>JADFUC010001789.1:0-600000 GCA_019722365.1 Lithospermum erythrorhizon | reverse complement strand
AGAACAACGTGAAAAGGATGGGGATATATTACTGAAATGTAAGAAAAGTCGACTAACCAGGATAAGTTGATTTCAGCAAATGATTAATAAATGTTGTCTTTCCTGTCGAATATTGACCCAGGAGCATGACCATGGGTTTAGCATCAAAGTCATTGTTCGTCTAGATCAAAATAAAATAAGCCAATTATTCGTGGCATGAGAAGTAAAATCTAAACATATCAGTGAAGCCAACAGGCTAAAGCATGACCAGAATTGAAGAGACTTAACTTACCAATAGGGGTGCCACAAAATCATTGAAACGATATGTAACTTCTAATGGCTTCAAATTCTGAATGTACAATTTCTTCAACCCATCAGAGATAGACGTAACAGCAGATAAAGGCACCTGAGATCGAGAAAATGTTGGCGACATACTTTCATCATTTGCACTTAAACTTATAGAACAAGGCCAGGATCAAACTGAATTCAGGATTATAATCCACAAAACTTCATAACGAGCAGAGCAGGAGCAGGATTTTAAATGGAAATGGGTGAGGAGGGCACTACACACCTTTTTTGCAGACTTTGTAGAAGTAAACCATTTAGCCGAGTTTGATGATTGAAGTTCTGCAGTACCTGTGTTTTCCATAATTGACGAATACCCCAGCAGTGCATTTCATTAAATCTTTAACTTCTCTATCTTTAGTAACAATGGAGTGTGTGTAGAAATCCAAAGAAGAGTCCATAAGACCATAACAAGTATCTTACCATTTACTTCACTTTGGCTTTTAGATAACTTTTTCGCCCTCTTCTACATAAAGTCACTTGGAAAGTTAAAAGTTGAACATGTCTATGGAAAAAATCCGCATAATATAAAATTTAGTGGAGAATACTCACAGCTAGTTTTACACTCAAGCCTTCCATCGTCGGTGGTTTCAGATTCTCAATATCAACTGCAGTCAATTTAGTTGTTCATGTAAGTATACAACGGATTAGTTGATTCAAAAGAAGTTTCTCTAATATTTGATTATGTCGAAGTATTTAAAATTGAAGGTTAAGCTCGTTTGAACATACTTGTAACTGATCCAGAAGCAAACAAACACAAGATGCCGCTTACCATTTTCATGTAATATGTCACCACTTAATTCATGCCCAGCTTGTGCCAAAGAGACTATCTACAGATCAGGAAACGTCAGACATCAGCGTCATCAGTTGGATACACATATTTAAAAGCAAGAAAGACATAGAATAAAAGAGAACCTGCATAGCAGTGATGAACTCCTTAAAACCAAGAAAGCCTTGCCGTTTAGAATCAGAAATTGCCCACACCTATCCCAAAGACAACAAACTTCAATTAGTTAGAACAGAAGTGAAGAATAAATCGAACTGTGTAATTTATTCATGCAATATAATGAGTCTACAGAATCAACAAAGATAATGCAGTATTCAATGAGAACAGTAAGGGGGCAAACATTGCATATCAAGTAAAAACTATGGAATCCGAGCGCATATGTTGTTCGGACAACTGAAAACTTAGGACATTCACCCAGTGCAGCAGATAATTGTACATCCTAAGTTCCTAACCCAAAATCACCAAACATAATAAACTTCTTCTCAAATATAATATCTCTACGCCATTAGTCATTACTCACATGAACTTTCTCTTCTTTCTTCTCTTTAGAAAAAAGATAAGCACAAAACATCTATTATGTGTGTTTGATAAGACTTCTAAGTATGAAATCATGTAGTATTATTTACTTGTATCTACTAGCCGACTATTATTTCTCGTCCCATATTTTACTAACATTGCATTTAGGTCCCAAAAATCGAAGTTTGTGTAATCAAATGCACACTTTTATTATATCCTCAGTTCTTCACCAAAGTTATAATCAAAATAGAGCTTTTTAACTCTAATTTATATCTTCCATTTACACAAATTAACCAAATCAAGGTAACAAAAAGGGGAAAACATAAAAATACAAGAATGATGAAATCCAACCTGCTTGAGTTCTTGTCGAGACAAATGAGACATGCCTAAAAACTTTGTAGCATCGTTTCCAGTAATTCTTCCATCTCCATCTAATGCAAAATACATTAATATTCATTTTTATCATCATGGATTCATGGCTTCATATAAAAAAAAAGTTACCACCTTCACCTTAATCCTAAAGATAAAAACTTACCAACTTTACGATATTAATTGAAATTTGAATCAAAATTATCATTTTTAACATAACAACAAAAAACATGCACTAACAATTCTAAAGAAGCTCACGTATATGCAGGGTAGGGGCTCATATATATAGTATGCACCCTTAACTATATGATAACATGGAGTTTATTTTGAAATTGACCAACATATCTTCTTTTGATATATTTCTACCAAATATTATATTAACGTAAACATAAATGTTTTGAGTTTAAAATTTTTAAAAATCAACAATCGAAAAATAAAAATAGACAATGTTTTTGAGACATAATGGCGGAATATTAATATTCCTTTTCATTTGGGAAAAAAAATAAACAAACCATGCAAAATAAATGTATACATATATATACATATGCATGTATATAATAACATACCTGAATCAACGAAAGCAAACCATTCTTGATATATCTTTTTATTTTCCAAAGAACAACGACTTATTGGAGCTGAATCTATCTCCATTTTTTCAACAATATTGTCTTCGACACAAGAAAAGGGATCCTTCTCCTGAGTAGAAAGAGTAATTGTTTTGATCTTCGTGAAAGTTTCCTAGTCTTTGTTTTAATGTTCCTTTATGATTTTTATGTTAAAACTAAATCCGATTAATTAACTAATATATATATATATTAGAAAATAGAATATTCATATTTTCTGTTATTATTAGTAAATATGAAAATTTTGAGGATAGAGATGTCTTGAAATGAAGTTTGGAATATATTAAATCCTGATGAAATGATAATTTACGATGTTGTATAGCATGCAAAATGACTCTTTTCTTGTAATGTTATTTAATTAGGTGTCAAATGATGTGTTAATTCATGAACTATATATTAGGTGACAATTGTTTGTTTTCTTTAATTACCCTATTATTCAGTTTGGAATTAGGTGAATGTTACGTTAGTATTTTATTATTGGAATGAATTAGAATAAATTGAGAAAATTGTTCACCTTGTTTAATTTCAACGTTCATATTCCCATTTTAAACAATGTATAATAAAGGTAATCATATTTTAATATACATGGAGTATTAAATACTTCAAATAAAGAAATATGAGAAAATTGTATTACAATCAAATCATAAATGAATCGAGTAACTTGACCAAATATACTCATATACACATAGTCTATTGGAGAAATTATTGACCTATACATATATTAATCAAACAATAAAATCTATTCGATCCAACTCAAAAGTCAGCGTCAATTGCTACAATAAATGCAAGTGTGCAACAAAGTTCTTTCCCCCTTAGCTTTTGCAGTAAGAAGCATAGAATGTGCAAGATTAGTAAAAATGAAGTACACAATAAGAAGATTATATATTTGGTCATTGAAGGTCCAATAATATTACTGTATCTATTCAAATCTAACTCGCATTTTAATCAAGAACGATCAATTAACTTTTTTATACTCCCTTAATTCATTTATGTTAGTGAGTTTTTGCCATTTTTAGAAAATTACAAATTAGATTTCTATTTTGACCTAATTGTAAGAGAATGAAATGGAAGGAAAAATGAAGTGTGACCTGCATTCAAATTTTACTAAAGCGTCGTCTAATATGGATGGAGCGATGGAGTATGAAAAATCTCAATTCAGAATAATAATAAAAAATATCCCAATTCATTGTCATCCCTAATCCCTCCATCTCAAAACCTAAAAGACTCTTTTTTAAAAATAGAAATCTCAAATTAGATTATTGTTCACCTTTTGTGAGTGAGTGAAATGAATGAAAAATAATGTATAAGAGTGTAATTTTAATTTGTATTAAAATTGGTACAAAAATAAACGTACCTTAGTTTTTGGATGAAGAGAATTGTAGGTTTATGTAAGTGTAGACATATAAACGAGACGAATCATATCTAACCCGAATATGTTTGAGTTCGGCTGGAATAAAAAGATTTGAGGTTCGGTTCGGTTCGACTCGAGGTTTGAATGAATCGAAAAAATCAAAGTTCGATCGATTTGATAAGTTTGAAGGTTCGAGGTTCAAACGGAATATTCGAATTCTAATAATAAATTATGAAAAAAAAATATTTTATGTATTTTAAACGAACGAGCTTTCGACTTGAATTCGACCGAACCTGAAAATAAGAATCAAATTGCATAAAACCGAAGCTAGAATCAAATTTTTTAAACCTAACATCTTTTACATGTCTTTAAGTAAAATGCATGTAGTGGAGAAATCTAGAAATCAAAACCCACTCCAACCCCCAACCAAGCATTAAATTCACCAATCCCCAAAAACCCCCAATTAAAATTAATTAATTAACAAAATACAAAAAACAAAATAGAAAGAAAAAAATCTCCATCAACTCTCTCATTTTTATCTCACCTCACCACAAAAACCATACGAAGAAGAGAGAGAAACAAACAAGGGAGAGAAGATCTAGAGAGAAAAACAATAATAACATTTCCTCCTAATCTTAATATTTTCCTATTTTTTCCATACCTTTTCTTCTTCCTCTACATACACCTTATTTATATCTATCACATATATAATATTTATATATATATATATATATATATATTTATAATAAATTATGTATCATCATCTTCTATGTTAGATCTCAAATCCATATATTTCCCCCCTTTTTTCCTCCAATTTTCATACCAAATCCACCTTTTTCCTAATTTTCTATAAAAAAAGTTTTGATTTTTATTGTTTTCTTAAAATTTTCATAGCAAATCCACCTTTCCCCCTAGGTTTCTATATAAAAAAGATTTGATTTTTATCCATTTTGGGCCATTTGATAAATCCCCTTTTCTATAAAAAAAAGACTTGATTTTATCATTGTTGTACCATTTGATAAACTCCATCTTTGTTTTCCCCTAATTTTATGGCAAAAAGATTTGATTTTAATAATTTTTGAGCTATTTGATAAAACCCATCTTTGTTTTTTTGTCTAATTTTATGTCTAAAAGATTTAATTTTTATCATTTTTGTTCCATTTAATAAAACCCACCTTTATTTTTTCCAATTTTCTATAAAAAAAATTCAATTTTTATCATTTTTGTACCATTTGATAAAACCCACCTTTTTATTTTCCAATTTTTTTGTAAAAAGATTTGATTTTTATTAAATTTTAGGTGAATTTACAATATGGGTAGAGTCAAAACTGCCTTAACAACCAAGCAGTCGGCGGCGGCGGCGATGGTGGCGCCGCCCCAGATGGGTGGTGGATCTGATGAGGTGAAGTTTCGCGGTGTTCGAAAAAGACCATGGGGGCGATTTGCTGCTGAAATTCGTGATCCCTGGAAGAAATCAAGGGTTTGGTTAGGTACATTTGACTCTGCTCATGATGCTGCACGCGCCTACGATGCCGCGGCCCGTAGTCTTCGTGGCCCGAAAGCGAAAACCAATTTTCCATTGCCTTGTAATGAGGATTTCCATAATGTAGATTTTAATCATGGTGGTGTGAATAATGGGAATTGTGCTCGGTTTATGAAACGTAACAAAGAAAGTATGGAACCGAAGAATGATGATTTGTGTATTGATTCGAGGTTTTTGGATCAGCAGAGACCGACATTTAGTGGTATGAGTAGTACCGTTGAGAGCTTTAGTGGGCCCAGGGCTCGGGGTTTTGGGGGTGGGGGTGGGGTTGTGGCTTCTAGGCGCTATCCTCGGTCTCCACCTGTTGTGCCTGATGATTGTCATAGTGACTGTGATTCGTCTTCCTCTGTTGTTGATGATGAGGGTGGATGTGGCATTGGTGGTGATTTGTCTTCTGGTGGTAGAAGTTCGGCTTTGATGTTTGATCTAAACCTGCCCCCTCCGATGGATGATATGGACGTTGATGCAGATGATCTCCATTGCACGATACTTCGTCTCTGATATTATTTTTGGAGGAACATTTGATTGAACTCGGTTTTCTGTTTTAATCTACAGATTGGGAGTGTCACAATGTGGTGACTAATAGAGGATATGATAGACAGGCTTACGCCTCTTAGACGAAAATGGAGGGAATGACTGGTGGTCTGTTTTCTATGAGTCTTTGTTGTTGTTATGAGATAAATTTACTGTTTTTTTCGCTTTTTAAGACTCTTACTGTTAAGGTATTATAGTATTAGGATGATGACCGATTGAGATTGTCATAATGTGATCTGCTCATCATCAGTATCAATGTGTCTTCAACCGTGTATCTGAGTGATGACTGTATTTGTTGAAGTCATATATATAATATCAATTTATATGTAAAGTAGGGAAGAGAACTGAGTTTACCTGTTCTGTTATTAGGTTGCTATGAATGTGTTGTTATAATGTTATGTTCCCTGTAACCCCATGAATTATTGTAAAATTCGAGACTTTATGTCTAATCGAGTGGTATCTCACTCAACCGTGTGATACATTTGCCTGATAATATGTTTATATCTTCATGCAACGATTTCATGGTTGATGAATTGTTTTATTGGTGCGATGGACGTTCTTTCGGTTTATTAATGCTAGGTTTTCTTTGTTTGGGATTTTGCACCAATATCTGAAGTTGTTTGTAAAAGCATTACTTTAGCATGTTGTATCATTTGTTTGGTTGCACATTGTCATGTTAAATCTAGCTCCAGTAGGATGGCGTGTCAATTGCTGCTTGTGAAGGAGCACATGAGGCATACTAGTACCGACTCTATTTGTTGTCTGAGGTAACAAAATTGTTCTTTTGTTTCCATCTTGTGGAATGTTTTTCTTCCCATATAAGTATGTCCACATGATATGAACAATCAAGAAGTGTAGATTTTGTGTCTTCTATAGATTTGCATCTTACTACCTTAATATATACGCACAATCTCACAAGTATGCAATTATGCGTTAGATTTGAATGTAGATATTCATCAAGCTCACAAACCTGTATGAAGTTAACACTATCCATCATATCATAATAGTTATTTTCCCTATGAAACTCTGATTTCACATCTTGTTCGACATTTAATCCACTCTTCTGCATGTCTAGAAATCAACATGTTTCATTTGAGAACTATATATACATTGCCTGGGGATCTAAATCTGTTGAAACAGTTGAGTCAGTTGCCTTGATTATCTAAATCCGCTATCTCCTTTCGATGCATGATTTTATGTCCTATATTATTGTGTATCATGTCGTGTGTGAATATGAGCATGAATTACATAATGAGGTATCAAAATGGGGTAGCGGATCCAGAGCCATGAATTTTGGTATGTTCTCTCCATATTTATGACCAATCAGGATAATGTATTCTCTGCTTAGAAAGTTGAGCTTAGATTTCTTCTTGATTCAAAATCTCTGCCCTAAAATTTGAACAAAATATGGAGAATACATTGTTATGCTAAGACAGTTAAGCTTAGATTTCTTCTTGATTCAAAATCTCTGCCCTAACATTACGGTACCTATTTTCATACTAGTGTACATACAATGATACAAGAGTGTTATAATTTCCATGCATACTTCCATATAAACTGATAGGCCGGACATATCTTCGCCTCAATCAATCGTTTACATCTCGACAATTTTTCATATGATCTCGCGCAGTGTCTCAAGAGGGCTATTAATGACTCGCTTCACACTTCACAGACTGAGATATAAATCATCTTGCAGGATAATGATTTTCACTTTGATACTTGACATTTAGAAACACTTTGGTTGAATAGTTAGGATCGTGTTATAATCGAAATGACATGCTAAATCCATATGCTTAAATACATAGATTGGTTCCATAAAACCAAAGCTACACCTTAGATCTGAATCTGAACTGGTATTGAGCTTAAATAAATGATTCATATAATAGACCACATCCCACAGTACAAAACACAACTTTAAGTTCAAATTTTCTGAGTCATGGAGCTTCATTCTTGGAGTCCACCCGCAATTCACCTTCTGTTTCATCAAAGTTATAGCGCAAAATAAAGTAGGGACGGATTTTAGAAATTGCATTGTTATCAACTTTGTAAGCGAAGGTAATGTTACTAGTGTATTAAGAGGAACGTCATTCTAACAAAGGTCCAAGAGAAAGAGTTTGACCTCTTGAGGGACAGAGGGAGTTGTGCAAGATATCCCCAAGCTTAAAATGGAAAACTATTTTTTTCATAATATAGTTGAAAAAAAAGTGATGTCTATTAGAATGGACCGGAAGTAATAGTAAACTTTCTAATTTAACTTGTCCAACATTAAAAAAAAAAGATTTTTTCTAACAATAACACGTTTATAGTGTGTTTGGATAGATGAATCACGATGAGAGTAAATCTTTAAAAATTAATCGAAGAAAAGAAAATGAAGGAGAATGTATTTAATTATTATTTGAATATCATAATTTTATTGTTGAAAAAAATATATAGCTAAAAGCTCATAATGAATATGATGATGATGGTGTGCAAATGCAAATCTGCCGCAATAGATGTGGATCAACGGTTTGCCGGTCTTAATTGTCGGAGAAGAAGTACAGTATGCCGGATCAGCGGCCCTGCTCGTCGGAGAAGAAACACAACTATTCCTACCAAAATTTGACGAGAACACCACCCTTCCCTTCGCTATTGATGTTCAAATTTTTGTTTTCGGACATAATTTCATAATTATAAAAAGAAGAAACATTTCGAAAATATTATAGAAACAATATAAAATCTTGAACATATAATAGAAATATTTCAAATATATATATATATATATTCAACTTATATTTCATTAAAATTATATTTCACTCATTTGTTTATAAAGTCAAATTTGATTAAAATTATAGAAACAATATAAAGTCAAATTTTTTGCATTAAAATTATATTTCATTCATTTTGTTATAAAGTCACTTATAGAAACAATATAAAGTCAAATTTTGCATTCAAATTATATTTCATTCATTTTAAATTACATAATATTGATTTCAAAATGTGTTCATTTATTTTTAATTAAGTTATGAAGTTGAATATTTATATTTGTCTATCGTCTCAGACATCCCTTTTAAACGCCATTAACATTTGTCTTTCGGTTTCGGGGAAGGTTCATTTGTGTCTTCCTGCATGAGAATGTTTGTCTTCCGCATGAGAATGTTTAGGGTATCGCATTATAAATTGAAAATAATTAGCACAAAACAAACCCAACTCATAGATAAATACAAGTTTATTATTGAAACCCCAATCAATCTGCCTCCAATTGTTAGAACTCAAAGTAAACATCTGAGCTCCAGGAACCAAAGCCAGAACACACGAAGCACTTTTGAATCTGTAAATATTTGAAGAGTCGAAACCAAAGCCAACATGAACAATACCATTACGATTTGCAGAAATTTCTAATTCTGGTGACGACTCACTCGTTAATTTGTCGTTGGAACGGAAAGAGAACACATAATTAAACCTCCTTCAGGATGCATCGCCTTAAACGGCGACTTTGATCAAAATTTACCATGTTTTCAAAGCACTAATTTAAAACGTGATATCGTTTTGACTCGAAGCCTCGAGAGAAATTCAATGATGACAACTTCCGGGGATATGTACGATATATAGAGAAATCCTATCTAAACCTAAATTCCTCAAGTATTATTTAGAATAATTAATAATGTGAGTTGATAACTACCTTTCTTAAAAAATTCTAATTGATATATATTCCATAAATAACGCATGACTATTTTAACAAAAGAGGCGAAGAGGGGTGAATTTAATTTAGGAAATAATTAATAATTAATCTATAGAAAAAAAAACGTAATTGATATATATTTCATAAATAACACAGGACTATAATAACACATGACTATCTTAATAAAGAGGCAAAGAGGCGTGAATTAAATTTTGTGTCAAATTAAACAAATTATTAAATTGATAAATATGATATGAGGAGTGAATTTCAGTCTTTCGATCACCCCAAAAAGCTTGTTAAGCCTAGAGATGAGCTTACCCCGAGCTCGTTCTCTCGAGTCATAATGTTTTTCATAATTTTAAACATTTTAACAATATGGTATATTTCTTTCATTAAATTAATAAACAATTGATGGACATTTACTTTCACTAACGATATAAATGACAAATGACTTACGATAACTTTAATTAAATTCTAAATTGAATAAATGTAAGTCTAATTATACAATAAATAACTTGACTTCTCTCATTATATCATCACCATTTTTACTTAAATATTAAGTTATAATAACCGTTAAAATTACCGAGAGTTTGTTGGTGAACCCCACAAAATATAGGAGCGAAAACCTATTGTTAATACAGACAAGCCAGACATAATCATCCGAAATTTCAAACTAGTTAGATATACTTTGATAAAAAAATTAATCATTAATTATTTTTTATAAAAGCTCATATTTTTTAGAACATGAGAAGGCAATTCCCCGTGCATGAGAACAATGAGCTGGCAAACCAAAGGATTGCCACGTTAGCAGGGGAAGCTGGATGAGTAAGGTGATTCTATTTTTTGTTACCCCTCCCCCAAACACACAGATTGCTATCAATAGGGAGATAATAATACATCCATTTTACATGATGAATGGGAAGCTTCTTTATGTCTATGCCTCCTCAAGGCCTTCTCGGATCAAACGGCTCACCTCTAATTTCCCCATCTCCTTTAGGGTACGATCCATTTAACTTTCCCTCATATCTTCATTTATTGCTAACTTATTTGTACAATTCTACCCGAATCGAGCAAAGTCGAGCCAGAATTCATTACTATTAAATACATTAGTAGTTGTTATTAAGTGTGTACTTCGTGTTTCTTTTACATGTTAGTTGTCACTTTAGAGTTTAGCACAATAAAATGTTAGTTTTTTTAATTGTATATCCTATATGATGAGGAGAATATGAGAATGGAACATTGGAAATACGTACATCAAATTCTCATATAAGATTCAAGAAAAAAAAGATTCATAGTCATTAAATATTTAGTGATATAATAGGAAAAAATGACATAAATATGCCTAGCAAATGTAGAATGGACATCTAAAGAACAAACATAAAAGAAATAGTGCTAGGATACAAGTGAAAAAAGGGGAAATAAAATTTACTTGTGTTGCTTATTATGGCATTTTTTTTTGTTGTTTAAGGCATTTTTTGAGTATGGTAAGACCTTTTTTGTAGTTGTGGCAAAGTCTTTTTTGTACTAGTGGCAAAGTCTCTTGCCGGTCTATTTGCCTAGTAAAAACCAGCTCATGGTTGGATTCATTATTGAACGCGACTCGACCTTGGCTCGCTTGCTCATTTAATTCTCCCCATCCCCGTCAGAATAATTTATAGCGCATCCATATTTCATCCCCTTAATTTAGTCAAATAACTCTTTCAATTACGGAGTATTAATTAGCTAGCACACATTAGATAAAAAGGCTAAGAGCATGTGCATTAGCTCCTTTAATTTTTTTTCTAAAATATATTTAAAATCATTATTTTTCTTATTTGTGCAAGGCTTTTTTATACAGATTTTAATGTGATTCCTCATTATTCACCCAAAATATAAAAATCAGATATTTCAAGAGATTTTCATTAACGTGTTAAAACGCCAAGCATGGTAAAATATTATAAGTGAAATTTTAGAAATTTGTGCAATTTTTTAGTGATCAAGCTTATTTTGTGAAGCCTAAAAAATATTTTATCCATTTTTAATTTTTTCATCTCCTATTATAAATTTTTAAGTGGGCTGATGAAATACTCTAAATAGTTATTTCCTCCGCCACCCCTAATTCTAAGTTATGTTTATTTTATCACAATAGTTCAGGATAATTTAAATCTACCACAAAAACTTAATTTGACTTTTAATTTTTTAAACTAAAATAAGAACCAATTAAGGTATCATTAAAAAAATTTGCTTAGAAAATGGATGGAAAATTAAATGGAAGGAGTATATTTCATAATTGATAATTGTAGACCTCGAAAGTAATATTTGGAGAAGATGATGATTTAGTTTGAACAATCAATGACACTATTTTGAGGATCGGAGTATGTAAGACGATATATATGTTCCCTTCAAAATAATGGTGGCAGGGTTACTGTGAGGCATCAAACAAAATTAATAATAACAAGGAAAATGATGATGAATATGGAGCTTCAATAATGGAAGAGAGAGCACCCTCCACAGCGGAAGAGTTCATAAGAGTGGCAGAGGAGAAAGCTCACCACAATGAAGAGGATGGGTTGGCTAGCCAGAGAATCGACAAGGCGAAAGAGGCTGCCGGGGAGGCGGCAACCGCCTCTGCCATGGACGAATCTGTCGAGACTGACCATGTTAAGGACAGCTTTAAAGAAGCTCATGATGATTATTTTGGTACTTCAGGAGGAAATTTTAAGAGAAAGGGTGATGAGGAAGAGCCTAGCTTGCCTAGAAGTGCGTAACAGCTTCATTTTGGTAGCTTCTTGTTCATTAGAATCTCTGAGATGGTCATTTCGATATGTATATTTCCCAAATAAATGCATGCATGACTACTAAGCCATTAAAAGCACAAATTAAAATTTCACATATGTTTTTGAACATATATATGAATGGTAGTTGGTATGTTTTGGTCAGTAGGTCAACAGTATTATTATGCTCCTCCGTCCATAAAAGAAACGATAATGAAATGTTTGATTTTGATGATTGAATTTATAAAAATTGAATTTAAATATATTTGGTAGGAAATTGATGGTTGATTTAATGTAAATATGATGCACTATTTTTAAGAGATTGTCTAAGAATTTGATTGTCAAAATAAAGTTTGATCAAACTAAAGTGCATGTGGTGTCCATCTAATGCGATGGCCGCTAAGGTTATTAGATTGATCACCTTCATGATGATTTTGAAGGTCAAGAAGAAGAAGATTAGTGTGGAATTGCTGAAAATGGAGAGGAAGAAGATTAGTATGGAATTGTTAAAAATGGAGAGGAAGAATATTAGTATGGAATTGTTGAAGCTGATGTTACCCAACGCCACCCACATAGCCACTATCACCAAGCACCCAAAAAGCTTTCCAGGATTGCTCAAAGTAAATACATACGAATGTAAATCTAGTGCGTCACAACAATTATGAAACAATGATAGGAAAGGTGATTGATTCAACTGTTTCAACTTTCTACAGCAATAGATCACCAACTTATGTATATATAGTTATCAAACGAAACTTGTTGACTTCTGGATAGAGTTTAGCACAATAATAAAGAGAGTTTTATAGGCATGCAGAAGAATGTCACCAATCCTTACAAGAGGAAGAACAACCAGAAAAATAGGAAAAAATCAATGTAGCAAAAGCTCAAAGAAATATATGAAGCTGGAGATTCAGAAGTTGATCTTCTTGGCAAACCATCAGGCAGAGGTTTTGAATATTATGTATTATATTACCATTAGGCAAAGGTTTTGAATATTATATTATATTCAAGGCCAAAGCTTCCGATCTTGGCAAACCATCAGGCAGAGATTTTGAATATTATGTATTATATTCAAGGTCAAAGCTCCCAGATCATGTTATGCCCGAGATCAACATGTTTAATGCGTATTCTAGATTTTCCATCTAGTGATTTCAGAAAGACAATGCTAAACATTCTTGAAAAGGTCAAGAATTCTTCGGTAAAGTTAAACTTGCATGATACTACCAATAAATTAAACTCCGATAGTACAACCACGAAGGAGGTTTTCAAGATCTTTAACACCATGGAGACGGAATCCTAATTATATTATTTGAACTATCTATAACTAAATTTTACTAGATGTATACTACTAAGATATATACATAAGAAATATGGCGACAAGTTTCGATCTTTTATTTCATAATCAATATCTTTAACTAGAACTTGGAATGGACTCTGAATTGCTTAACCTTATGGATTAATTGTCGAACATGATGTGAAAGCAGAGTTCAGATAGGGAAAATAATTATTCTGATACAATACCTCATACGAGTTTTAATGAATATACCCATTCAAATTTAACAGCGATCGAAAAAATACGATTAGAAAGCAAAAAAGTAATCAAGGTAAAATGAGATTATAATAAGAACAATCATGTTCTGTTTCTCATTGATTTGGAGGCTTAAATAATATTATCACATGATTGAAATAAGAGTCTATCATGTTCTGTTTCTCATTGATTTGGAGGCTTAAATAATATTATCACATGATTGAAATAAGAGTCTCTTTATAAACTATTACTTGAGAGTAGAATTGATACCTACAAATCTTTGGTCTGAGAGTATTAAGGTTGCATGAAACAAGTTTGTTGGTCTTAAATTGCAGTAATAATAAGTGAAGTTGATCTCTAAAGCATAACGGGATTAACAGCACATCCGAGCACGATGGCATAGCAATTTAGTCCACGATTCTACGACACCATAATCTTTCATCACCCAGATCTCTATTGGCTTCTCTTCATAATTCATCATCCAATTGTATATATACACTGATGATAGACATCCCTTAAACGCCATAAGCATTGGAAAGTAGTGCAATCAAGACGGACAAACTTGTTTCATGCCACCTTAGCACTCTCCATGTACAGAGTGTTGAGATTTTTGGGTATCAATTGTACTCTCGAATTGTAATATATAAAGAGACTCTTGTCTAATAATATGACACTATGATGAGTCACTACTAGAAAAAGATACGCCCGAAATTGTCTTCATAACAATTAAATAAACTGACCTAACTGTCTCCACCATTCGAAGACCGATGAAAAAAATTCAAAGTTCCCGTCTCCATCCCGACACCCCTTCTACATTTTTTTTAAAAAAGCAGCCCGATTGCTGCAATAATGCATCAACTCAAGAACAATACAAAATCCATCCAAATCATACAAACAAATATAAAAACATCAAAAGATCCAATTCATTCAACTCATACAAACAAATATGAAAACATCAAAGATTCAAACATAAAAATATAACAATTCATATATAACAAATACATATTACACATCAAACATTAATTCATACAAACACGAAATATATTAAACATTCTAACATATAAACATCAAACATTAATTTATATAAAACATCAAACATTCAAACATAAAATTAAAATAAAAACCAAATTACCTATTCGAAGTTCAATATAGTATTTCCCTATAAAAAAAGTAACAAAAATAAATTACAAATATATTCATCAAACTACATTATTAAAGATAATAACAAAAATTAAAAAAAAAATGAAGAAGTAAGAATTATCTTTTAGATTATTTATAAATACGGAGTATTATATTTTATTGTTAATAGCTTGAATGCCTGGAACCTCAAATCATCATCAATTCTTATTTTGTAGCCAAACTTTACATTTTAACCTCCTGTAAATGCTATTTTTGAGGCTTTATTTACCTTATTATACTGTTCCAGATATTAATATGCAGTTGTAGAATGCGCGCGATTCAATTGCTACAGCAAATTATTTATACAAGACTTGTGATGGAGTTGAGCTTGAAAGTTCATCAGTAAAACTGGACTTGAGGTTCATTCCAGATTCCTTGGAGCTAAAGCATCAGCCACGAGATGTTCCTACAGAGGTAAACCTTCTTTCTTTCGATAACTCAGATAAATATTAAATTATATCCTCCGAAAAATAAAAAATTATGTTCTATTGAAGTAGTTGAATTATAACTTCGAAGTTGTTGGTCTTCTAAACATTAACTATAGTCGAAGTTGATCCTTCTTTGAGGCTACTATGCAGATTTAATTGGTAACAAGTAGAATCACCCAACTAAATTAAAGAGGGTTGAAGTCCAAGCTTTTTTTTTGCACATGTTTGCTACCAATCACTAGAGGCAACCTTGGCTTGCTATTTTCATATATTTTTTATGCTGATGTATGGGTTGGGACTTCAATCTTGAGACAATAATGCTTTCATTAGTTTCGTTAATGAACTATTCTTGCTGAAAACAAACTTGTAAGTTACATTCCCTTTTGCATTCCATGTGAAGATTTAGATGCTCACTTATATATTTGAAAATTCAGAAGTGAGACTCAAGGAATTTCAGCAAATAAAGAAGAGTTAATGACAAAGCTTTCGGATGGCATTACAACTTTTTAAGATCAGATAGCATTACAACTAGTAAATTACTCCGGGAATTTCATATTTGAATGAACATGATTTTGTGCTGGGCCTTGCTAACTAGTAGATTAATAATAAATCTTTCAAGATCAGATGGCATTACAACTTTTTAAGAGTAATTGATACTAATGTAGATAATCTGCTTAAAAGGTCTTTCAATTGCTACAGCAGATTATCTTTCAATTGCTAACTATCCAGATGTAGCTTAAAAAAAGGTCTAATGTAGATTACATAATTGATAATAGTAGTACAAACATTTAAGTAGACAAATTCTACTCAACTCATTATTATAGTTCTTAAGTTTCATGCATGCATAGTAGTAGGAGTTCGTAGGGTACACTACTTCATAATTGATCAATTACCACCCCCTCCTGGGAGACCACCATATCCACCTCCATAGCTACCATAGCCACCATACCCTCCTGCCGGTGGGACACCGAAACCTCCACCGCCAACTGGAGGAACATAACCAATCCTACCACCAACCCCAGCCCCAACACCACCACTAAACCCAAGACCACCACCACCGCCGCCACCCAAACCCGGTGCACCACCACCAGCACCAGCACCGACATTTACTCCTCCACCGACCCCTGCCCCGATACTAGCTCCAAGGTCATCTTGTCCATTACCCATACCATCATTATCATCTAATACTTTTATTGTAGAATCTACACCATCATTTGCATTGCTTGACAAAAGGCTTCTACCATTGGTAGTGGTGGAACAAACTAATAAAGCAACAAAAAACAGATAAACAAAAAATCTAGAACACATTTTAATTAATTTGTTTGTTTGTTTGTTTCAAAGATAGGCATACTCTTCTTGGTTAGTAGGGTTCTTATTTATAGAGTTTCAAAAGCCTAAAAGGACTTCATAATTATAATAATGAAAAACACAAAGAATATTTCTAGCTAGGCAGGCAATAAATGAGTAATCTGATTTCTCAACTGTAAAAGCTTTAATGTTGATGAGAAACTTAAATTTCTATAATCTAAGATGTTGCCAAGATACATACATGCAAAGGGACAATAGTGACATATCATGCAATTAATAATTTTTTGCAGTTTGAACCAACCAACTGTGATAATTGAACAGTCAACACCTCTAGTGAGTGAGATTTAAATTGAGTTTTTCTTCAAATAGATAATCGGTCCAATTTTCAAACAATATAATTCATTTACATAATTTGGTTTTATGTCAAAAGTTTCATATGATTAAATATTATAGGCAACATACTTATATGATAAAATATTGCAAAAAAAAACTATTTACATTGAACGACTATATATATAATATGTAGATATTTCATTCGCTAGAAATTTAAACTTTTCCAATAAATGTTTCGAAATATTTATTCACAATAAATAAAAAAATGAAAAAAAAATAGAAATTTATATAGTTTGAATTGAACTCTCGACTCAAATTCCCCTGACCCTAGTAAAATTTAGGTTTGGATTCAATTGAATAGAGTTCATCGAATAAAACCTTTCCATTGGAATTGTACTTTCATTGATGTCGATATGAAAAACCAAGTTAATGATAATATGATTGGTAATTAGTAATTTCACTCATCATGTTTCCTTTTTAAATTGTTTTTTTGGTTCTTGCTATACACTTTTATCTTTTGTTTCTTGCTAGACATATTCTTATCTTTTACATGAACCTTATCCACGATCATATGGCCTAAAATGCTCCATTTCTATATTCTAAATGTAGCTGCAAAATAGTTCTATCTGTAACATATTACATACTTGATCTTCTAAATATCAAATTTGCAAACTTGTACAATGAGGTGTATCAAATCCCCTTGTCCATTTTCACCTTATAAATTATCAAGTATGGAAATAGTACATTCTTTCAATGATCGGACGGTCACGCTACTTAGGCCGAGCAATCCAATGCCGATGGCGGTGAAATCCGGCAAGGTATTTGTTTCTCAATATGGTGTCTCTTCCACTCTTCCACCAGCTTCCCCTGACCTCAATGTCCTGCTTCCTACAAGGTGAGTGCAATACCCTTTGGGCCAATATATAGTCCCGGAAAACGTCTGGTTTGAAATATGACTTTCAAATTAAATTCTGAATTAGTGTAATTTTTCCATTTTTATTTGAATGTTTTGCATAAAGTCCTTTCACAATAAAAGCTTTTGAATTGCTGAAAATATTCGATCACCCAATACTCGTATGTCAAAGTTTGTACATAAAAAAAGTACTTAGGGACAAAATGATTTCTTCTATGTCATGGAACAAATCCATTAAATTGAGATGTAGATAGTATATTAAACTTAAAACACGTTGGATACTAAAATACTACTGAATGTACATTATCATTCAATTTCAGTCTTTTGAGATGTAAATAGTCCGTAAATAAGTTAACATCGAAATTTGATTATTGCAGTGCAGCTCTATTGTTGTTATATTGGATTACAAATTTCGTTTTGCCTGATATATTGTACAAGAATCTTCTTCAATCTGAGCATGCCAAAAAAGAGGACAACGAGAAATGATTCAAATCAGGCACATTCTGTGATTAATTTTTTCATAATATTTCAAGATAGGAATCTCGATCGTTAGTGTCGCGTTTCACACTTTTGAGAAATGACTCAAATTAGTAGATAAGGGGGTGCGAATTGTTTTCCATGACATCAATCAAGAGTTTACAGCATTGTCTTTGACGGATTAGCCATTCTGTCTTCACCAACTTTAATTAATAACTTTTTTTTTCTATTTTTCTATTTTGTAAAATTACTAAGGATATAGTTAAACGTTGATACACGCATACCTCTGAAATCATGATTAAATAATGGAGATTGCCTAGTATGATTTGCTACCTGATTGGTATGGTTTGTAAGTTATTGCATCCGTCCAAGTCTACTCAACGACATTCGATTTAAAGATGTTTCAGATCCCTATTACTCGACGAATAAATACTATTTAATTCTTTTGTAACGGAAGACCCACAACCGTTACTCGTAGATCCACAAGCACTACTGCGCACTGACTAGAGGTTGTCGCAATAACCTGACAGTGTTCAATATGCTAGGTATTGGAAAGAGAAAAGCCCCTATGACTCTATGAGGAGTATGTCATATTCAAAATAAAGTAGGGACGATTTAGAAATTGTACTGTTATCAACTTTGTAAGCGAAGGTAATGTTACTAGTGCATATGGAGGAACGTCATCTAACAAAGGTCTAAGAGAAAGAGTTTGACCCTCTGAGGGACAGAGGAGTTGTGCAAGATATCCCCAAGCTAAAATGGAAACTATTTTTTTCATAAATAGTTGAAAAGAGTGATGCTTCCATTACAATGGACCGGAAGTAATAGTAAACTTGCTAATTTAACTTGTCCAACATTAAAAAATATATATATATATATATATTTATTCTAACATTAAAACGTTTATGGTGTGTTTGGATAGGTGAATCACGATGAGGATAAATCTTTAAAAATTAATCGAAGGAAAGAAAATCAAGAAGGATGTATTTAATTATTGTTTGGATATCATAATTTTATTGTTGAAAATAAAAAAAATAGCTAAAAGCTCATAATGAATATGATGATGATGGTGGTGCAAATGCAAATCTGCCACAACAGACTTGGATCAACGGTTTGCCGGTCTTAATTGTCGGAGAAGTACAGTACTCGGGATCAGTAGTCCTGTTCGTCGGAGAAGAAACACAACTATTCCTATCAAAATTTGACGACAACACTACCCTTCCCTTGTTCAAATTTTTGTTTTCGAACATGGGCCGTAATTATAAAACTGAGTCCGATTTCGAGGTCTCCCCATAACCGTCGAGTCCGATTTCGAGGTCTCCTCCCAGAATAACTCAACTCCGGCAAGGTCAGACAGTGTCAATTAACCTCTCGGCTGAAGATGAACCCCTCCTAGCACTGGATATGATGTCTGATGAATCGTGGTCGGAGCACGAATCTTCTCGGAATCAGCTTCATCGGAATTATGTGAGGAAGCGCCGCCTCTTCCGATATGCTGCATTTGCACACCACAAGTAATTTTCTGTATTTCGCAAATAAATAATAATTTTTATATATAATAATTTATTATATTATTATATTATATATAATTATTTTTTATTTTATATGATAGGAAGCCATATGCGATCACTTTTTTTGCAGATCGACTGTGTTGTACTTGGTATGTTGTGCCACTATGTGATGATCATTTGATAGTACTACTCGGCCATCACAACGGTAATAATTGTTATGAAAGTCTTGGCTACGCCTGAAAAATCAAACAATGTTACTAAGCATCACATCATACATCATAAATAAGAATTCAAATTTTTTGCTATAAACGACCCCACAAAATGCTTTTATTTTGTATCGAATTGTAAAAGAGAGACAATTTCTCTCTGTTTCTCTCCAAATATATTACATCAATATGTAAGATATCGACGGCCTGAAATTTAGTTGGATGATTCGTTTTTATAACACGTTATCAAGATTTATCGCCCTATAAGTAAAGGCTTACTATTGCAAAGATATCATCCGCCCTTACCACTTTCGATATTTATTTCGTTATAA
Source organism: Lithospermum erythrorhizon (assembly GCA_019722365.1). Taxonomy (NCBI): domain Eukaryota; kingdom Viridiplantae; phylum Streptophyta; class Magnoliopsida; order Boraginales; family Boraginaceae; genus Lithospermum; species Lithospermum erythrorhizon. Next base: position 579,327 of record JADFUC010001789.1, on the reverse strand, counting down.
TGCTTTCCTTATTATATAACTGTTGGCATGCCGCATTCTATAATCGTACTCTCATTATGTATAACCAACTATATGCCGTGATTTTATAATTGCAGCCATGATTATTTATTATCGTCAAGTATTTGCTATTGTTATAAGAACCCAAGACGCGACCTATAACTAGTAGTTTTTATTATTGTTATTATTTTATCTTCGCTTCCCAAGTATGTTAACCGCAATGAAATGAGCCGATGTATAATGAAGGCTTATTTTTATTATTTTATTTTTCTCTTATTATAGAAAACTCAGTATCTCCGGCTTCAGCCGACATCTATAATAAGCTGCGTGGCTATTATTATGGAAACCGACATCTCCCTTCTACGATTCATGGGTCAAAGCCGCTACTATTATTACGAAACCTGATCCCGGCCAAGCCGCTTCCGTAATAAAGATTGCTATTTTCTGAGCGAAATAAATTCCATATCGTGTTTATTTATGATAAAGATCTCACTTATATTATTATCTTCTTTTATTCAAGTATCGATAATGAATTATTTGCTTATAACCATGTGTATTATATTATCACATGCTGCTCACGATCACAGACATGTGTAATTCTAACAACTACATCATCTTTAACACACTTAAAAATATTTTTCGCCCCACCTTTCTAACGGTAATGAACAAGAAAATTAATTTTTTTCTATCCTCAAACAAATGTGAAACTAGAATAAATCCAGAATAAATACTCCGACACTTCTCAAAATTTTACCTATAAATACTTCATTTCCTTCCACATTTCAAACATCTTTCAAAATATTTTATAAAACAGATTCAAAATGGCAACATGTTTTCAGCTGCCTTGTCACTATAATGGCACTCTCTATTTTCATACTTGGCTTTTATTGTGTTTCAAGATAGTAGCTTGAACGACGATTTTGGTAATTAGCATTTTACCATTTCTAATCTTAGCTCGATTGCTTATTTTTGTTTCGATAGAGATTTACAAGATTTTTTTTTAAATACCAGATTTGTAATCAATGTGATTTCTGAATCTATAGATGAATCCAGAATGTAATATTGAATAAAATATTATTTTTCGATTGACAGTTTGTTTGTGATTTAGGGGATATAACAACGTCCAACTATAAGCTCAACTGGCCTCTTAAACCTCAAAGGAGACAACTACATGTCTTGGGCAAAAAAAGAAAAGATATCCGTGATTTAGTGGGCTTCAAAAAATTCTACTTGGAATGGGGATAATGCAGAAAACATCATACATGACGAAAAGAGAAAGAAGTTGGTAAGAACTTACATGAAAATCTAAAGCCGTACATTTAATGATGATCATTCTGAACATGCTCTACAATTAGAATATCTAACGTAGGATCCTAAGCCTAGCTGATGAACTCAAAAGAAGATTTGGATACCCAAGGGAAGTTATTTTACTCGGCAAAGAATCGATGAATGGAACAAACCGGCGCTCCAAGATTTTAAAAGTGTCATTGACACAACTCCGCCTGCTTAAAATTGTATCACAATTAATATCAAGCAGAAGTTTGTAACCTGGGCGGGAAAAATTAGAAAACGCTTTTCAACGTTTCATGCATCACATATTGCAAGAATAATATAGAACGCAGTGAATATAAAAAATATTCGCACCGGCCAAGACGCTTCTTTTGATTAAGGTGGAAGAATACAGTCTTCAAAACCATCGCCTACGCCCCATCGGGACAATGACATTTCCGTAAGAATGCAACGACTTTTAAGTGGTCGTGGTGGTTACGGTCATCTAAAGGTCGAGGCCGTGGGTCAAGTGTCGTGGTAATTTTCGTGGTCGAGGTCGTGGACGTGGTTTCGTGAATTATAATAGACCTACCAGAAATTACCCAAATCGACAAGAAAAGGGTAAGAAAATCCAAGAAGGTTCATTGAAAAACAATGACAATTTGTGTTACAGATGCGGAAAGAAAGTGTCATCGTCTGTGACGCTAAGTAACGCCGTATCTTTTTTGTAAAAGATATAAAAGCATCTGTGAGAATGCCGTAATATTTTAAGTCTTATATCATTACATGTTTCAAGCAAGGCTTATCACGAAACCCTGGGCCGGGAGACATTTGCATCCTGCATGGGAAATGAACAACCCACACAATCCTCAAGTTAAAGCATTATTTTATCGACATAAATCCTACCAAAGCAAGAATTAATAATTTCAGTCCTAGACTAGATTGATCGTAATGCCATAAACCATATTACCAAATGGAACAAAATTTGTCATTAATGACGATTATATTCTCCAAAGTCGTTAAACTTATTAAGTTTTAATGACATATATCGCCGCGTACGACATCGAAACGAGAATCAAGGTAATATGAACACATTTGTATTAATGCTGTTGTTTCGAGAAGAAAAATATTGCAGTAAAACTACCAAAATTACCTTTCCTACTATATTACACTTATATTCTTGAAGTTGAATGTAACTTAGTAATAAAAGAGGATCCCAAATTGTATTCTTGCGGGTATTGACGCTTAGGTCATCCCGGCTCCACAATGACGAAAATAATTAAAAGTACACATGGTCATCTCCTCAAAGTTTTAAAGATTAATAACTAAACATGCGAAGCTTCGTTTCTAGGAAAATTAATAACTAGGTACGCACTACGCAAACTTCACACGGAATCACTGCATTTCTTGAAAGAATTCAAGGCGGATATACGTAATCTATCCATCCACCATCCTAATTTATCTCGTATTTTATGGTATTAATTGACGATCTAGTGTGATGGTCACATGTTTGTTTATCGTCAAGTCGAAATATGGCATTTGGTAAAGATTTCGCTCAAATAATCAAATTCAAGAGCACAATTTCCTAATTATACTATAAAGAAAGCTTGGACTCGACAACGCTGCAAGGAATTTAATCTATTTAATAATGATTTATCATCTAACACCGTTGAACATCCCTGTTTACGTGCATTAAAATGATTTGTTTAATCACTAATTAAACGCCTTAAGATATCAAGGTATCTATCGATAATAAAGCAACAAAATTACCAAGCATTATACGGGTCATGCAATTTTACATGCCGCATCATTAATACGCTTACACTGGGCGCTAATCATAAACACACTCCATATCAACTCGCAATTGATTAAGAACTAGAAATTTCCCATCTAAAGATTTTTGATGCGTTAGCTTATGTATCAATAGCTCCACCACAAAGAACAGCATTTTAATTCTCAAAGGAGGTCATATATACGTAGTGGTAATGAGTCACCCTATATTATTAGATATCTTGAACCTTTAACAGGTGATGTTTTAGGCAAGGTTTATCAATCATTTCATTTCCAGATGCTTTTTCCTCCTTAGAGGAGAAAGAAACAAATGAAAAGGACATAACATGGTATATGCCATCTTTTACCGTCGACACGATAATAAATCACAGAAGAAAATATAAAGAAAATTGCGTGCATTTCATGCTAAAGAAATTAATTGCCGATTCATTTACTATGAAAGAGTGACAAAGTCACATATACCAATGAAAGACACTCGCCGGATTGAAATTGCTAAAACGGTGAGTAAAAGAGTATAGCACGCCCGGCCGCGTCAATTGTGAGGTTCCAAGGATAAAATTCAAGAAAATAAAGCATTTAAAAAGATTGATATTAACAGAAAGCGACTGAGTAAGACACTAAATGACAACGAGAACCCCACGATAAAAATGCTTAAAGAAGCACAAGACGCATTTAAACGATAATTGAAAAAGAACGATCTCGATTTACCAACGTATGTTAATAATAGAAATCTTTGAACCGAAAATAAGGATACGGAGCGAAATATTTACCTCCATCAGATATGAAATTACGAATTTAAAAACGATGATCCCGAACTCGATTCGTCAACGTCACGCCGACTTCGACGGGCTAAATGAAAGACGCAATAGATACCTAATTGAAATCTCTTAAAAATCGAAAGTATTTGGGCCTATTTGCGACTATTCCCTCATGTAATAAACCTCGCCGTTATGGGCCGGGTTCACGAAAACTTAGACGAGAAAAACGAGATTGTAAAGATAAGTACTGCCTTGCTGCACAAGGTTTTTCTCAAAGACCCGGAATTGATTATGGCAGAATTTATTCTCCGGCATGATTTCATTACTTTTCGTTATTTAATAGGCTCATAGTATCTAATAATCTTGAGCATGCATCTTATGTATGTCGTTATTTGCCTATTTATATGGATCACTGACAGCGATATATACATGAAAATTCTCGGAAGGATTTAAAATTATTAAAACATCTAAACCCGTAGAAATGTATGCGATTGTTAAAATCACTTTACGTTAAATAATCCCATGAACGCTGGTGAGACTGCGCTAAGCCGAATATTTATAAAGAACGCTATGCGAATAATCCTATTTGTCTCAGATTTTTATAAAGAAAGAACATTCGATATTTTGTAATCATTGCTATCTACGTTGATGATTTAAAATCATTGGAACTAATAATGAAATTAAAATAGCTAAATGATTAAGAAAAGAATTTGAAATGAAAGATTCTAAAAGACTAAGTTCTGCCTGTTTACTAATCGAAAGTACACTAAAATAGTATTTGGTACAATCTAATCAAATTACACGTAGCAGATTAAAAGGGTTTAACATGGATACGGGGTAAACCCTTTAAGTACTCTAACGACGGGTGTAACACTTTAACATCGAAAAGATCCCTTCCATCCTAAGAAAATGAAGAAGCATCTGCATCAAGCATTCATACCTCAGCAATTGGAGTTTTAATGTATCTCACACTGCATACAAGACCTCGACATAACTTTTGCAAAAGAAATTTACTAGCAAGATTTAGTTTTGTCCTACAAAGAATCGTATATTTAGATATCTTCGAGGCACGCCTCGATCTTGGTTTGTTTTTATCCTACAAACCAGCTTTGCTTGGTTACAGACATGCGCTATTCACGATCCACATAACGCTAAATCACATAATCGGATATGTATTTACATACGCGACACTACAATATCCCTGAGATCCCAAAAGCGCATAATCGTAGCAACTTCCCGAAACCATGTCAAGTAATAATAGCACTTCACGAAGCAAACAAAGAGTGCAGATGGTTAAGATCGGTGACACTACATATACAAAGATACGTCTGGCCTACCAACCGATAAGAGTCCAACAATATTGTACGAAGATAATGCTGCATGTGTTACTCGATTTAAAAGGGCTTATATCAAAAGTGACAGAACCAAACACATCCCCCAAAGCTTATTTTCGCTCACTGTTAACTTGTTAAAACAAAGTAGATATCCAATATATCTGCTCATGTGATAATAAACAGATCTTCACAAAGACTCTTCCGACATCATTTTTCAAGCAAGACATTCAGATTTGAATGCTGCCACTTTGCATCTTCAAGCACCTACCCCTCAAGTTTACTGGAGTGAGCATACTGCCAGATTCTTTTCCTTACGTTTTTCCACGAGTTTTTCCCCATAAGGTTTTTTAACGGCGCAACACGCTGCTCCCACGTAATCGTGATATTTGATATTTCAAATGAGTGAGTGTTATGAAAGTTCACACCACAAGTGTCGAAAATCAACACAATGCTACAAGACCGTGAACAAATACACAAGATTGCGGAATAAGAACTAAATTTTTTCGCTATAAGCGACCCCCACCCCTACTTTATTTTTAATGTAATTGTAAAAGAGAGAATAATTCTCTCTGCTTCTCTTCCAGCCATATTATATCAATAACATAAGAAGATTATCGCATTTATTTCGCCTATTTATTACCTTGGGCTTTTATAACAATAAATTAATATTTTTATTTTTGAAAATTAAATTTAATTAAATTCAAAATTTAATATTTTGAAGATTGAATTTAATAAATTTTGATACTTTTATTTTTGAAATTTGAATTTAATAAATTAATATTTTTATTTTTGAAGATTGAATTTAATAAATTAATATTTTTATTTTTGAAGATTGAATTTAATAAATTTTGATAAATTAATATCAACGGCTGTTGCGACGACCTCTGGCGGAGCTCCGCCGCGGTGTTCTATATGTGATGGTGGTGCCCAGGCAGCCCAATTGATACCTTTGTTTTTATTTATTTTTAATTAGATATTGGTATATACTATTGTTAATTATACGGAGAATATTATTAAAATTAAATTAAATTGAGGAGGGTAATCACATGTGGTGCATACTCTGTGACGTTGTCATATAGCAGAAAGGTAATACGGAATAATAAGAATGTAAATAAAAATGAAAATAAGGTTTACTGCAATCAATAATAATGTGTTTGTCATTGATTTGGAATGTTAAATTATACTGTGGCATGATTGTGACAATAGTATCTTTATAAACATTAGAGAGTATTTTTAGAAAACATTAGAGAGTAGCATTGATACTCCACAAATCTCTCGACCCATCGAGACTACATTAAGGCAGCATGACTCTCGTAATAAATCATCTTCATCCATGTAAAAGCATAAGATAAACTGTCACACTGATCAGATAATTTACCCACTCATAATCTTTCATGACCCAGATCTCTATCGTCTTAGACATCCCTTAAACGCCATTAACATTTGTCTTTCGGTTTCGGGGAAAGGTTCATTTGTTTAAACCTCTCTGTGTGGATGTCTCAACAAGTAATGATGTCTTCCACATGAGAATGTTTAGGTCTCGCATTATAAAGTGAGAAAATAATTAGCACAAAACAAACCCAACTCATGGATAAATACATTGAAACCCTGCCTCCAACTCAAAGTAAACATCTGAGCTCTAAGAATTTCATCCTTATGAATGTATTGAATTCGTAAATATTTGAAGAGTCGAAACCAAAGCCAACATGAACAATGCCATTACGATTTGCAGAAATTTCTAATTCTGGTGACGACTCACTCTCAAGAATTATTTAACGAAAGAGAACACATAATTAAACCCTTCTTGTAATCTTTTACATATAAGTAAATGAGATACGGTACCAAAATTGTGACGCATCATCTTAAACGTACGAATTTTTGGATCAAATCAGACCACAAGCCATAGCATTTAGTTTTTTTCTAGAGCGCCTTACCAAGTAGCCTGAGTTTGTAATGAGGCTGGGATGAGACGATCTCTGCTTCTCAGAATAATGTTTCTTTGACTCAAGCCTCAAGAGAAATTCAATGCATTTACAACTTCCTGGATTGTTGGTTGTAACTTTTCATTATGATGGTTCCATTGTAAAGAGAAAAAATTGAAGTAGTTTATTTTATCATATATATTTTACATTGATGATCATATATGTACGATATATAGATAAATCCAATGTAAACCTAAATTCTTCAAGTATTATTTAGGAAATAATTAATACGTAGTTGATAACTAATTCTCTTGGAAAAAATTCTAATTGATATATATTCCATAAATAACGCATGACTATTTTAACAAAAGAAAGCGGCTAGGGGGTGAATTTAATTTAGAAATAATTAATAACTAACTTAGGGAAAACGTGAATTGATATATATTTCATAAATAACACAGGACTATAATAATACATGACTTCTTAACAAAGAGGAAAGATACGAATTTAATTTTGTGTCAAATTAAACAAATTAAATCGGATAACATGACATGGTGAGGAATTTCAATCTTTCGATCACCCCAAAAGCTTGTTAATCCTAGAGATGAGCTTACCCCAGCTCGTTTTCCTGAGTCATAATGTTTTTCATAGTTTTAAACATTTTAACAATATGGTATATTTTCTTCATTAAATTAATAAACAATTGATGACATTTTATTCACTAACAATATAAATTACAAATTACTGCATGATAATTTTATTAAAATTCTAAATCAACAAACGTAGTTTAATCATACAATAAATAACTTGACTTCTCTTAAACTGCTATATCATTACCATCTTTCCTAAATATTACACCATGTCTAAGTAACCGTTAAAATCACAGAGAGTTTGTTGGTGAACCCCACAAAATATGGGAGCGAAAACCTATTGTTAAACAGGACATAGATCTGCTCAATTTGCAGGAAGCCAGGACATAATCATCCGAAATTTCAAACTAGCTAGATATATACTTCATAAAAAAAATTAATCATTAATTATTTTTTATAAAGCTCATATTTTTTTGTGAAAATGAGAAGGCAATGTTGAGCATATATATATATATATATATAGAAACTTATATAGACTCAAATTATCACCTATTATTTAGGAAAAATCCTACCTGATATATATATTACCTAAATAACACATGGATTATAACAGACTATCTTAACAAAGAGAAGAAGAGTGAATTTAATTTTGTGTCAAATTAAACAAATTATTAAATTGATAGTATGATATAAGGAGGAATTTCAATCTTCGAACACCCAAAAAGCTTTGTTGAGCTCAGAGATGAGCTTACCGACGAGCTCGTCCCTTCGAGTCGCTATATTTTCATAATCTTAAACATTTTGACAATATGGTATATTTTCGCCATCAAATTAATAGGACAATTGATGGACATTTTTTTCATTAATGATAAATTATAAATTACTTACTATAACTCAATCAAATTTAAACCGAAAGAATGAATCTAACTAACATCATAAAATAGAAATGACTTTCTCTCAAGTTCATTTCATCACCATCTTTTTGCTTTGAATATTGTAAAGATGTCCAGTAACTCGAAACCACCAAGAATTGGTTGTTGAAACCCATAAAATATGGGAGCGGAAGGTGTTCCAAAAGATTTTTTCCATCGATCCAAAATCGCTTCCCAATTATTTTATATATCTTATATATCATGTGAATCGGAGTTGATGATTTCTTTTCTAAAGGTGCTTTTATTTTTAATTTAAGATAACGCCTCACATTTATAAAAAATCATGACTTGAACAGGTTTAATTGAATAAGACGGTCTGACAAAAAACCCGCTGTTAATAGCGACATAGATCTCCACGTGAAATTTTGTGGAGACATAATCAATTTTGACAGGATCAATTGAGATGTGCGGAATAGAATAAAGTAAATTGATTAAGGAATAGCAGTGCAGCAGATGGCCTCCTCCGGCCAAGCACTTGCAAGGCATGATTTGCACCTTACTACCTCAACTGTTGATAATAATGATGGACAAAAAAGAAGATACACAGAAACACAAACAGCAGCGCCGAAATAACAATTCCGTACGCAAAACGATCAATCTTAGATTGCTGCATTTACTATCGATTAATATGCCCTAACATAGTGAGATTCTACTTAAACGATAACGGAGATAGAAAATCAACATACATTCTATATATGCTAACACGATGAAACATAAATATCACGAAGATACATGATGACTTGATTTGCATTTTATTTTAATATTCTACAATATTCTTTCACAAATATAGGACAATGGAGGTAGTTAATGACGCAGACAAAGAAAGACCTATTCCCGAAGCCTTAATTTCAAAGAAAATATTATCTTTGTAGATTTTATTAAATAATCGAAGATAATTTATTCTAGATTCAATAGAAGCATTAATTAAATCCCCCCCGACTCGCACATGACTCCCCGCAATCGAAAGTATTAATTTATCGAGCTAAAATGCAAAAGGAATGAAAAAACCCATGAATTATAAATTTAACACCCTATCCCAAGTCGGGAATGGGCAAAAATATTATCTTAGAGAGTTTATTAAATAATCGAGTATTAATTTATCGAATTTCTATTATAGTTGATAATTGTAAAAAAATTATATTAAAAAAGAACGGAAAAAAAAACGAATTATTAATTTAGCATTCTATTCCCGAGTCGGGACCAGCAAAATATATTATCTTATAGATTTTATTAAATATTCGAATATTAATTTATCGAGTTTCTATTGTAGTTAATACTCACCCCCCCTAATTTCTAAGCATTACGACCTCTCACCGAGTATTAATTTATCGAGCTAAAGGAAAAGGCCATGAATTATTAATTTAAGACCCTATCCTCGAGCCTGTGAAACGGGCAAAAAATATTATCTTGTAGAGCTTTTATTAAATAAATGGAAGATAATTTATCGAGTTTCTATAGTAGTTGATTATCAGAAAAATGATAAAGTGAAACTTAACAAAACACGAATTATTAATTTAGACCCTATTCTGAAAAATGGGTTCCGCCAAATATAAAATACCATCTTATCAATTTAATAATTTGTCTAATTTGACGACAAATTAAATTCACTCTTCTTTTGCCTATTTGTTAAGATTGTAAAGATAGTTTTGTATTACGTAATTTATGGAATATATATCAATTAGGATTATTTCCTCAATTATAAATAATTATTTCCTAAATAAGAGCTGATGAATTTAGGTTTTCATAGGATTTCTCTATATATCCTACATAAGCTCATCAATGTATAAGACATGATGAAACTCCATTAACTTTTCTCTTCACAATGGAAGTATCATCCTCTATAAGAAAAAAGTTACAAGCAACAATCCCGGAAGATGTCATCATTGAATTTCTCTTGAGGCTCCCGGTGAAAACATTGTTACGTTTCAAATTGGTCTGCAAAACGTGGTACAATTTGATCAAAAGTCATACGTTTAAATTGATGCATCACAATTTTGGTACGGTATCTCAATTACTTATATGTACAAGTAAAAAGCTCGCAAAAAAAAGGTTTAATCATGTGTTCTGTTTTCGTTCCATCGACAAATTAACGTGCGAGTTATCACCGGATTTACAAATTCCTGCTAATCGTGATCGTGTTGTTTTTCTTGCTGGCTCTTGCAACGGAATCGTTTGCTATTATGATTGTACTTCAACGATTTTCCTTAGCAATCCCGCCACAAGAGAATTCAGACAGTTGCCTTCAACGATTGGAGTAACGGAGTTTTGGTTCCAACATATTGGAGTTGGCTTTGGTTTTGAGTCTTCAAATATTTATGATTTCAAATTGCTTTTTCGTTTGTTGGTGTCTTGGTAAATGAAATTAAAGCTGAGATAAGCATTTTGAGTTCCAATACTTGAGGCAGCTTGATTGGGGTTTGAGTAATGAACTTGTATTTCGTGGGGTTGGTTTGTTTTGTGCTAATTCTTTTCACTTTATAATGCAAGGCACTAAACATTCTTTTCTGAAACAACTCATTGTTTGTTGCGATATCGCCACAGAGAGGTTTAAAACGATGGGTTCTCTCCTGGAAACCGAACGATGACGATGGTCTTTTAAAATGTTAACATGCTTGTTGAATGTCTATCATCAGTGTATACATACCCTTGGATGATGAATTATGAAGAGAAGCCAATAGAGATATGGGTGATGAAAGATTATGGTGTCGTAGAATCGTGGACTAAATTGTATACCATCGGGCCGCGCTCGGCTTTGCCCTTATGCTTTCGGATGGATCAAGATGACTTATTACTACTGCAATTCAAGACGGACAAACTTGTTTCATGCCACCTTAGCACTCTCCATGTACAGAGTGTTGAGATTTGGGTATCAATTGTACTTAACAATATATAAAGAGACTCTTGTTTCAATAATATGACACTATGATGTGAGCCTACTAATTAATGTCAAATAGTATTATACACTAGTTGAATAATGGCTCATCCTTCATTAAATGTGTCATAACATACTATCTGCTTTCTATAATCATGTCCTACTCCACACGGATGTATGAGTAATTGATTGTTTTGGCTTTTCAATTTTGTTAATCTGATTATATAAACTACAGATTCTTCTACGTACTTCTAGAGGTCTTTGCTGGTACAACATCATCTATCTATCTCCATGTCAATTATTTATTGAATGAATATTAAAGGAATATTAAAAAAAAAAGATCTTATTCTAATTTGGTTGGCAAACTTGTAGTATTGCCAAAGCAAATCAAGTCATCATGTCTCTCATAAGGTGGAACTGTAATTGGTGATATTTTGTTACCCGTTTTCTTAAGATAGTGAACTATATTACTGTTTTGGTATTTATAGAATGCGATTTTTACCTATATCTTGTTAGTATAATCTCCCACCCATTGCGCGACGCTGATATCGAGCAAGAGTGACAACTTAAGGTTGATCGTTTTGCATTACGGAATTGTTATTTTGGTGATGGTGTAGGTGTTTTTTTGTGTATGTTCTCCTTTGTGTATCTACTTTGCCCAGGCCCGACTCCAAGAATGTACCAACGGTCTCATGCATAGGGCCCTCACTTCAAAATCGGCCCCAAAATACTAAAGTATGTTATATAGAATATTTATATGTCTTGAGTTCAAATATAGGTTGTAACTTAGTAGTTAACTACTGGAGATTGAAGACTATTGAATTGTGGAGGTTGCGTGGTGTTCCAGACTTCCTAGTTTCTATGACTTCCTATTTTTCATTTTTTTAAGTCAAACTAAATTGCACAACCTCTTTTGTAATGTTGTAGGTTGAATAACTTTTTTCTATATTTTTAAAATATGAAAATGTTATATATATTGTCAAGTTTTATATTTCATGAAACTAATAATAATGTATCAATTTGTTTCTCATTAGGAGGAAGAATAAATTATAAATATTTAATATTTGAATTAAAAAAATTCAGATGATTTCTATCCATAAACTATCGAATTTAATAATTCCATTTTTACATTTATAAAGTTAATTTTTTTATTATCATTTAAAAAATATGATTAATACTTAATAAAAAGGCTTCATTTTATATATAAGCTTATATAAAGATGCGTCTCCGTTTATCTATGACGTGTCATGACTTTGCATATCATTCTACATATTTTATGTATGATCCGATCGGATTCTAACAAATGCAAGAACCTACCACAGCTAGATTTCAATAATTCTTACCAATGCAAAGATCTAACACAACTAAGGCAAGCCCACCATTACTTTCATTAAGGGATTAACTAAGAAATCAAGTTAGTCATAAATATGAAGAGAACATACCAAAATCATGGCTCCGGATCCACTACCTCCTCCTGATTCCTCCCGATCCCTCATTATGTGTCTCATGCTTCATTGTTTTGAGGACATCATAATTCCTATGAAACACATGATGTACAAACATATAAGGAACGGAAGGGTGCATGGAGAGGAGATGGAGAATTTGGAGCGCAAAATCTTGATACAAGAGCAAAGTCATTCAAAGTAGTAATTACAAATTCTACTGTTTGTACCAGAAATATATATCAAATGCATAAGAGGCACTCTACTATTGAGCAGATGGAAAACTTGTAAGTTGATCACTGCAGTCGACTTATGCATTAGAAGCAAGTTGCAAGCTACCATACATACTAGGGCAAATTCATTAATCGATACTAACTTGAACAGATATATCTTGTATATCCCATGCAATCATACCAAGGGATCAAATAATCCCATACGAAATTACAAACTAAGTGCTAACTAATGATTTTCTATGTAAAGATTTGATCTCTAACAAATTTTCCAAACCTCGTGAGACTATGTAATCAAGGGAACCGACTCGTTTGAAGCACTAGATAATGTGATGAGCTAAATCTGCAAATCTAGTGTGTGACAACAAATATAAAGAAATGATAATCAAGGCAATTGACTCAACTGTTACAACAGACTTAGATCCCCAGGCGATTGATATATAGTTCTAGGCATGCAGAAGAGTGGATTGAGTGTCGAACAAGATGTGAAATCAGAGTAACTATTATGATATGATGGATAGCGTTAACTTCATACAGGCCTTGATGAATATCTCTACATTCAAATCTAATGCATAAACGCCGATTAAAATTAAAACGAAAACGTCAATTAAATTAGAAGATCATAATGACAATCATTACAAGTTTACAACCACGCATAGCAAACAGACATCCATAATCTGAGAGACGGCTTTCGACAACACTATAAATGGAAAAGGATGTTACCGATCATAATTATATTCATTCTCTTCATCGTCAATGTCTGATTCCGATGAAAATGCTCTCAACGATCTACCTCCGCCACTATCCTCCGATGACAATGTAGCACCGGGCTCAAACTCCGACGACTCGAGGCCAGCTCCGGCATCGTCGTTGTTAGCTTCCGATGAATCTTTCGTACCGGAGACCGACGAAGAGGACATCATAGCTCGGCCGAATAATTCCTCCAATGAGACAGATTACTCTGATGATAATGGTGTACCAGACATGAACATTGTCGTAGCGGAATCCAGCAGTGAGGAGAGGCCAGCTCCGGTGAGCGAAGACAGTGTAAATCAACCTTCGCCGGAGGAAAATCAATCGACCAAATCATCCTCGATGCTTGCTTCCGATGATGTACCGCCGACCGATGAAGAGGAGATCAAAGCTCGGGCGAATAATTCCACCTCTGTCGAAGTTGATCAACCTCCGGCAAAGAGAACCAGAGCCGATCAATCTCCGCCGCCGGAGGAGGAAGCGGCGAAGAGAGCTAGAACCTATCGATCTCCGCCGCCGGAGGAGGTCGTCTGCTGCATCTGCAATGGCTTGCCCAAATTTGATGAACCATTTTATGTAAGTTTGTGTATTTATTTCAATACCTCACATTCAACGACTAATTAATTTTGAGCAATATTCGCTTTTTTTTTATTTTACGCTTATATATCGAATAAATATTTAATTATTAATTATTTTGATAAATATAAAATTTATATTCTTAAATTTGTCTTTAAAAATAATTGTATAATCTTTTTTTTTTTTAATTTTTGAACATATGATTTAAAAATTATTGATGATCAAAATTACATTTCGATAATCAAAAACATGAAATAAAACCTAATTGATATGCTGACATTTTTAGGACTAAAGCCTATAGAGTGTCAAACTGTAATAAAATCTTAGAATTAAGCAGATAATAATATATTTCATACCTAATAAAATTGATTATTTAGTAAAAGTAATTGTTTTGAAAGTGAATTGAGTTGTCGAAATTTAAAGGAATTTAGTTTTTAATATGTATACGTGTACGTGTTCAGGAGGCAATGTGTGGACATTTCTTCCATGCCTTATGCAAGGGGACGCTGTGCACATTATGTGGCAATGACATAAACCCAAAAAGTAAGATATTCAACTTTTTAAAACTTATTAGTTATTATTTTTTATACTGAGTTTGGAAATCATATTCATTTTATTTATATTTATGTAATGGTATAGAGTACTTGGTTCAATGGTCCTCTTCCTCATGGATCAGCCCCACATTGTACAGGATTTATTTTGATTCCAGACTACACCCTAGTCCCTAATAGTACCCATACATCTTATACCATTTGGTTGTAAATAAACTATTCGTACCATTTGGTTGTAAATAAATAAATAAAGCTTTTCAATGCGATGCGATTAATTAGTGCTTAATGATCAAGAGTAACTCCTCGAATAACTTTGATAAGATTCAATTTTAAAACTCAATTTCATGTTTCAAACCAAAAATTAATTGTTCAAACTCATAAAATATGAGACCGAAAAACCTGTTGTTACAAAGCAAGAAGACAGGACATAATCATAATGTATACCTGTACTTCATACAAAATATTTAATCATTAATTATCTTCAACTCATTGTTTCTTCTGCTTTGCCTTTTATAATCGGGCCATTTTACCGTTGTCTCTTTACTACGCGTTATTTTATTACGTCCCATGAAAGCCAATTTTGCCTAACTTCGTCTCTAAACTATGTCCCTCAACTCAATCTTCATGATTAAACAAATATAAATTTATGACAAAATACTTAAAAGATAGTTTTATCCCTTAAATATAACTTCATTAAACATCACATTAAATAGGGAAATATGAGAAAATTTTTGAAATATTTTAAACAATTAATTAAAAAAATACTTCCTCCACCCCATCCAACTTCATCTTTCAACCTTATTATATTAAATAAAGAAATTTAAAATACAATATGCAATCAACTAAATTTCAATAAAGCTCACTGAACAACGGTTTATGTAAAGTAAAGAATTTATTAACTATTTTCATGAAAAAACAAATTGCGTAAAAGATCTTATCAATTTATCGATACAATCAAATGTATTATTAAAACAAAACAAAAAACTAATAAAATTAAGCAAACTTCATCAAAAAAGACAAATTTTATATACTAAACACATTTTCCTGAAAACCAATCTCACTTCCCTTTCCAAATGCTTAAATGGATTGCTGAAGCGACCTTTCTCCTCTCTGATCTTAATATTTTGTTTGCATATAGATTAATTTTTCATTTCATGGTGTTTAAAATCAACCTTCTATCAACCATCACTTGAGTAGCGGGTAGGTTGAATATGAAGTTGGATCGTAGGTTTGGCGGGGGAGAGCCGAGGTCAAGATGAAGATGGATGCACAGGGAGTGATGATATAAGGCCACATTTAATTTCATGGGGAGCGTTTTTTTTAATTAAGTGTACTGTTTAATGAAGTTCTATTTAGGGGCAAATAGTATTTTCGATTTTGTAATAAATTTATGTTTGTTTAAATACAAGACGTGGCTTGCGCATTCGAGACAAGAAAAATAGCCGGCATACATTTAAGAAAATCATAGTGGCAAAGACAGACAAGTTGAAACCTCAAAAGGCATTGAAAATAAACGATAAGATAAGCGGGCAAACGACAAATTAGCCTTTTATAATTTAACTAGTTAGCAAGGAGCCAAGATAAGCTGGATTGTTTAATTCTGGGACTAACTTTTCGAATTAAAAATATAGGTTAATACAGTATTATTTTAAGTATCAAAATGAGTGCATGTAAGCACAACAAAATTAGAGTTCTAGAACTAAAGTGATTATGTTAGCAAAAGACAATCAAAGTTGTTAATATAGATTAAAGCATCATGCTTCATCTTCATCATCCGTGGTGTTGGAAATATGAGAAATTCAATCATATAAATGTCCGAACAATTTAAATTGTGACAACCGATTTAATCATTCAAATTATATATACATATATATAAGTTCAATATATATTAATTAAGGACAATTAGTATTTAGGATTTAAATATATTGACATTAGTTACGATGGTTTACTAGAGTCTCGCCAGAATTATATATTAGATATAATATTCGGTTAATATTATTTTATATATTACCTCGGGTCAATTGCCCAAGAGGTCACACACAAACAATAAACCGAACTATAATAAAACGTATTATAAACTTCCCGAGTATAAAGTGAAACGGAATAAACATTCGGTACGAAAAATCGAAGTCTCATAGACATGCATAATCACAACACTAGATTCGCTTATAATACACCTACTACTCATGAACCCAATTCGAGCTCTAAATAAATTTTTCACTACTTTGCTTGGTCAATCAATCCGCTCTCATACCAATTGTTAATCACGGCTAAAATATAATTTGTGATAAAATAAGCAACTATAAAATAACCTCAAACTTGTAGATCGAAAATAACTTTCAAATATATTTCATAAAAAATAACTCACACAACAACACTTTTATTATTTAAATCACTGAACCTTCAACTACTAATATCTCTCACTAGTCACTACAAAGCACTATCAACGCTTTGCTTTCACTATTCTTGATCAAGACTCTTCTGATTTATTTAAAACTTCTTTACTCACCGAACAAAAGCCTTCTTCTAATATGAGAAAATCTCTCTATTTCTCTCTTATTTAACTCATTGCTTTCTTGCTTTGTTGGTGTGTGATGGATGAATGAACTCCATGGTTCATATCTATTTATAGGCAAAGGAAATGACCACATTTCCTCAAACTTAGCTATGAAGTTCATTTGCAACTTGCTCTAAAAAATTGCCAAATTAGCAAGTTGTCAAGATGTCAAATTACCCACTTGTTATTCAAGTTATCAACTTGCCTAATGAACATGGAAAATATAAAATGTAGATAATATTTTTTCTTCAACACTCTGTGCTGATTGCTTCAAGAAAATTGTTGAATTATTAAATTCACATTAAACGATTCCATTGCAAGAACCAACAACAAAACGATAGGCTTACGATTGTAGGAATTCTAAATCTGGTGATGACTCACTCAATTGGCCGCTGAACGGAAAGAGAACACGTGATTAAACCCTTATAAATGAGATAGGGTACTAACATTGTGATGCATCAATTTAAACGCTACACTTTCGATCAAATTTGCACTCATGTTTTCGTAAAAACCAATTTGAAACGTAATAATGTCTTCATCGAAGCCTCAAGAGAAATTCAATTATCAATCTTGGGGATTACATACTATCGACATCAATACGCCCAATATCATGGTGAAGCGTTTCACCTAAACTAAGAATACTGAGATCGAAATCAACATACATTCTATATATGCGAACACGATGAAACATAAATATCACGAAGAGACATGATGACTTGATTTGCATTTTATTTTAATATTCTACAATATTCGTTCACTAAATATAGGACATGGAGGTAGTTAGATGATGCAGCACAGCAAAGACCTCTAGAACTACATAGAAGAATCTGTAGTTTATATAATCAGATCAACAAAATTGTAAAGTCAAAAACAATCAATTACTCATATTCTCATACATCCGTGTGGAGTAGCAATATGATTATAGAAAGCAGCTAATATGATACGACATATTTAATGTAGGATGAGCCATTATTCAACTACAATTGTTGGCTCACATCATACTGTCACATGATTGAAACAAGAGTCTCATTATATACCACAATTGGAGAGCAAGAACTAATACCCGAAAATCTCAATATTCTCTACATGGAGAGTGCTAAGGTGGCATGAAACAAGTTTCTTGGTCTTTAATTGCACTAGTAATAAGTCATCTTCATCCATCCAAAAGCGCAGGGCATAGGCGAGTGAGGCCCGATAGTATACAATTCTACCCACGACTCTGTAACACCACCATAACCTTTCATGACCTGCATCAGGGGTTATGATAATTGATAACCCTTAAAAGTAATATTTGAGAAGATTTGAAAAGAAGAGATTTTAGTTTGTACAATAAGACTATTTCTCGGCCTTATCGCCCAAAAATAATCGAGTCTTTTATTGCCCACAAAAAGACGAATTATTAATTTAAGATCATATCCTCGAAATTTAACAAATAAAAAATATTATTCCAGTGAGTTTATTAAATAATCGAAGACACTATTTAATTTGAGTCAGAAGTTGATAATTGTAAGAAATATATATATTTATGTATATATATATTTACAATTATCAAAAGGAATGAAAAATACTTAATTATTAATTTAAACTCTATTAACAGTTTTAATTCAACAAAAAATATTATCTTAGAGATTTTATTGAATAATAGAATATTAATTTATCGATTTTCTATTGTAGTTAATAATTGAAAAAAAAAACCAACCACCCCCTCCTCCTCATACGACCTCTAATCGAAAGAGATAATTTATCGAGCTAAATGATAAACGAATTTAAAAAGCCCTCAATTATTAATTTAAGACTTATCCCGAGTCTTAATTCGACAAAAATATTATCTTAGAGAGTTTATTAACAATCGAGTATTAATTTATCGAATTTCTATTATTAAGATGTACAAAAAATCATATATATTAAAAAGGAACTGAAAAAAACGAATTATTAATTTAAGATTCTATTTCTTCCTAGCCGGACTAGCAAAATATATTATCTTATAGATTTTATTAAATATTCGAGTATTAATTTATCGAGTTTCTATTGTAGTTAATAATTGCAAACCCTCCCCCCGACTCGGCACATGACCTCGCAATCGAGACACTTATCGAAATCTAAAATTAAAAAGGCCATGAATTATTAATTTAGTAATCTTATCATCGAGCCTGAAACGAGCAAAATATTATCTTGTTTTGCTAAATGTCGCAGATAATTTATCGTAGCTTATAAAGAGTTGATTATTGCAAAAAATGATAAAGGAACGAATAAAACACGATTTATTAATTTAGGGACCCTATTCCCCGAAATTTTAATCTACCAAATATAAAATATCATCTTATCAATTTAATAATTTGTCTAATTTGACGACAAATTAAATTCACTCTTCTTGGCTCTTTCATAAGATGGTAAAGATAGTTTTGTAATATTTAATTTATGGAATATATATCACTAGGATTATTTCCCAAATAATTACCGAATAGCTTATCAATTATAAATTATTTCCTAAATAAATGCCTGATGAATTTGTGCCATGTGATTTTTCTATATATCCTACATATGCTCAATCATTTCATCAATGTATAAGACACGATGAAACCCATTAACTTTCACAATGTAAAGCATCCTCTTATGAAAAAGTTACAAGCAACAATCCCGGAAGATGTCATCATTGAATTTCTTGAGGCTCCCGTGAAAACATTGTTAATGCTTCAAATTTATCTGCGAAAACGTAGACACCTGGATCAAAAACATACGCTTAAATCACGCATCACAATTTTGGTAGGGTATCTCAATTACTTATATGTACAAGCAAAAAAGCTCCGCAAAAAAGGCTTTTAATCATGTGTTCTTGCTGTCTGCATCGACAAATTAACGTTCGAGTTATCACCGGATTTACAAATTCCTGCTAATCGTGATCGTATTGTTTTTCTTGCTGGCTCTTGCAACGGAATCGTTTGCTATTGCTGATTGTAATTTCAACGATTTTCCTTAGCAATCCAGCCACAAGAGAATTCAGACAGTTGCCTTCAACGATTGGAGTAACGGAGTTTTGGTTCCAACATATTGGAGTTGGCTTTGGTTTTGAGTCTTCAAATATTTATGATTTCAAAGTGCTTCGTTTGTTATGTCTTGGTAATGAAATTAAAGCTGAGATGTTTACTTTGAGTTCCAATACTTGGAGGCAGCTTGATTGGGGTTTGAATAATGAACTTGTATTTCGTGGGGTTGGTTTGTTTTGTGCTAATTCTTTTCACTTTATAATGCAAGGCAATAAACATTCTTTTCTGAAACAACTCATTGTTTGTTGCGATATCGCCACAGAGAGGTTTAAAACGATGGACTTTCCTCCGAAACCGAACGATGACGATG
Source organism: Lithospermum erythrorhizon (assembly GCA_019722365.1). NCBI lineage: Eukaryota > Viridiplantae > Streptophyta > Magnoliopsida > Boraginales > Boraginaceae > Lithospermum > Lithospermum erythrorhizon. The sequence continues at coordinate 558,399 of JADFUC010001789.1, read as the reverse complement.
GCTCCTTTAAAATGTTAATGGCGTTTAAGGAATGTCTATCATCAGTGTATACATACCCTTGGATGATGAATTATGAAGAGAAGCCAATAGAGATATGGGTGATGAAAGATTATGGTGTCGTAGAATCGTGGACTAAATTGTATACCATCGGGCTGAGCTCCGCTTTGCCCTTATGCTTTTGGATGGATCAAGATGACTTATTACTAGTGCAATTCAAGACGGACAAACTTGTTTCATGCCACCTTAGCACTCTCCATGTACAGAGTGTTGAGATTTTTGGGTATCAATTGTACTCTCGAATTGTAATATATAAAGAGACTCTTGTTTCAATAATATGACACTACTAATTAATGACAAATAGTATTATACAGTAGTTGAATAATGGCTCATCCTTCATTAAATGTGTTTACCACACATTCTGCTTTCTATAATCATGTCCTACTCCACACGGATGTATGAGTAATTGATTGTTTTGGCTTTTCAATTTTGTTAATCTGATTATATAAACTACAGATTCTTCTACGTACTTCTAGAGGTCTTTGCTGGTACAACATCATCTATCTATCTCCATGTTGAATTATTTATTGAATGAATATTGAAGGAAAATTAAAAAAAAGATCTTTATTCTAATTTGGTTGGCAAACTTGTAGTATTGCCAAAGCAAATCAAGTCATCATGTCTCTCATAAGGTGGAACTGTAATTGGTGATATTTTGTTACCCGTTTTCTTAAGATAGTGAACTATATTTCATCGTTTTGGCATTTATAGAATGTACGTTGATTTTCGATCTTCGTTATCTATAATTATGTGCTACCCACACGGATGTATGAGTACTAGAGGCTTTGTTGGTACACCATCATCTATCTATCTCCATGACAATTATTTATTGAATGAATATTGAAGAATATTAAAAATTAAAAAAATATATAGTGGAGTTATTGACCTATTATGTAAAATTAAAGAAATTATAGTCATTTAATTTATGCATTTCTTCACTTCTCAGAATAATAAATATCGAATTTTTTAAGACAAATTATTGCTATCTCTTGGGAAAGTTAAAATGAAATATGTACCATTGTAAATAAAGTAAATATCGATGAATTACCCTTTATTGCATAATTTATTTGGCCTAACATTATCATTGACATAGAATGAAAAATATTGTCATGAATTGAATACTCATTATTATATTAATACCAAAGATTATAAAAATATTAATACCAAAGATTATAAATCACTATCAAATTTATTTATCATATACTTTAAACTTTTAAAGTTATATGTGGAATGATCAATCGTCATTAATCCCCCAAAATCAAAGTGACTTCTAATATGAATGTAATAAGAAAGTATTAATATTTATTCTAATTCAATGTAATATCGAATTATTAATTTTATAATTTATTTTAATTCTTTGTCATTGGATACCAGAGCAATAATGCCTATGTCCAAATTAATACTCCAACTTGTAGACTACATTTGAATCCTCACTATAGATAAAATTTTATATTATTATTATCATCGTCAATATTATTATTAAATAATCTAAAAAATATTATTATTGAAATAAAATAATTGATCTTTAAAATAAACAAGTAAACAAATTAATGCATTTCACATCAAAATAAATAAAATACATTAAAATTATATTGTAGATGAACAGGATTTAGATATAATACTCTTTAGTATTCCATAATAACATTCAGTACAGTTAAGTAAACAAATTAATTTATTTCTTATCATGATAAACACACAATTAAATTATATTTTAAGATAACTTATAGTGATTGGGAGTTATAATCCTCTTTTACTATTCCATAGTAATTTATCTTAAAAGAATATTAGTAAACAAATTTATGTATTTTATACATTAAAATTATAGTTCAAGACAATTTGTAGTATGTAGTTACAATCTCTTACTAATCCATAATTATTATGAATTAAAATACATAAATATAATTTTATCTTTTGTAACTCCTAATTTATCTTTTTGATTATGTATACACTAAAATAAAAGATATGACTAAATAAAATTTATAATATAATTAATTGATTCCTTATACCATACATTTTACCATGGCGTCCATACCAATCTAAATTTTATTTTGATAGTTAATGTTACAATAATTCACAAGCTTCTTTCCTACAATAAAATTCCAACCATTAACCACACGAATTGATAATCCAACCACAACATTACATCACTTTTTTTTAATCATATGTAATTTAGTGCATAAAAAAACAATGGGTCCACAATGATGACATGTATAGAATCCTATCCTCATCCCATATTACAACATATTATCACCACAAACAACTCCAACTCTCTTCACCAATGGCTTTCTCTTCATCACTCTTCTCCTCTTCCCCCCTCTTCCCCCCTCCCTTAAACCCCAACAAACCCCTCAGAAAACTCCTCCACATCACCTCCTCCATGCCCCCCCTCTCCACCGTCTCCGATGTCATCTCCCTCGACAGCACAACATTGGCAGTTATAGGGGGTGGATCAGTTGCAGCACTTGCAGCAGTACTCTCCTTAACTGACCCAGAAATGAGGAGAAAAACTCAGGCAATGGAAGTAGGGGGAGGTGATAAGGAGGTGGTCAAGGAGTATTTCAACAATACTGGCTTCCAGAGATGGAGGAAGATATATGGAGATACTGATGATGTCAACACTGTGCAGAAAGATATAAGGTCGTATTGAGATGGATCCAGAAGATACTATATTATTTCTATGAATCCTGAATATATTAGTATTAGTAAATGTATGATAGATTAACATTAACATGCTCCCAATAACTTAAAAAGGCTTTCATTGCAGGGATTTGGATAGTATGCAACCTTAGCTCTTCCATTTAAGCAGTGTAGGGATTCGGATAGAATGCAACCTTAGCTATGTGATAACTTGGATAGTATGCAACTTTAGCTCTGTGATAACAAGTAGCTTGTTTCTGAATAATTTTCATTTTAATAAACTAATTGGGAGTTATTATTTTTAATATGTGTTATATTTTTATTAGAACACTTACATATTCTACTGATAGTATAATTATATTATCTTTAGTATTTAGAATTTGGTATGACTATATAAAGTGGCATTGTAATGAACACAAAAAATACTTGAGCAATAAAATTATTTCTTTATATATTTTATCAGGTTGGGACATTCTAAGACAGTTGAGAATGTGATGAAGATGTTGATTGATGAAGGAACTTTGAAGGGTGTGAGTGTTTGTGATGCTGGTTGTGGGACTGGAAGCTTGTCTATACCATTGGCTAAAGAAGGGGCCAATGTTTATGCTAGTGATATTTCTGCTGCTATGGTTGATGAAGCTCAGAAAAATGTAAGTTGGATTATTTGGTTTGATTGTAATGGTTTCTTATCATATTTGATAAAAGTTATGTGTGTCAATTAAGAACATAAAGTTAGTTAATGTTGATCTTAATATTCATATTGACATGTTCCTAACCTCTTAAGAGGATCTCGACTAAGAGGGATAAGGGGATTGGATAGTATGTAGCCTTACTTCGGTGATAATAGGGAAGTTGTTTCTAAATCGACCCAAGAGTTCTTAATGTTGATCTTGATAATTGAAAATCAAACTCAACAAATTTTTTTTTTTTTTTTGTGGTGGAGGGGATATTTCATTTGTCTTGGATTATTTAGTTCAAACGCTACTTTATGAAAGACTAAAATTTTAGTTTGACACTCTCAGCATATATGGAAGTTGGTGTTTTTTATGGAAGTGGAACATTGAGTGTCATGAACTTGAAGATTGGGCAAATCTTGTGCTTGCTGTAATTTTCTGCTCAACTAGTATCAAATTGCATCAGAAGAAGTTGTTTTATGTTCTGTTCTTTACAAGAGATTAATGTTTTTTATTGTGGCAAGAAGAAAATTGATTATTTTTTTCTACAATTTCATTTCAAGGACTAATCTGGTCGAAAAATCCTACAATGTTGAGGGCTTGTAGTTTTTCATACAACTTTATCCAAAGGATTTATAGGTAAGATTTCATTTGTGATTCCAAGCTTTATTTCGTGCAGGCACGGGAAGAGCTTTTCAACGGTAAGGAGGAGTCGTCTTCATCGCTAGTAATGCCTAAATTTGAAGTGAAAGATTTGGAAAGCTTACAAGGGAAATATGATACTGTTATCTGTTTGGATGTTTTGATACACTACCCTCAAAACAAGGCAGATGCTATGATTTCCCATCTTGCTTCATTGGCTGAGAATAGGCTGATTCTGAGCTTCGCCCCTTTAACATTCTACTATGCTGCATTGAAGAGAGTAGGGGAGCTATTTCCGGGTCCTTCAAAAGCCACAAGAGCGTATCTACATGCCGAGGCTGATGTGGAGAGGGCATTGCAAAAAGTTGGATGGAAGATTAGGAAGAGAGGATTGGTAACTACCCAGTTTTATTTTGCCAAGATTGTTGAGGCTGTCCCTGTGTAGAAGTGTAGAACAGAAGAGAAGCTTAGTAACATTAATTGTTTTTCACTGTTGAGCTTTTTGAGGATTCAAGTCATAAAACTGCATATTTTCATTTCAATAGGGACAGTTCTCCATGCTATTTGTATCTAGAAAATGACCATGTACCAAAATGTTTGTCCAGAAATGCTGATTCAAAGGTGTAAAACTGTAAATGCTGCACTGTAGATATCTCAATTCCTGTCATTGAATCACCAAGTCTTATTCTTATTCTAACATAGAAACAAGCACAATTTATACAACAACCCCCTCCCCCAAAAAAAAAATATTGTCACAAGTCGGAACTTGGGACACATTCGTTACTAATACGAAAAAGACAAAAATTGATGTCTGAATTGGACGTCAAAAAATTGATTTCGACATCTGGTGGCAAGGTTAGTAACCAATTATTGAAGACAACACTAAGTAGTTGTTGAAGCTTGAAGGCAACAATTAACAATATACACAATTTGATGTTGCGTCCAAGCTATAGAAGGGTCTATTTTCATAGATTTCCTTTAAGTGATTGAATTATTGAATTTGTTATATCTGATTAGAAGTTTTTACCCCATATTGATATAGTAAACCAAATAATTATGTAAATTTTCTAAAAGTAAGATTTCTCTTTCAAATAAAAACAAAAACGATGTGATATCAATTCAGTGACCGAGCTTAAAAGAGATCAAGGAATGCCACAGTCCCCTTTCAATTTTGAAAATTTTAGAATCTATATTGCGATTAAACACAAAATATAGTGATTGATCCCCACCTTTGATCCCCTCAATATTCGTTCAAAATCTATTATCAAACATTTTTCATGTCAATTAAGTGCAAGTTAACTAAGAATATACTCCCTCCATTTTTTTAGTTGTCGTTTTAGTAAAAAAAAAATTGTTTTAAAATATTTTTACATTTCCTCCGTTTTCATGTCAATTAAGTGCAAGTTAACTAAGAATAAATAAGTATTTTTACATTTCCAATGTATTTTTTTACTATGTTTTCTCTTTAAATTAACAACCAACCAATGGTATTATTTCAATTAATTGTCATTCTACATTTTTAATGCACTTTTGAACACTTTTAATATTCCTTAATTTATGTGCAAATTGCTAAAACGACAATTAAAAAAACCGATTGAGTATTTATTAATGCATGGATTTAAAGAATCAATTGTGATTAAATGTTGCTTAATTCAGAAAATATACCTTGAGAACAAATGCATGCACCATATTAACAGCTACCATTGTTATTACGTGAAGCAAAAATGTAGCTCATCCAAGCTAAGTTAGCTGCCTAAATAAACATAAAATATGATTATAAACTTGCCTATATAGATCCCATTCAAAACAAAGTCTTGAAACATTCATCATATACACATAAAAAAGAAAAGGGACAATTAAAATGGAACAAGCACAAAATGGAAGGAGATTGGCTGTTTTGGTAGGATGCAACTACCCAGACACAAGGAATGAATTGCATGGTTGCTACAATGATGTTCTTGCAATGAAAGAGCTTCTCAAATCGGAGCGATTCGGGTTTGAGGAAGACAACATTGAGGTTATGACTGATAAACATGGAAGCTCAAATATGCCTACTGGGGTCAACATCAAGAAAGCACTAAGTAAGATGATTGATCAAGCTAAACCTGGAGATGTTCTGATTTTCCACTATAGTGGACATGGTACATTGATTGATTTGAATAAGTCTGGTCATTTGTATAAGAAGAAGAAAGAAGAAGCAATTGTTCCAACTGATTTCAACATGATCACTAGTAAGTTGGACAATTTCAAGTCATAGGTTCAGTTTTTACCAAATCATATTACATACAAGTTCCTCATACATTTGAACGAACTAGTTTACTTTTTAACGATGTTTTCACAGATTTGAATGAGTTATTACTTGACTTTTTAACGATGTTTTCACATATTTAAATGAATTGGTTGACTTTTTGACGATGTTTTCACAGATTTGGACTTCCGTAATCTGGTAAATCGACTACCAAAAGGAGCAACGTTTACTATTATCTCAGACTCATGTCATAGTGGAGGCCTAATTGACAAAGAGAAAGAGCAAATAGGACCTTCTAGTGATAACAACACTACCCCTGAAGATGTTCTGTCCCAAAAAAAGAAGTCCAAGAACATACAATTTGAAACAGTATTAGAGCATCTCTCATCACTAACAAACATCAACACTCAAGATATGGGCACCCATTTGCTGGAAATCTTTGGTGCTGATGCAAGCATCCGGTTCCGTGAACCGAATCTTGAAGATGCATTCAAGCCATTGAAGGAAGATGAAGGAATCTTGCTTAGTGGATGTCAAGCAAATGAGACTTCAGCAGATATTGAAGAAGATGGAGGGAAAAGATCATATGGGGCATTTAGTAATGCAATCCAAATTGTGCTAAAGGAGAATCCAGGCCCTTTGAGTAACAGAGAACTTGTGATCAAAGCCAGGAATATTCTAAACAAGCAACATATTGAGCAGCACCCATGTCTTTATTGTAGTGATGAAAATGCAAATTCAACTTTCTTAAGCCAAGCTTGAACAACTAAGAATATCTAAATATAATAATAATACCATGATAATATATACATCATTGTTCATGTTACTTATCAATTACCAATGTTATGCCAATATAAAAATTAAAGTCAATGTCTAGTGGTGTTGCATTAATTAGAAATTGTCCTTTGCAAAATTTAACTCTAAAATTTATTGTATTGAAAAACAACCTAAATAATATAAAGTCGATTTTCAAAATTTACTCGTATCATTTCAAAATATATACACACATATTGTTGCAATAAGATTCATTACATGAATAAAAGTTATATCGTCATTTTAAACATGTTGATTCACTAATTTATCTTATAAATTATTATTGAATCTGTGAGTACTCTCATCTATATATAAATTAATAAACTATATCATTAACCAACCATAGTCGTTCTCATATAAATATGATTTGAAAAATAGGGCAAAAAGACAAAAAATATTTTAATATAACTAATTTGAAAGAGAGTTGAATAATATGAGAATTTGTTGTATGTGGACATGAGAATTTGTCGCTTGTGTGCAATCATATATGTATGATTTGATAACAACCTAGTACACCAAAGTACTGATGTTTCATGTTTGGACAACATAATTAATTTTTAATTTTTTTTACTTTGATAACATAATTAGTTTAAAAAAAAACTAATTGATAAAAATGCACTTGTCATAATTTTATTCAAAACAATGAACCTTTCTGCAACAATTTCAGAAACTTAAAACAATTATGATGTAATCTTGTACATATACTTCATTAAACAAGCAAAAAAAATATATATATATTGTTATATTGAAAAAAAAATCATGACATTTATGTTAATTTGATCAGAATTTATGTTTAAACCTTTGCTAGAATATTATTTTTGCCTCCAAAATATTGCCCTTTCATATTTGTTCAAATTCTCGATGCTAAAAATTGAATCTTTTTAGCAATTGAGTTTTGATGACTAGGTGAAACAGGGACTAAATGGTTGTTTCTTTTTTACATTGATTCAATTTCTTGATGCAAAAGATTGAATTTAGCAATTAAGGAAAAAAGGGTGTGTATTTTTCATATTGATTCAATTTCTTGATGCAAAAAAATTGAATCTTTTTTGCAATGGAGTTGTTGATGATCAGGTGAAAAAAGGAATAATTGTGTTTTTTTTTTCATATTTATTCAATTTGTTGATGCAAAAAAAAAATTGAATCTTTTCAGAAATTGAGTTGTTGATGACTAGGTGAAAAAAGGAAAAAAAAAATGGGTGTGTGCTTAAGCAAAAAAATAGATGAAAGTTCAAGAGCAAATGGGCATCTGAGATCATCTGTAAATGGTGCCAATCGTATTCGTATCGAGTACACGAAATCTCCTGGTTTTGATGCTCAATTGCCTCAAAGGGAACAAATGAGCACAAAGAAGCCAGTTCATCATGTGCCTGATACAATTCTAGGGAGGCCATTTGAAGATATCAAGGCTTTCTATACTATTGGTAAAGAATTGGGTAGGGGTCAATTTGGGATAACATATTTGTGTACTAAGATTGAAGATGGTCAAAAATATGCTTGTAAATCTATCTCAAAGAAGAAACTTTTGACAAGGACTGATAGGAATGATATGAGGAGGGAGATTCATATCATGCAGCATTTGAGCGGACAACCTAATATTGTTGAGTTTAAGGGTGCTTATGAGGATAAGAACAGTGTGCATCTTGTGATGGAGTTGTGTGCTGGTGGGGAGCTATTTGATAGGATTCTTGCGAAAGGGCATTACACCGAAAAGGCTGCAGCTTCTATGTGCAGGGCTATTGTTAATGTTGTTCATGTGTGTCATTTTATGGGAGTGATGCATAGAGATCTTAAACCTGAGAACTTTCTGTTGTGTGAAAAGGGGACAGATGGTTGCTTGAAGGCAACTGATTTCGGATTATCTATGTTCATTCAAGAAGGTTCATATCCCCTCAGGGCTCAGACCCTTCAGTTCTTTTTTTTCTTCCTTTTTCAGGAACCCGAGTAATATCCCATGGCCACTACGCTAACCTAGTGGTTCCTTTCTTCAGTCTTGTTTCCATTATTTCATATTTTGTTCTAGTGATCTTTGATTCTTAGACATTAGTTTATCTTGCAGTGCTAGGTCTCAACTCTTGAGGTGTATTAACAGATGAAACTGACATCTTTGAATTAAGTCCTCCACATTTCAACTTGTTAACTATCTTTAAGTTGTTAACTAGTGATATTGTTGTCTTGATATAAATCGCGATGTTGGTCAATGATATTGCACATATAACATATGTTACTCGACTATCCCGAAATTGATTGGAGAAGAATTGCAATATCTTGAACAGATTTGTCCAATACAGGGTTATGAGGTATTGCGTGAACTGAATTGTTGGCTGACTGACTAAACCATTCTCCTATTCCAGGGTCTTTTCAGCTTCAATAAAATAACGAAGTCGTGCACTATCACGTCAATGTAGCTCTAATAATGTGTACCTTCATAATTTCGATTTTTATAGAATTCCATTATCTTTTATGCAGGAAAGATATACAAGGACATTGTTGGAAGCGCCTACTATGTGGCTCCTGAAGTACTGAAGCGCAACTATGGGAAGGAAATTGACATCTGGAGTGCAGGAGTTATGCTTTACATATTACTCTCCGGTGTCCCCCCTTTTTGGGCTGGTAAGTTCATGGGATTAGCATCTTCAGTCCATAATATCTAAAACAGTAATGCAGGAAGTAATCAGAAAAGAGATAATGATTTCTGGGAAATTGACATTGCAGATAATGAAAAGGGAATATTTGATGCCATAAAGAAAGGACACGTTGATTTTAAGACTGATCCTTGGCCATCTATATCGAGCAGTGCCAAAGACCTGGTTCGCAGGATGCTGACCCACGACCCAAGTCGTCGTATAACTGCTGCTGAGGTTCTTGGTAAGTCTCACATCGCATGACTACTTAGAAAACAAGAAAATTGTTGTCGATATGGTCAAAGAAATACATCTTAAATTAAAGTTTTGTCTTAAGTCGTAACTTCTAATTTGTCTGAACTCAAATAATTAAGAAGAACCGAGTTAGGTACTGAAGTCATGATGAATAAATATACATGTAATAGTCGGACTTTCATTTCGTTGTATTACAAGATTAATTATGTTGGTGTGAAAGCTTCATGAACTGATTATATAGATTACCCTTTTTATACTTCTTGATGATTAGAACTTGATTATGTCCTAAAATACCAAATTCTACTGATTAGGACGTAATGTTAGATTAACCAAGAAGGATAACGTACCTTTCCACAAACTTAATATTTGAGACTCCGAGGGCCAGTTGAAACCATACTCAGCCATGCAAATTTCCACCACACTGCCCTCTAAGTGAATATGTACCAATGCACCATAATTCTTCCGTTATTATAGATTTTCATGAAAATATTGTGGTTGGTCAGAGCACCCATGGATCAGAGAAGGTGGAGAAGCTTCTGATAAACCAATCGATAGTGCTGTGCTTTCAAGGATGAAACAATTCAGAGCAATGAACAAATTCAAAAAGCTTGCATTGAAGGTACTCCTTGAAGTCCTAATGAATCTCATTCTAAATTGTTCAAAAATTAGCCATTGTAAAAAATGCATCATGTGTGAAACGGACAAGCATACATTTTGAAAGATATGACAAACGTGGTGGTGCACATTTTTCATGATATTTTCTGTTTTATGTTGAACATAATCTATTCGTATTAATCAATCTGATCTAGAAATATCATTCCCTGCTCTTAAGGTTTAGTTATCTTAATTAGTTCATATAGAACTGATGCATGCATACCAAACAGTTAAATCGCTGTTGAATATTTTAAATTTATAATAGGTCATTGCTGAAGATCTCGGCACTGAAGAAAAGCAAGGTCTGAAAGCAATGTTTCAAAATATGGATACCGATGGAAATGGTTCAATTACTTATGAGGAACTCAAGAGTGGCTTGGATCGACTCGGATCAAAGCTGACTGAGTGTGAAGTGAAACAGCTGATGGAGGCAGTAAGATAATTAGCAACCAAAATAATATGCTAACCTTGTAGGCTAGTACTATTTCAGGTGTTACCGGTAACCTTAATTTTATTTATCTGTCCCACAGACTGATGTGGATGGGGATGGTACAATTGATTACATTGAGTTCATCACAGCAACAATGCACAGACACAGATTAGAAAAAGAGGAATACCTATTCAAGGCGTTTCAATATTTTGACAAGGATAATAGTGGGTAAGTGACTAATTGTAGCGACGAGTTCCATATCAAGATTCTTCATTATTCTTGCAAATTGAATATGCTTTCCAAGGTTCACTGATTGGTAAGAGTACTTCAATATTTTGGTAGGTTTATTACTAAAGATGAACTTCAGATGACCATGAAAGAGCACAATCTCTGTGACGATTGCACTATGAAGGATATCATCTCAGAAGTGGATGCAGATAATGTGAGTTTATTTTAAAAGTCTACATTTCCTGATATAGTTATTAGCTCTGCTAACTTTCTGATGCGTTCAGGATGGAAAAATCAACTACGAAGAGTTCTGTAATATGATGAGAAGTGGAACCACACACAGCAAGGAAAAGCTTGTTAGTTGCTCTCCATCGCCTTCATATGAGGATAAGGAGTTGTCAACTTCTTACAATTGATTGAAGCCCGGTAGATCTTTTAAACGTCTCTCGCCTTCAAAACTTAAATATGGCTACACGCGGCCTACTTTACCACCACCTGACGTAGGCTTCATCTTTAGATATGTACATTAGTATCCCAAAACATCTCTTGATTTTCTTCTTTTTAGGCTAATTCTCTTCTCCTCGACATTTGAGGGCCTGTTCGATTTTCAAAAGCATAATTGAAAAGCTTAACTGATACTGATTTGTGGTGTTAACATACAATCCGTCCTACATTATCAACTAAACCATCTTAGAAAACTGAAGTTTGCATTGACATGAAGTTTCCAAAAATCGAGATTGGAAGTCTCGTTAGTCGATTGCTTTCTACGGCGAATTATAGGTTGTTGGAGCAAGATGGAGTTGTTTTGATCAAGATGATGGCAGACTGATATATAAGTCTTCTAGCTATTAGCAAAAAGAGGATGGAAGTAATACATGAAGGTGTGTCTGCACTTGTTGATTGAGGGCTGTTTTTTCATGTGTTAGTAATTTATGGTAAAAACTATATCCATGCACCAGGGATTCCAAGACACCGTTCAACACAGTGACCGACCGTGCATTCTATGCCGTCGATCTTTTTTTGTGCTAAAACATAATGGACCGTGTGGAATGTACGATTGGTTTTTGTGCTTTAAAATGTTTTGTGATAAATTATGGGACGTGAAACATGCATCCATTAGTACATATAACTATAATTTGAAGTTTTTATTTGGCTTAAATTCTTCCTACTTTCAACTTCAATTTAACCGATCGCTATTCTTAACTTTATAATCTGGCCAGCCATTCCCCGAATTTATAATCGGTCAATTTGCCCCCTGAACTATCCAAACTGGTCATTTTAGGGATTTCGTTCATTTTTTGTGTTAAGATTGCGTCAATCCACTTTTGATGAAGGGTAAAATCGAAATTATACATATATTAGAATTGTGGGTCAATTTTCAAATATAAAAGTAATTGAGTCAATTTAATATCTTTTTGCCTTTCATTAAACTATGATTGAAGGGGCAATATGACCGATTGCAGTTAGTTGAGTGAGCAATCTGACCTATTATAGTTAGTCTAGGGGCAATCTGACCGAAATTATTAATTCAGGGGGCAATATGACCGTTGCAAGTCTATGGAGCAATCCGACTCGACAAAGTTGAGGTGACAAATTGAACGGTTCGACAAAGTTCAATGAGCAGGAAGAAATTAATCCTTTTTATTTGAACATTACTTGAATTATACACGTTTTAAAACATATAATACCTATAATACTTGGTAATGATAGAATGATATACGTTAATACCTATAATACTTGGTAATGATCATTCTATGCAATTATTATTCTATCATTACCGCCATTAACTTGAATCATTTTATATTGAAAGGCTGAAAGCAATGTTTTGAATAAAATTTGTGCAGAATACGAGATTTTTCATAAATACGAACATAATTGTATAATACTAGTATAACACATGTTTTTCTAACATACTAGCGCTCAATGCATATTGCTTGATTCAAAACTATTAACGGGTCTATTAATTTGATGTTGAACGAAGTTCTTGATTGAACCAGCTTGACTCGATTTTTTATTTATCTCATCGTTAATAGACAAAATTGTGATGGACCAAGTCTCGATTAATTAACAATTTTAAGTCATGTTAGTTATATTGGACATCTATCATTGTTATTTTATTCATAAATAATACTCCATGCATTCCATTACCATTACTACACTCTTTTTTTATTTTTCAGAACTTATATTAAGACAAGACCTCAACTCATTTCTCCCATCAAGAAAGTAATCACACAATGCAAGGGAAAAACTTTTGTTTCACATTTTTAGAAAGATCACCATTAACTAATTTTATACTCCGTATGTATTTTTAAAATAAGTTCAAATTAACCATCTTGAGGTATTAAAATATTATCTACTAAATTGTTTAAGAAAAAAAAATAGATAATATTCATGGAAGGGAAGGAGTTCTATTTTTAAAAGATGAGATGTAATTAATGTATAAAAATTTTCCATTTTTTCATTAATGTCTATAGTACAATTCATCTTCTTCTTATACTATTACATAAGTCTAATTTGGTCAAACATGCAATTTTAATTTATAACAAAACAATCCAAATTGACTAGTAAAATTAATAGCAATGATTATAATAATTAAGTAATTATGTGGAATGAATGTGGTCTGAAATGTGACTAGATTTATTTAATTTAGTTAATTAATTAATGAAAATAATCTACAATAACCTTACTACTCCCGTCGATTTTGTTTACTCGGCATCTTACCAAAAAAAATTTGTTTTGAAATAGTTGTTATTTTGAAATTCCAATGCAATATCTCATTAGTTTTTTCTTTTAACCCCATACTTAATGTATTAAAAAATTACATTTATTAATTGTTATTTTAGTTATTGATTAGGGATATATATGTAAAATGTACAATTTATTCTTAATTGCTTCTAAATTAACATAAAAAATGCTAGAATGTCGAGTAAAAAAAATCGAAAGACTGTCAAATTTTTATATTTAACCTCCTAATTAATGAATATATTAATTGTACTGATCTTATCATTTATCAATATAATGACTCTAAAATGTTAAAATAGTGTCAATGAAGTACAACATGGAGTATAATACTAGTGCAACCTCTACCAAAATTTGGTGAATGTTTTCTTTCTAAATTAGTGCATTTATTAATTGTCATAAGCATTTATTTTATTGGGTCTAACTAAAATAACTTCAATATAATTATAGTAAAATAACTTTTTACAATTTACTAGATATGTCACGGAAACCAAAATAACTCATCAATTTCTGTTTCCTACTTGACTCAAATATAAAAAGGAGCTTTTGCATTTCTCTGTTTCTCATACATTAAAAGGCTTAAGAAAGGTTCAAACTTCAAAGATTTTAATCCAAGAACGAGTAAGATGTTGTAGAATTCAAATGTCACATTCATCGATATTGTACACTGGGGACAATATTCCCTCCGTCTCTAATTACTACGTAGAAGCCTAAAGATTTTATTAATTAATTACTTATTTTATTATTTCAAGAATAGAGCAAACTATCAACCAAACGAAAATAAGCAATATTGGGAGACTAAGCAATAATGTTGAATGTTTTTAAGAGCTCAAAGAAAAACAGATTTAAAATCGTAAACGATCAAGAAATTTTGCATAAAAAAAAATTTGTTATATAATCAACTAACAGACTAAAAGAAGATTTCTTTTATTTCAAAACGTGTCTATTTTTTTTTTTTTCAATTTCACGCGGCCCTATTATTGCAAGAATTTAACCCCGACTGCCATTGGAAAGAATATCCCCAATCCATATCTATTTGGTATTTCACCTTTGCAGGAAAAAGAAGATGCCATTTACTAAAGGGAGGGATGAAGAATTCCAGGAAGACGATGTATGGGGTGTTTCAAAACCAATGGAACAAAAGTTATCTGGTTTCAAAACACTCCCATTAAAGGGCTCTTCAAGCTTCACAACAAGGCCCTTGCCTAGTACTTCCAGGATGATCCCAAGGCCTAGTAGCAACATTGGTGTTCAAGAATCAAGAATTCCACATCACTCTGCTCCAGTGAATGTCCCTAATTGGTCAAAAATATATGGAAGCTCAAAGACGGCGCCGTCATCTGTTGAAGATGGTGGTGGAAGTTATGAGGAAGAAGA
This sequence comes from Lithospermum erythrorhizon, assembly GCA_019722365.1. Taxonomy (NCBI): domain Eukaryota; kingdom Viridiplantae; phylum Streptophyta; class Magnoliopsida; order Boraginales; family Boraginaceae; genus Lithospermum; species Lithospermum erythrorhizon. The sequence continues at coordinate 543,021 of JADFUC010001789.1, read as the reverse complement.
AGATGAGGGTGGTTGTGGAGGTGGTATGGTGCCACCACATGTATTGATTGATAGGAGGCTTGCAAGGAAGCAAATGTCTTTTTCAATGTGTGAAGGAGTTGGAAGGACTCTTAAAGGTAGAGATCTTAAAAAAGTGAGAAATGATGTCTTAGCAAAAACAGGGTTTCTTGAATAGTTTAAGCCTTTAAGGTATTAAAATTTGATTTAGTCCATTAACAATTAGTCATTGCCATGGTGATATATTGATATTTCATGGATAGCTATTTTGAATAAAAAGTGGCATTGATATGTGCATGGATTGCTTAATAAACAATGATGTTAAGTTGTGAACATAGATGTACATGTTAATGAAGGCTTTATGTTGATTTTCATTGTTTTCCATCATCATTTTCGTAGGTAGTACGATAAATTATCTATGTTAGGGAGGTTCGAATTTCGAATTATGTAATATTATGATCATCAATGGTGGTATTAGGATTTAGGAGGCGAATTGTATATATTGAAATATTACTCAGGGAAAATGATGTTTTTATGATGGGTTTGTAATAATAAAATGTATAGTTAAAATGGTATAAACCTAATTGTTACGGAATATTTTGTAGCTACGAAAAATAGAGAAAGTATGTCAATTTTTTGGGTTTTTAAAAAAAAAAAATTAGCTATGGCGAATACTATTATATACATAGTATTGCAAATTACGAATACATATAGTGAGTATTACAAATAATTAATACATAAATTTCTAACTAAATATAGTTAGATTAAGTGTTATAAATAAAGTAGAATATATTCAAAACCTCTTTATGAAAGTTTGAGTAATTTACTGTTAAAAGCATTATCTGTGGATCAATGAGTTTGAACTTTTTAACATTATCTGTGGATCAATGAGTTTGAACTTTCACTAATTGGTAAAATATCACTTGTATGCTATTGTAAAAATAATGCTAAACTATAGTCAAAATACATCAAATGAAATAAAGTGACATTATTATGATAAGTAATAATTATCATTAAACAGTGAAGGAAGAATGAAATATTAATTCCACCCAAAAAGATTCAATTCCATTTTAAGACGGGCATATGCTCTTGAAAGTTGCAAAACTAATTACTCCGTAATATATTTTGTATGGATGGTTGGGTATGATGAAACTGTCCAGATTCATAGTGGAGGGAGTAGTAGACCAACCAACTGCCTAGTTGGTTTTCTGTTGATCCATAGTCCATACTGTTATTTATTGTAACTTTATAACTAATGGTACAATGGTTCTTTAAGTAATTATTATATGGATCAAGTATTACAATTATCAAAATAATAGTTGTTCACAACTATTACACATACAAATTTCAATTATGGAGAGCAAAATTCATCTTAGTTGTGTAAAATTCATTCATCCAACTCTCAACTCAACTCAACATGCTTCAATAATATCACTTAAAATATTTCCATCTAATTGAAATAAAGAGACCAAATAATACACAACCTTATTCATGCAATAATACTATTTACTACTCTTCAATAAAAAAGAATTATAGATAGTCTAATTATCCATTTTGATTTATTTTATTATATCCAAAAGTCAAATAATATAAAACATTTAACTCATTAGGACATGAAACATATTCTATTTACACATCGTTGTAAAACAATAACATAAAATTGAACAAAATCTAGTTTTGTTGTATAACTTGTATGTGTCAAGTTTTTTTTTCAAAATCTGAAAAGGCCTTATTTCTATCAATATTTCAAAATCCGTTCTTAAAATTTATATTTGTGCAATTTCAAATACGCCCTCATGTTAAAAAGATACTCCGTATAAAATTATATGACCATTTGACAAGATAATATAAACGATAAATTAAAATAAACCCAATGGCCCGTTTGGAAACAGGATTATTTTGTATTTTTCTGGTTTTTTGTTGCCAAAACAAGAAAGCACATTTGGTGAGATTGTTTTGTTTTTTACTATTACAAATTAAAAACAAAATTTTAGCAAAAATTCACACAAAAAAAAAATAATAATACTTTCATATTGCCATTTTTTTTCTTTTTCAACCTTCTACATTGCAAAATCCCCATCATCAACGTTCTTATTTCTTCTCCATTTTCAATCATCTCTAATACATGAGGCCTAAACTGTCGAATCTACTCTTCTTCAAACATACCATTCACCCAAGCTCTTCTCAATTACAAAACCACCACCTTATAAGCTAATGCTTATACAAATGGAGTACCAAATTTTGGCGAAAAATGTGTACAAATAGGTGATATCCATGGATATAACAATATTACGGAGGTTAATCGAAGTGAATTGTTCAATTTAAGCATTAATTTGAAGATTTTTGGAGTTAGGATTCTAAGACCCATAAATCGGGGGAAAATTGGAAACCTTCAAATTTACCCATGTTAAAAAAAAGATTATTAGTTTGAATGGAAAGTGCTAGAATTCAGAAAATGAAGGTTGGTTTAATAGCCACATGAAAGAAGTGAGTTTGAATTGAAGATGCTTGAAGGGATTTCATGATTTTGGTGTTTTCACAACACTGAATCAAAAAGAATGAAAGTTGAATCCAATTGGAACCTCTTGAACTATGGTTACTACTTGAAAAATAATGAACCAAACAAGTTTTATTTTTAATTTGACAATTAAAAAATAAATGTATAATTTATGTTTTATTTTATATTTATAAAATAAAAAAATGAAAATACGTATTTGTTTCCAAACGGATCCTAGATGATACTTTTTCCATATCAATATAAATAATTATACTAAAAATTACATAATTTTTTTTACTGAATCTGACAGCAACCTATAAAAAAATTAAGCCTATAGTTTATGATTACAAGCAATGTGGTCAGACAAACATTAGATCTTAAAAGTCAACATGATAAAGTCACACAAACAACAAATTGAGGGAAGAAGATAACGTGTCCGTTTCTCGAAACGAATCATATGAAAATGAGAAGCCACCTCCACTAACTTCTTCTACTCACCGACAACTTTATCGTTCAATATTCACTAATCGAATACTTAACGGAAAAATATATTACCATTAACTAAAAATAAAAAAATATTCAACACTTGGTACTCGTACAGTTATACTACTAAATATAATATTGCAAGTACCAATTTATTCCAAGAAAATTATTCATTCATATGCATTTCAACTGTTGTGTGTGTTCCTTAAAGTCCATAGACTTCCAATAGTATTTCAACTATTGGATTTGTTGGTTTGGACAATTATTTTGGGACAAATATTGGGTTGAGTTTGATTTTCTTGAAAGTAGAGGTTTTTATATAGTTGACTGTGATCTGGGTGTTGTTTTGCTGGAAAATAGATAATGGGTATTGATTGAATCTAAAGATTGAGTTGCAGAGATTAAGCAAAGTGTTTCAACTATTATATTTGTCGTTTGGGTCATTTGATTTGGAACAAATATTGGGTTGTGTTTGATTTTCCTTAAAGTAGAGATTTTTAAGTTTGGAACAAATATTGGTGAAGTTTGATTTTCATAAAGTATAGATTTTTAAGTTTGGACAAATATTAGATCGAGTTTCATTTTTATGAAGTTTGAGATTTCTAAGTTTGGGAAAAATATTGGGTTGAGTTTAAATTCTTATGAAGTATATTAAGGTTCTCGATCTTTTTCTGTGATTTGGGTGATGTTTTGCTTGAAAATGAATAATAGGTATTGATTAAATCTGAAGATTGAGTTGTTGAGATTAAGCAAAGAAGAATAACCATGTCTTCGAAGAGTAGAGGAGGATTTGAGTCGAATTCGAAGAATTTAGTGTCAAGAAAGTTGGCTATCATTCTTTGTGTTGGATTCTTCTGTGCTGGAATGCTCTTTACTGATAGGTTTGTTCTTGATTTTCTTCAATTGAAATCAATTAAGTTTTAGTCAATTAAATGTAGCAATGTAGCTTAGTACTTGGATTCTTGAAGTTTATTGTTTGATTTCATTAAGGTCTTGAAGTTGATGCTTGTAATCTAATATGTAATGCTTCAAATTCTTTCGGGTTTCAGAAATTGCAATCGAGTAATGTAAGAGGGTGTTTGCCTAGCTTTTCCCTGCAGCTTATAATTGAGTACCAGATAAAAAGCTTTGGTCTTTTTTGCAGGAAATTTTATTACAAATTGCAGCTTATATTCAAACACCATCTAAGCACATTAGACACATTCTCTTTATTTTACTTCGGTTTTCGCTTTTCCTAGCATTAGATTTGATATGATACTTTGGTTTAGATGTGGTCAGTGCCAGAAGCCAGAAGCATGGCAGAAGATGAGAAGGTGCAGTCGGTTTCTAGCAGTTGTGATCCAAAAACTGTGAGATTTAACATTTTCTTCCTTGGGTTGTAATGATTTATCATGTATACATTACTGAAGATTTTGAAACACTTTTCAACTGTTCTTGGTAATCTACTTTTCTTATTTATTTGGTCATTTCATTGTATTTTTTGTAGAACCACGCAACTAGTGAGTTTAAGGATATTCTAGGAGAGGTATCTAAGACTCATAACTCTTTACAGTAAGTATCTTCTGTTCCCTTGATGATATCTTCTAAACTCCTGTATAGAGTATAGACATAAGAAATCAAAAACTTATGGCTGTCGAAAAATGCAGAACTCTGGATAAAACGATATCGAATTTAGAGATGGAATTAGCTGCTGCAAGGTCTCTGCAAGATTCTATAATTAGTGGCTCTCCCATAAGTGAAGACTTGAAGATTCCTGCATTGACTAAGAGGAGAAAATACATTATGGTCATAGGCATAAATACTGCTTTTAGCAGCCGGAAGAGAAGGGATTCTGTTCGTGCTACTTGGATGCCACAAGGTTCCAATACTGCATCATATGTCTTCTGCTTTATGGAAATGTTTCTTCATAAAATTTGAGTTCTAAATTACTCGACATGTGTTCTTAAACAATAGGTGAAAAAAGAAAGAAGCTTGAGGAAGAAAAAGGAATTATCATGCGCTTTGTAATAGGTCACAGGTCAGTGACTGGAAGAAAATATTTCTATCCTATAATACAGTTGAAAATATTTTCATGCTGTTAATTAGTTTGGTGACAAAACTGCCAAACTTTGACTTAAAGAAGTCATCTCAAAATAGAGGTAGTGAATTTGTAAAATGCGGACAAATAGTTACAATTGGAGTGACCGGGATAATTTCGAAAAGAGTAAGCTTTTGCATCAATTATCAAAAAAAGTGTTTTTATTTCTCCATTTTAAATTTTTGATTTAATATTTTTTTCTTCTTCTAAATCGTTGCCGAACAGTTTCACCACAGGCGGCATTCTTGATAGAGCTATCGAGGCAGAGGACAGGAAACATGGGGACTTTTTGAGATTGGTAAAACTGTTCTTCTAATTCCTGCCTCATCTTAACTACTGCCACCATTCAGGCTCCTTGACAAGTATTGGCTATATCATGTCAAGGACATATGACGTTGGAACATTGCAGTCAACTCAATTTCCTTTTATGTTAACATTTCTAATGAAAAGTGTAGACTGTCGATCAAGCTGCACAAGCACTATATTAGTATTCCAATTTTAACTTCCCACTTGCTTGTGTGATCATGTACAGGAACATGTTGAAGGATACCTTGAACTATCTGCTAAGACTAAGACTTATTTTACCACAGCTCTTGCGTTGTGGGATGCAGACTTTTATGTAAAAGTCGATGATGATGTACATGTTAATATAGGTATACCTTCCTTCCTAAATGTCCTGAACATAGAAATCATTGTTGATCTGTCACCATATCAGGCCATAACATTGTTATTGTCCTAGAAGATATTTTACAGAATAAAGATGCCCTTTTACCTCCGAAAAGCAAAATTCTTACATCTACATGTTTTTTAACACATTGAAATTTGAATGAAAATATTGCTATCCTACTTGCAGGAACTTTAACTACAACTCTTTCTAGACATCGTGAGAAACCAAGGGTGTATATTGGATGCATGAAATCTGGTCCTGTTCTTGCTCAAAAGTGAGAAAAATACAGTTTTGGGCTGTATATTAATGTGTGTCTATTACAATAATATCTAAGAACTCTAAACCATTTTTAGTTTTTTGTTGCTTCCTTATGATATATTGCTTGAATTGATCTGGTTTGTTGCTGACAGAGGAGTGAGATATCATGAACCCGAGCATTGGAAATTTGGTGAGGCAGGGAGCAAGTATTTCCGCCATGCCACAGGCCAGATTTATGCTATTTCGAGAGATCTGGCTACATACATATCAATCAATCAGTAAGAATTATAGTTCATAATTTTTTGTTGGTTTTATATATTGTTCCCAAGTAACGTCCTCTATTTCCAATTTGATTATTGAAGGCATATGCTACACAAGTATGCCAATGAAGATGTCTCGTTGGGATCTTGGTTCATTGGACTGGATGTTGAGCATATAGATGACAGGCGGTTATGCTGTGGAACTCCACCTGGTAAAACTTATCATGTCTTCACCCTCCCTCCTAGAAAGATAAAAATAAATAAATTTGACTAATAAGGAAAGAGGTTCACCCTGAATCACCTTGTTCTTATAACTTGCCCGAGGTAGATAATATATCAGCATTGCTAGGTAAAATCAATTGTCACTTTGTTCTTATAACGATCTCTTGATTTATGTACTTCAGTCAGTTACTTGAGATCTGTGAAACATTTGGGAACCACATTTGCGCAGGAGGATCCAATATGAGTCCTCTGATGAGTTAAACCACATTTGCTTGTACGTAATATTTTTAGCATTCTTACAAGTAAAAATTATGAACCTACATCTGGATTTGCGCTGTTTGTTGTATGTATTATTGAGACAATCAGGTCGCCATAAGATAACTCGTCTCCAAAAACTTTGTTTTACCTTTATTCCGAGTCTTCACTTTGCATGAAAAGATCAAAATTCTCTTAATAAATCCAGTTATAGGGATATGAACGCTGATGCTCTTAGCCTGATTATTTTGTTTAGTTATCTTATCCTAACACCATTTGTTAAACTAGATTGTGAGTGGAAGGCTCAAGCAGGCAATGCCTGTGTTGCTTCCTTCGATTGGAGCTGTAGCGGGATTTGCAGGTCAGCGGATAGAATGAAGGAGGTTCACCAGAAATGTGGAGAAGGGGCAGCCGCCCTCTGGAACACCAGCTTCTAAAAATTCTCAGGAATGCGGTTTAGCTTACTGGATTTTGTAATACTAAAACTTAAATTTGTGCAACATCATCAATGAGTCGACAAACAAGAGGGTTGGCGAAGTTCTAAAGAAGGGGCTTTCGACAATACGTATAATGAAAGACAAAATAGAGTTAGCATGGAGATCTTCCTCATTTTAGCTTAGGGAAGATTGTTCCATCGATATCGTTGCAATAGATGACATCGATTTCTCGTTCGATGCATGGAGGGAGGTCATGTAGTAGCATACGTTTGTGTAACTCTGAATAAGATGAGTAAAACTATGCTGGGAGGATTGCTGCATGTGCTGCAGTTTTGATTGTATAAGTTGTGCTTAAATAATACTACGTAAAAAAATGGTTTAGATTTTTCTATATGAATATGGTTCATACTCATCATAGCTAGCATATTGAACAGACTGTCAATAATAAGGTTTTTCTTATCTTGGTTCCCACTGTATGATTTCCTATTTTTTTAAGGAAGGTTTAATATTATACGAAGTTTTACGTAATTTAAATTTATCTTAGATTTGTTTTTTTCTCAAACTAAAACAAGAATCTATTTAAAAATTTCTAAAAATTGAAAATGATCGTAAGAAAAACAAGAATCTATTTAGAAATTTCTAACAATTGAAAATGATTGTAAGAAAATGGGATGGAAAGAGTATTATTTAATCCTCTGATTTGAGAGGTATGCATGTGTCAACGTTTAACTATATCTATACTAATTTTACAAAATAGAATTAATTAAAGTTGGTGAAGATAGAATGGTAATTGACCAGTCAAAGACAATGTTGTAAACTTTTGATTGATGTCATGGAAAACAATTCGAACCACTCATCTACTCATTGTGAAACAGTGACATTCAGTCTCCGGCCCTGTAATATAATAATAAATAATTAATCGTGAAATGTGCCTTATCTTATTATCCTCTTTTTGGCATTATTGGATTGAAGAAGATTTTTTTCACCGACATCTCTCCTCCCTTTTTAGGGTTTATGCACTCCACCCCTCTCCCATCCCTCACACCACAGGCTAGTGAGGGGAAATCAATACTCGGGTCCACCCCTATCGATTCTCGGCCGCTTTCATCCTCTAAGGACAATTCACCATCTCCTCAACCCAAAACAACCTACTCTTCTTGTTCTTTAATAAGTGGCAAATGCCATGATCAATGATACGGTTGGTGACAACGAGACGAAGATGTGGGAGCAAACGGATTAGCCTTAATTCCATAATACCCCAACGCCTGGGAGAGGCTCCCGCATAAGTGGGATAAGACTCCATCCTCCTTATCCTCGCGAAACAGAGGGTCGCTTTTGAAACCAACTCGCAAGTTTCTTTGACATGGAATAAAATATAATGTAATTATGAATTAAAATATTATCATGTATAATTAAATGAAGTAATTCATAAATACATTATATTTATTTCATCAAGCAGACATTATTGTATTTCATTGTATCGATTCAAATATAAATTATATGGAGGTATTATATTATAAATATTTATGGAGGTATTCAAATAGAAATTATATGGAGGTATTACATTATAAAAAAATTTGTAGTCATCTCATTTGTTATTTTAATGTATATAAAACATGTATAGTAGTTCGAGAAATATTTGCTTTCTCCGATGTTCTATATACATATTCATATGTGTTCTAATATTTAGTTTATCTAAAAATTAAAGAAATTATAGAAGTCATGTGACTTTGATTAAACCTTTTATTCTATTTAATCTTTTACATAAAATAAAATAAATGAAAAACTTCATGTAACTCCCATGATATATTTTAATTATATTTAATCCTTTACAAAAAAAATATTTAATCATTTATATAAATATTAAAGAATTAATAAAATTCATTGATCATTATTGCATTTGTAACCACCAATTAATTTAATGAGTTATAATTATTATGAATTAAAATACATAAATATAATTTTATCTTTTGTAACTTTCTGTTGTGGAAATAACGAGGCATAACTTCCAATCAAATTAATGAGTTATAATCATCATAACAAAAATACATTAATATAATTATTTTAAATAAAGTAACTTCATTTGTAGGGGTATTTTTGTCTTCACAAAAAATTCAGTTAAACACATTACGATCCACACTTTTTAGAAGTATATGATATGTATAAAATATATGAATGAAATACATAACTTCCAATCAAATTAATGAGTTTTAATCATCATAAATAAAATATATTAATGAGTTATTTATTTTAATATATTAATATAATTATTTATAAATAAAATATATTATCAAAATATATTAATATAATTATTTACATAAATATTAAAGAACACAAAAATTCATTCATCATTATTGCATTTGTAACCACCAATCAATTTAATGAGTTATAATTATTATGAATTAAAATACATAAATATAATTTTATCTTTTTATAACTTCCTAAGTTGTGGAAATAATGAGTCGATAATCAATCAAATTAATGAGTTATAATCATCATAAATAAAATATATTAATTTAATTATTTATTTTAAATAAAGTAACTTTATTTGTAAAATATTTTTGTCTTCACAAAATTAAAAATACACATGCGATCCATGTTTAGAAGTATATAGATATTGATATAGATATAGATTAAATCCTATTGTTTGAAATCAACAATCAAATGAGATCCATAATGGGAAATTGCAAAATGGTCAATGTGGAATTCACTTCTGAAAGGATTCAAAAAGTCTAGTTTTCCCCTTTCCATGTCCAAGATTCATCTTCTTGATCTTGGTCCGAATTTTACATCTTCAAATTAATGTCTCCATTCTGGAAAATATTAAATTGAAAATCTATATTAAAAATATTTTTATTTCTAATTCGAGAATTTTAGAACATATATAGACAAGATGGTGAATTGTTTCTCATGTTTTATGTCCCCTGAAGCAATACAAAGGAGATCATTGAAAAGGAGTATTCAGAAATATGAAGACACAAAGGAATTTGCCTCATTTGCCAATCTTTCTCTAAAAACTGGTAACTATCATTTATCGAAAGTTGGTGACTCCTCATATTTATTACCTTGACATCAAAGAAGAGTTCGATTTCTTAAAAGATGTTATTGTTTCATAAGTTTCTATGATTTTTTCCATACATTTATCACCTTCAATGAGAAAATATAAAAAATTAAAGAACTTAGATTGCAGAATGCTAAACTCACCACAACCACAATTAAGGTGGTGAACATTATCATGCACACATGTGACAAATAAAATGTTAATACATGATTAATGTTTTGTAATGATTTCTTTTATTAAATAAAGATGAGAGTTCTACCAAAAAATGTTTTGGACTTTACGAGGCATTTTTCTTTCCTTTCTTTATATTTTTCTTTACAAAATCATCTCACATTGCATTATAGTTCATTTTGGATCAAATCATCGATGTTACATAGATTGTTAGTAGGATAGTAATATGATTCTAATTTGAACTACAAAAGATTATGCATGATTTTTATATTTGAATATGCAGATAGTGGCAGAAGGAGGTACATAGCTCATGAAATTGAAAAAATTGGAAAAGAGAAGATTGCGGCTCAAATTTTTAGATACCGTGACTTATGTGCTGCGACAGAAAATTTTAACAATGATTATTTAATTGGTGAAGGTGGTTTTGGGAGAGTTTATAAAGGCCAACTTAATAATAAGGTAAAATTTTATTATACCAAATACTTTATTGAAATTACTCAATTGTTATTATGATTTTATTAGCTTTTATTCTAAATTCATTGGTGATATTATAAGTAGCTTATGTCCACGTATAACTTGGTCTATTTTGATCACATATCAGGGCGAATCTAGCTCATTCTTGGTAGTGATTCAAAATTTATATATTAATCTTGTTAGCAATTTTTGAACTATTTAAAAAGATATTTACAACAAATTTTATATTAGGTGATAATAAAATTTTCTAAACTTAATAAATGTTGACTTAATATATACTGTCAATCTTTACATCAAGTTATCATCTTCCTAAAAAAACTTTTAAAAAATGTGTTAGATGAACAAAAAAAGAAAACTTGTAGCTAGTAATAGTTGAACCCAAACACCTCTATATTGCATAAGTGCTTACCTACCGACTTGTTCATATTTTTTGTGGTTTACTTGAATCGCTTTGAAGATGAACAGCTTCGCACATGTCATATATATGAGGTTTACAAGTGATTCTAATATCGATGATGTTTCATGATACATTCTAAAAATCTATCAATTGGTTAAAATGAAAGCTCAGTCCTCTGATCAATTGAGACATATTCCGTGATTAACTCCTTCGTGATATCCAAAAACAGGGAATTCGAGTGTCGTTAGTGTAATGACTAATTTCACACTTTAAAAATATATCAATTGATGATAGAAGGAGTAACTCTATACCTTATAAATTTCACAAAATATCGTAATCTATTAATTAATGTATGATTGTACTCTTCAATACGAATAAATGACTAACATGTACATAGTCTTGAGTATTTATGTTACATATTGAATACATGGGGTATGGCACATGATCTCATTTATTTTCCTATTGTAGGATGTTGCTATCAAAAAACTTGATCGGAACGGGTTTCAAGGGAATAGAGAATTTCTTGTAGAGGTTTTGGTGTTAAGTTTACTACATCATCCTCATCTCGTGGATTTAGTAGGATATTGTTGTGATGGTGATCAAAGAGTATTGGTATATGAGTACATGCAAATGGGTTCATTAGAAGATCACCTATTTGGTACTTATACTTTTATTACCAAAAACATCTTCAAGCATAATTGTTGACGTACTGGATTCTCAACCCTTTTCGATATCTCCTTCTGTGTTTCATGTGTTTGTACATTATGCGTTAAATGATTATACAATTCATATCTTATAATATCCATAAAACTTGAAATATGGGATATAGAAGGGACATGGAAAGGGTGTAGATCAGAGGATCCAGAGATAATTGTTGAATACTTAGAAGATGTGCTTATCCAAATTATTTCATGAATCATCAACAGATATACCCCCAGATGAAGAGGCTCTAGATTGGAGTACAAGGATGAAAATAGCAGAAGGAGCTGCAAGAGGACTTGAACATTTGCATGAATCAGCAAATCCACCCATAATATATCGTGATTTTAAAGCATCAAATATATTAATAGGTGACGATTTTAATTCTAAACTTTCTGATTTTGGACTTGCGAAGCTTGGACCGACGGGTGAAAAAACTCATGTATCAACTCGAGTAATGGGCACTTATGGATATTGTGCACCTGAGTATGCACTAACGGGGAAGTTAACGACGAAATCTGATATTTATAGTTTCGGTGTTGTGTTTTTGGAGATTATAACAGGAAGGAGAGTCATAGACAACTCCAAACCAAACAATGAGCAAAACCTAGTTGAATGGGTACTTAACTTTTCTCTCACCATCATCTTGGATAGTCCTTTAAATTTGTGTCCTATTCTATGTCATGTTGTGTAAGTTAGTACATTATTATGCATTGGTTAGTTACACGGTAAATATCTCATTGTGTCCACAAAATGTCATGTATAATAATCAGTAATCACAACAGACAAAAGCCGTCCAATGAGGTACAAAAGGAGCAGATGATCCGAAACCTTGACTTTATTATCGTCAATAAAACATTCATTTTTTCGTTCTCATTTGAATGATCTATTTCAAATAAGTCTACATGAAATACACCATATTATGAAATCTTGATCATGCATAAAATGTAAAAGAACTATTTTTTGTGACATTTTTGTATGTAGGCACAACCATTGTTCAAAGACAAAAGGAAGTTTCATTTGATGGCAGATCCAAGGCTAGAAGGAAACTACCCCATGAAAGGGTTGTACCAAGCTCTTGCCATAGCAGCAATGTGTCTTCAAGAAGAAGCTGATACTAGACCATATATGAGTGATGTAGTTGTTGCCTTGGAGTTTTTATCTACTGATGACAGAAGTCCAGAAAATATTATTGCAGAAGACCAAGTACCAAAAACTAATAATGTTGAAAGAGAAGAAAAAAATGAATCAAATGTTGATTTGGGGATTGATTAAACTAATTAATTTATATGGAGTATTGGTCAAAATTGACATAAAACTTTTGTCAAAGTGTACATTATGCATGAAATGATAAAGATGAAGATGAGGAGCATGACCAATGAAGAATATAATGAGAAAGATGAAAGCTATGTTGTGTGCTTCGGATAATTTGTTACATTTTTATGTGACGATGTGTATAACATTGTAACAAAATCATGTCAAATATTATTTTTATGTATATAAATTATAATCTAATACTCCGTATTATTCAATTAAAATGTCAACATTTACTTATAAAAAAAATGTCAATAATCTAAGGCCTGATGATATAGGGAGGTGATATGGAGAAGATGGATGGAGTTGACTGTAATACATGTTAAAATGTTAAAAGTAGCTAAAAAAGTGCCTGTCAACTCTTAAATGATAAGAAGTGACAAAAAATTACGTAAGTGATTGATCGAAAAAGGTCAAAATGAAACTAAGATGATGGAAATGAAATTTTTAATAAATATTAGTGGCTTATCCCTTATGGTGTCATTTATCCTTAAATTTATTAAATTGAATAATTCAAAAATAAAATGGACAATCTTCTTGATGGGATCTACAAAATATTAAGTGATAAAAATGAAATTTAGCTATTGTAAAAATGTAAAATAATGTATTGGATTATGGATGCCAGACGGATCTGTCAGTCGGCTTGGTTTTGAGTCAAAATTAGAACCCAACTTATTTCGTTTGCCTGAAAGGCCGAACTCTAAATCGATTCCGCTCCATCTAAGCTTACTCCGCTTTAAGTAAGTTTCTTTTGGTTTTCAGACAATTTTTGAGCCTATCGTCTTGAACTCAAAATTAAAGTTCCATTGATATAATATATATAATTTCAACGAACTCCTTTAAGATACTTATATAATCTACATACATTCAATACACAATACCATTACTCTTTTACATATCTTATTCTCTATATTATTAGTTTTAGAAAGATTTACATATCCTTATTACATTATACCAATGAATAAAGTTAAATCAAAATTCAACTTTTAAACGCCAAGACATGCAAATACTAAAGATCTTGAAAATGATAATAAATGAAAAATCAGAAATCTATATAAATTTAGAAATTCTATTTCTATATTTCAGCCGAACTCTAAATTAATTGAGCCTTCCAACGCCAAACCTAAATTGTTCGACACCGGCCTAAAAAATTTTAATTTGCTTCGATCGACTGACCGGTTTTGGATTTTGTCCACACCCCTATGTTGAACTATCCAAATCAATGAATATCATGAAAGGCAAAAAATTAGATTTGAATAATGACCCCACCAATCGACCACAATCAAGAATCATTCACGACTAGTACAGTAGAACTAAATTTATATAATCATAGCACACTACATAGTTGGATTTTGTCAGATCTTGCTTATTTGACTTTTATACACGACATGTGAAAACTAGACAAAATGGCTAATCTTTTTATCCAACATAACTTGATTGATAACAACTGTAACGTTAACTATCAAGTAATTTAAATTTTCACGTAGCATTTATCTGATTTTTTATAAGAAAACTAATTCTCAGATTAATGCGATTAAATGGTCACACATCTCTCTCAATTAATTGGTTAACTATTTCATAATATCTTAAAATTAACTCTTCCATAATATCCAAGACAGTAACCTCGACAATTTATTGTGATGATTTACGTTTTTAGACAAAATGGTTTTTCGAAATACCAAATTTCAGAATAAACTTATCATATATTCATATGCAAGTGATTTAAAAGACACGAACTCTTTTGTAAGGAATACTTGGATTCTACTCAGATCACTACAGTTCTTTGCATCAACTCAAGGCTTTTTGTAAGAATTTTTTCTTATGCTATCTTAATCATGCTTGTTCAGATCTTCTTTGTTTCAAATCTTTGTCCTATTTGGTATTACATTTTACTAGTTTGCATACAACCATTGGTGTTTGCATATTTTCTCGTTATTGGATATAATGGAATATATCAAAATCTATCATTACACTCTATATACTTCTTATCTATCTATCGTGAAGTAGTAGATAGTGTTTGCATTTCACTCTTGTTTCAATTCGGAAACAATCTCCCTCTTGCATACTATACGAACCTCTAATGCTAATGCGGAGCCTTGTGTTAATGTTAATGTATTGATTTATTTTACGAGTCTTACTTATTGATGAAACAACGGAGAAGTGGTACTTAAATGGTGCTATTGATACCAGAGTGCCAGTGATGTTGTTTGTTGGCTACAGGTTCTGATCAGTTAATTGAATTTAATGAAAATTGAGTCAAGTTGTTGACAAATTATTAGTGAAATCTGATTATTCTATTTTATGCCAGATTTTGATAAGCACCTTGAGAGATTTTTGGATTCTTTTTTTGTTGATATTAATAAGATCAACTGCCCCTCGTCGATTTTGCTTGTTGAACACTGGTAGTAGATGTCTTGATCCTACTTCAAGTGTTTATTAGTTCAATAGTTTGCCTCCTTTTGTCTCAAGAGTAAGTAGTCTTGGTATTATTAGGTTGTTGGCTTCTTGCTAAATATTGGTATCAAATCTTATACTTGTGAACGATCTTATACTAATTGCTGCTTTCAAGGTGCTCGAATAGCTTCTGCAAATCGAAATGAGTGTTTCCAAGAATATGGTTAATACATTGGAATCTATTAGAGGTGGTGGAGGATCCATCAAAGTTGGCACAACTGGCACAATTGGTGCCTTGATGTCGAGAGAACTGGAAACTGCAAAGACTGCATCTCAGACACCGGCCTTGTATAAAAAGAAATCCTCTATAATCTGTGCTTCTCATCAAAGCGCTGCCTCAACTCCTAGAAGAAAGTCTCAACCATCTGAGGGTAAAGCAGGAAGCAGTAGCACCAGCCAGATCGGTCATAAGAATACTGAAACTAGAAAGAAGATGAAGCAATACAACCCGAAAACTCAACAGATTCCGATTCTTGGTTCTGAAAATATACCAATGGACAAAACACCTATTAGACATAAATCTGACAGAAAAGGGTCTTACATGGTTGAAATTGTTGACATTAAATGTAGAAACTCAGACAGGGCGTGGGCTAGTCCAATAGCGACCCGCTTAAAGAAGCTGGGGTTCTCGAAATTATCCGAAAGTGTCATTTAAACCTGCACCCTTCTAAGGTCAGTCTTTAGGCTCCTGTAAGTCAATCTGGATAATGATGTTGGCTGAGTGCTGTCTGCAACTTCAGCCATAGAACACATTCTTGGTATGAGCTTGCTACCCCCTTTCTTCTTTCTTGGGCTCGTGACTGGAGATCGTAGATTAAAAAGCACACTACTAACAGAATGAGTTTCAATAAGCTGACTGCGTCCCTTTGGACAAGAATCTTTGCAGCCTGATTCAAGCCAGCTAAAGTATTCAAGTTCTTGTCGTAGGAGTGATCCTACAGTGCCTTTACTGCCTATTCCCAGAGGAACGGTATTAGCAGCCATTTTCCCTATAGAATTTGAATCCGGTCCAGGAGTCTCCGGAGCTTCATTCTGCACCTTTGAAGAAATGCTGCAAGCTCTTTTTTCAAGGGAGGCAGTTTGAAGTCTTGGCATGGTGGGTGCACTACTTGAAGAACAAAACATTTTGTTCAGTGTTTGCCTTCTTACATGTGAATTGTTCACCTTATATAAAACTAGTGAGTTCTTTTACTAGGCTTTGATGATGGATTGGTTTGAGGCATGACTCACTCTCTTCATGTGCATGTAGTTAAAACATTTAAAGTTGCTTAATTTCTGTCCCACCTTCTAGCCACTTGTTTCATCTGTTTTAGGAGCCTGATCTCAGTAAGATAAGTCGGATCTAGTATCAACTTTGACGAAAGTCTTGATTTCTTTTCTTTTATATATAAAAATCAACGACGTGTTTGAAACCTAATGATCAAGCTTAATTATAATTACTAAGCGCGATTTCTACAGTCGTGTTCTTCCTAATTGTTCTTTCCGAAATTAGTTGTGGTATCGAGATAGGTTGGAAAAACTGCAATCGAAACGATGATCTTTCTTGTTTCTTGGAGTTGTCATATTCATGAGAATGTCATGACATTCTTTTCTTATATCACGTGAATCAGTATTTCAACAAAATTGTCCATAACTTTGATGACCAAAATATTGCAAAATTGAATGACTGAAAACAAGAGGTGCCACCTAATGCATACAGGGCTCTACAGGGATTTGGACATCTCATTGGCTTTATCTTCATAGTATTCAAGTCTTCCAACTTCTAATCAAACTGAGGCTAACGGCATTGTAGGCTCGATTCGATATTAGGATTGCCCTGTGTTCAGCTCGACTCGACTCATTCATACATCTTATCATATTGCCCTGTGTTCAGCTTGACTCGACTCATTCATACATC
Organism: Lithospermum erythrorhizon; assembly: GCA_019722365.1. Classification (NCBI taxonomy): domain Eukaryota; kingdom Viridiplantae; phylum Streptophyta; class Magnoliopsida; order Boraginales; family Boraginaceae; genus Lithospermum; species Lithospermum erythrorhizon. Next base: position 525,401 of record JADFUC010001789.1, on the reverse strand, counting down.
TTATCATATCGTATTTTAACTAGGAATTTGTAATGTCATATCGGTCAATTGAGGAATAAAGGCGAAACAATAAAAACTAAACAAATAAATATAAACCAGTTCAGCAAAAACTAAGGAAATAAACTAATTGTAGACAGAAAGCATATCCTAAAGAAATGAGCACACCAACATGCCCAGAAAAGCTTAAGAGTTTGATCCATTAGAGGTACTCTTGGTTGATGGTTCTGGCAAGGTGCCTAGCCAAGGTGGTGGAACCATTCCAGTCTGTTCATGCACGGTCTGGAACAACGGTGGCAGCATCTTGTACAGCCCCGCAACATCCTTCATTGTGCCACCGTCGCCACCATTAGCACCCGACCAGATGCTGATCTTAGGCTGCAGTCCTTGAATGGCTTGACCATTAATCTTTGCAATATCTTGGAACAGTCCACTACTGAGCATCATGTAATCTCTGAGTGATGCATAGTTTCCATTCACCGCTTTAAGGAGAGTTTCCAGTTGGCGACCTTGTGCGTCAGCAATTGCAGTGATACCTTCAGCTTCCTTCATCTTCGCATACAAATCTCCATTCGCAGCTTGCTGGCGAGAGTAGTAAGCCGCGTCAGCAAGTGCCCTCTGTGCTTCAGCATTCTTTACTTTCTCAAAGAGAACACCCTCAGCAACTTTTTGATTGTTGTAGAAAGCAGAATTAGCCTCTTGGACCTGTTAAGAATAATAAAACATCTATGATTTTTGTATGAAGAGATAGAGCTAAATAAGACAATGTATTCATATAGCCGACCACATTTAATGGGATAAGGCTTGGTTTGATAAGTTAACATAAAAGCAAAGAAATATCTTCCCTTATGCAACTGACATGAAAACTGGACCAAAAGTTGGAGGGCGTGGTTTCCCTCCCGTTCCCTTCCGAGTTTTCTCCCCTCCCCAGGCCGGGAGGGGAGGAGCCGGAGGACCTCCCTTACCTCCTATCTTACTTAACATATAGATTAAGGAAATTAGAAATTTGTACCTTGATTTCATAATCAACACTAGCTTTACTCAAGTACTCAGCCTTGAGTTTTTCAGTCTGTGCCATTGCATTCTTCAACTCAACCTCCTTCTGCAGTTCAGCCTCTCTTATATCCACAGCTTTAGTTGCCTCAACCTCTGCCACCTTTGCAATCTGTGTCCATCCAGCCTTCTTCTTTGCCAATTCCGCATTCGCCTCAGCCACCTCTGCAGCTCTCTGATTCTGAAATATCTCAACATCTGTCTTCACGTTAATCTCCTCCTTCTGCCTCTCTCCCTGCCTTTTTGTGGCAGCAATCTTCGTCTCGGCATCAATCTTAGCAGCATTCTGAACCGTTGAGCCTTCTCTTGCCTTCGCTCCGATTTCACCGTGCATCGTTGCCTCAGCCACATCAATCTATATATACATGAACATCAGAATTATCGTGACAGTTTCACACTTATGAGCATCAGAATTTTATTAGTAGAATTGTGATACAATCTAAAATTTATCTAAGTTTTATATAAATTTCGAACTTCATATTATATCATTCATGTGAAATATTCCAAACAACTACATTGACACATAAAGACTTCTAGAGTTATACTCCCTCCATTCTTGGTATTGTCCCTATAAATAGGCCATTCAATAAAATATGTACAAGACAATAATGTTTCTAAATTTTTCTTGAAACCAGACACGAAGTCTAATACTTAGGGGGGGCAAAATTAGAAAAGGGTCGAAATTTGAAAGATTAACTAAATTTTGTTGGGCTGATAGTCTAAAACATACTAAAAACAAATATAGGGGTAGGTGCCCCTTGCCCCTCTAGCAATTTGATAAATTCCATATAGTAACACATGCATAAATATATGTACCTTGGCTTTATTGGCAGCCTCCATCTGAGTTTTCTGACCAAGATAAGAGAAATATTCATGGCCAGGAACATCAACAAGTTGTTTAACATTGGCATTATAGATATGAAGTCCAAATTGATCGAGTTCAAGTTGGACTTTATCAAAGACTTGTTGTTTAAACTCTTTAGTCCCATTGAAGATCTGTTCCATAGTCATGGAAGCAGCAAGGACCCTTGTTTCGCCTTCAATAATCCCCCGGACAAGCTCTGTTACGTGGTTGGACATCTTGTCGTGTGAAGACATGAGTTTGGTGTACTTAAGGAGGCTGGGATAATCATCGGCCCTAGGGCCGATGGTGAAAACCGCGGGGAGAACAAACGGGAGCTTCTCAATGCTCATCGCTTGAACATCGAACGTATAGTTTACGGGCGAAATATCAACTTTGACACACTTTTGAAAAGGCCATAACAACTTTTTCTTGGTAAGTTTTATGTCACTAATGTAGGACCCTGTGATTGCAAGGATCTCTGAGGGACTAGCAACTATGTACCCTACCATGATTGCTTATGAATTCTGAATATGATGGCTTGCTTTTGCGTGGGGTTTATATACACATTTGAGGATAACTCTAGTTGCATGTGGATTGTGGAGTCCCTCATGGAGTATTCTTGTACCCCTTCAAGGATTCACCAATTACTACGTTAAAGAATTTATCAATGTCCAAAATCCAAATTCCACTACATTCTTATGCTAATAATAAACGTAATAATAATAATTGATACTAATAATATCTTTTAGAATCTTTCAGATAAATCTCAATATTTAATAACATAGTTGGTGGAGTAAATGTGATTCAAAACTCTATAGCATACGTATAATAGTTCCATATGAATTACAAGGTGAAAACTAAGGCAAAATAATACTCCGTATAATCTATTTTGGCTAATATAAACCTCATCATGAGGTTTTATAGAAATACACTATGGTCTCTAGGTGGAATTTAAACAACATTATTAAAATTTAAGAACAGAAACCAAAATATTCGTGTACGAAAAATTATCTGCATAAAAATATGGTAAAGTTTAAAGCCCGATTCTTTCAGAAAATAAATAAAACTAACAGCCCAAAAAGATGAAATGTGCTTTGGTCTCGGATAAAATATTATCAGAGCCAGGTTTCGATCCTAGGACCTGTGGGTTATGGGCCCACCACGCTTCCGCTGCGCCACTCTGATTTGTTGTTCGTACTTCAATCCAATGTTATCTCCTTCACCTTTGATTATATTGTTTGTTACAAGGTTAATATCATTGTAGGTATCGATCAAGGTTCAAAGTATCGAAAGGAAAGAGCCGAATAGTTTCGTTTCTTCACCGAAAAGAAACTCACCTGACATATTAAATGTTATAGGTTTCATGGAAATTATATACTTTTCGGCCAGTTTCTTCTTTTCCACCAACTTTTCGAAAGTACGATCATGTCGGACTAAAATTCTATAGACATAAGATGTGATAATTTTTATCCAATTGCACCTCTCTCATCTAAATAACACCAACAAACATTGAATTATTTATTACGAGCTACATATATACCAATTAATATTTTTTTTTAGTTTGTAAAAAACTAAAAATATGAAAGTTAGACAAAGGATAATAATCGTGACGGCAATGAGTCGACAAGAATCACTAGCTTTAGTAAAGTAAAATTCTGATTTCTATATCATAATTTGGTTTCTTCATCTTAGTTAATATAGTCTTAAATGGATTTACTATATATTGTGTTAGATTTACATATTATGTTTTAATTAAACTAAAATATTATTTGTCATATTTTATGTTGTTATTTACATAATTAGTTCATTAATATTTATACATTCAGAAGATTATAATTTTTTACGCCTATAAAAATATTACAAATATTGTTATTATATTTCAGTTTTTACTTAAACACATTCTTTTTATATTCATGTAAATAAATATTAGTAGTAATAATTCTCATAAAATTAAATCGTAGTTACGTTTTAATTTTTTCGGATCAGCTTTGAAAAGCTTTTTGTGGCCAAGTCTCGTTAATCGATAATAAATAATATAGTCATGTGAGATCTTTGTTAGGTTGTTTAATATATATTTTTGAAATATCAGCTTTTTATAATTTTTCTGAGTGTAAAATTAGAGATATTTATGTTTTAAATCATGTATTAGAGATCGTGAAAATTAAAATGTAATTATAATTTAGGGATGGAGGAAATATTATTTTCACGTGTTTCAGTAACATCTGAATGCTCCTATACTTCTAACATAGTCACCGCTCACTAGTAGTTTATTGGGGGGAAAAACTCAATTGAAATGGTACATAGCTATTGGCTAGTAGACTCATAGGATCCACCAGCAATTCAAGAATTGGATCAAGTTTGGAAAAATGGTGTTGATGCTGATATTAATTAGATAGAGATGATGAGAAAAAGGGAACATTTTATGTGATCATCTTTGCTACCTGTAAATGTAAAGATTTTGTTTGGATAAACTTTTGCTTGAATGTGTTGTTTCTTAATTTGATTGAGCCTATTCTTGGTCATTTTGTAAATTCCCCTTTAGAGTTTTTCTTTAGGAATTTATTTTTATGAAATAGTGAATTAAAGATTGGGTTATTGCTATTACTAATCAAATCAAAGAGGTAATTTTATGAAATATGATCCACATGGAGTACAATGTAAACTAAACAATAAATTTGAAGGAAAAAGAGAATCTTATTTATAATTAAACATCAAACCAGTACATAAAACTATCGATAGATTGCATAAACTAAAACATAGTAAAAATATTGTTTGTTATGGAGCGAAACACTAGCAATCGAACATAGAAACCGAACACAAATCGAGTAATCAGAAACCACCACGAAGACGAAGGACGAGGTGCAAGGTCGACTCCTTCTGGATGTTGTAATCCGCCAGAGTTCTTCCATCCTCGAGCTGCTTCCCCGCGAAGATCAACCTCTGCTGATCCGGGGGGATCCCCTCTTTGTCTTGAATCTTCGCCTTCACGTTATCGATGGTGTCCGATGACTCCACCTCCAATGTGATAGTTTTTCCAGTCAAGGTTTTCACAAATATCTGCATTCCTCCTCTGAGCCTTAGCACCAAATGCAGAGTAGACTCCTTCTGGATGTTGTAATCGGCCAAGGTACGGCCATCCTCGAGCTGCTTCCCGGCAAAGATCAATCGTTGTTGGTCTGGTGGAATACCCTCCTTGTCCTGGATTTTCGCCTTAACGTTATCAATGGTGTCGGAACTTTCCACTTCTAAGGTGATGGTTTTTCCGGTGAGGGTCTTCACGAAAATTTGCATACCACCGCGCAGCCTGAGCACCAAGTGAAGGGTGGACTCCTTCTGGATGTTGTAATCTGCTAATGTTCGGCCATCCTCGAGCTGCTTACCAGCAAAAATCAGCCTCTGCTGGTCTGGGGGAATGCCTTCCTTGTCCTGGATCTTAGCTTTGACATTATCAATAGTATCGGAGCTCTCCACTTCCAGAGTAATGGTCTTCCCGGTCAATGTCTTCACGAAGATCTGCATGCCCCCACGAAGTCGAAGGACCAAATGGAGGGTAGATTCCTTCTGAATGTTGTAGTCGGCCAAGGTTCTTCCATCCTCGAGCTGCTTACCAGCGAAAATCAGCCTCTGCTGGTCCGGTGGGATCCCCTCCTTATCTTGAATTTTGGCCTTCACATTGTCAATGGTGTCTGAGCTTTCTACCTCAAGGGTAATGGTTTTCCCGGTCAATGTCTTAACAAAGATTTGCATCCCACCACGAAGACGTAGAACCAGATGCAGGGTAGACTCCTTCTGAATATTGTAGTCAGCCAGGGTCCTTCCATCCTCGAGCTGCTTGCCAGCAAAAATCAATCGTTGTTGGTCTGGTGGGATACCCTCCTTATCTTGAATTTTCGCCTTAACATTGTCAATGGTATCCGAGCTTTCTACCTCAAGGGTGATTGTCTTTCCTGTCAACGTCTTAACGAAGATTTGCATACCACCACGAAGACGAAGAACCAAATGAAGGGTAGATTCCTTCTGAATATTATAGTCTGCCAGGGTTCTTCCATCTTCGAGCTGCTTCCCGGCAAAGATCAAACGTTGTTGGTCAGGAGGAATTCCTTCCTTATCCTGAATCTTAGCCTTAACATTATCAATTGTATCGGAACTCTCGACTTCGAGAGTAATGGTCTTTCCAGTAAGGGTTTTCACAAAGATCTGCATCTGCAATACACATTCAAACAAATTATCAGAACCCAAATTAACTCTGAACTCTTTAAGCAGAAAACACATCAATTCAATAAAAAAAAACAATTCAGTAAATATCATCTACAAATTCAACAATTTCATATATGTTGCACAAAACAAAATCAAATCAAACTTAACTTTATATCAAAACCTATACGAAAAAACATAAAAAATTCGAGATCCAATTTTCACAAATTATCGTCTGCATAGACTTGAATGATCACAGATCTAAGTACATCAAGCTCACAAAACCCAAAAGCCAATTCGAGAAATTAAATCTCGATAAATTTTTTTAATTCAAACCTTAATCTACAACTACCTTAAGCAATTAACCAAAAAAAATAAACTGAACAGCTAACAAATTCAATTTATTTTTCCCAGATCTCTATATCATAAAATTCCAGATTTATTTAACAAATTAGCCAAATTCAATTTATTTTTCCTGGTTTAATCATTAATCAACCTCCATCTTAAGCAATTAATCAATAAAATTAAACCAAAAAGATAACCAAATCAATTCACTTCCAAAGCTGCAACAAATTAAATCTTCATAACATGATCAATTAAAATTTCGCTTCGGCGAAATACTCGGATATAAAATCACAACACAAATCATATTTAATTTAATAACAATAATAATAATAATAATTAAAATCACAACACAATATTTATTTACTGTAATAATATTAATCACAGCAACACAAATCATATTTTATAATAAAACAATAATAATATAAAATCATAACACTAATTATTTAATGTAAGAATATAAATCACAACAACACAAATCATATTTTATAATACTAATAATACAAAATATGCACAACAACAAAAAAACATATTTAATAATACTAATAATACAAAATCAAAACAACAAAAATCAAATTTAATAATAATACAATCGCAATAAAATTACCTTAAAAGGGAGATTTAGGTGATTTTGAAGAGGGAGAAAATAAGAGATAATGAGATTTGGAAATTTGTAGAGAAATGATTATATGGAGAAAATATGCGTGGAGATGTGGTTTTATAGTAAAATAAAAATGAGGGGAATTATGAAGTTGCACGCAACACCTTTGACCTTTTCTAATTAGGTGTGGAAACGGTAGATGCTTCTAGATGATAGACGCCAGACGGCATCACCTATTTCCACGCATTATTATCAATGTTAAGTAGGTCGAATATTGGGCGAAAATTTTGGGCCAGGATTTATCACAGGATCTTCTTGGTTTCAGATCCCAGGTCAGGTATTAAAAAAGAATCGGATATTTTGATTAGAATTTAGGCATCACTCGCGGTATCAAAATTTAGGGTATTTATCGAGATTCTGGAATTAAAGTCACAATTGGTTGTCAATTTAAAAGATAAATGCAACGGGCCTTGAGCTTTCAGGGTGATTAAAGATCATGGTAAAATCAGTGCGGATCTGGTGGTTTCATTCTTGGTACCATTAACGCATGAGGCGTAAACATATCCGCCGAATATAAGCAGTGGCGATCACGCTTTGGATGATCGATTTTGCGTTAAAAAAGCTTGATAGTGAAGTGGTTCAAAAGAGGTGGATGCGTGGAAATATATACATTGATAATAGACTATTGAGACTTTTTTATCGAGTCTGAATTGTATTCAAGGTTGGACTTACATAATTCAACCGTGTTTTGAGCCAAGATTCTTAAGCGTTAATTTTGTCTTCGATCGATTTAATCGTAAACTTGACTTGATTCGAACAATATTAAATTAACAGTAATTTGTAATTCGGATTAATTATACCATATGCTTTTTTTAAGTAAGTCATAATCTAAGTTGGATCATTAAAAATATCATCTTAAACACGGAGGAGTTGAATCGCGCGATGTGTTCAGTAGTCGAGAACAAAAACTATTTCATAGCTTAATCTGAGATTGATCGGTTAAGTGCGCTTGACATGGCATCGAGTTTCTAAATTCTTTTCTGGGACGAGTTATGCGTAAGGTATCATCTCGATACAATCTAAGTGGATACCTTGACTTTCGAACTAGTTCGAATCCAATAAATTTATTCCCAACTTGTTCTCAGTCTACTTTCGAACTCCATATAGCAAAATCCGAATCCAATCAGCTCGATAACAACTCAATGGCTCCCGTTGCTCCTCGATCTGGAGATGCAATTTTCGCTAGTGTTGATCGTGTTGTAAGTTTAATAATTAATTTATTAATTCATTATAATTATCAATCATATTTATTAAATTATTAAAATTTTGGATTTATTAATTCCTATATTTGATAATAAAATTTATTTTTTGATTTGTATGATTTTTTTTGTAGAATTCTGAGCTTTTCACATTAACATATGGCGCAATTGTTCGTCAACTACTCACTGATTTGGAAGAGGTTCAAGAAGTCAACAACCAGCTCGATCAAATGTATACAATTTTAAATTATTTTGTTGATTCATTTTATGTGTACAGTTAATATAAAATAAATTGTTCAGTTTGATTTTTAATTGTCAAAGTTAATTAAGTTCGTAGTATTAATTGATACACGTAATTTTGATGTGGATTAAATTAAAATTATCGTGTTAATAGGAAAGTATGTTGAAAATGCTATGGTTATATGTATATTTTAACCAAATATTACACTAACATATACAAACAGAATGAAAAACTCAACTATCAAAATTATCCTTTTGATAGTACAGTGTGTCGAATACATATACAAAAAGAATTAAAAAGTCAACTATCAAATTTATTGTTTTGATAGTAAAGTATGTTGAAAATGTTATCGGGTTTGTATACATATTTTAACAAAATATTATACTAACATATACAAAAATGAATTAAAAAGTCAACTATTGAAATTATCGTTTTGATAGTAAAGTGTGTTGAAAATGATTTCGTTTTTTTAACCAAATATTATACTAACATCCAAAAAAATAAAAAATAGTCAACCATCAAAATTTTAAACTAGAGATTTTTTTGGAGTGGAGGGAGTACTAACTAGTTTTTGAGATTCTTTGTATTGATGCAAATGCAGGGGTTACAATATGGGAGTTAGATTAGTGGATGAGTTTTTAGCCAAGTCTAATGTCTCGAGGTGCGTTGATTTTAAGGAAACCGCTGAGGTTATCGCTAAGGTATATTATGTGAATCGTGAATTTTACTGCAATTGATGTATTGGTTAATTGTTTAGCTGCCATTGTGTATGGTTTAAATACTTGATGAATTGGTTAGATATTTACTGATTGGTTTTGTTGTAGGGTTGTCAAACATTTGAATGAAAATTATCCGTGAATCGAGCATGGAATTACGATGACTGACTGGACTTTACCTTGTTCTGTTTTGCGTTGATTTGTTTACTTTACTAATTGTTCGATTAATGCATATCATGTTTAGTGACTGTTGATGCAGTTGAAGTATGTCCATCTAGGTTTGTTTTTGTGAAGTATCTACTCTGTAGATTTTATGGTGGGAAAAATGTGGTTAGCTCCTACAGTTATAAAATTTTTGAGGCCTTATTCAATGCTCGATATACACATCTTTTGATTGTCGTTGAACTGAATTTTATGCTTTGTATATTTAATCATCTACAAATAGCCCCTACCTCTTTATTTCCTTCTCTCTTATTTTGTTTTGATTTCTCAGAAGTACAATTTCTGAAGTCAATATTACTTTGAATTGAATATATCATAGAAAACTTGCTTTGCGTTGGAACACTTGTTGATCTACTATTTGTTTAGCTTCTCACGAAACATTTATTAGCTTACCATATTACTGAAGAAGTTCTTATGAACAGGTTGGTTTCAAGATGTTCCTTGGTGTCACTGCATCTGTCGGCAACTGGGATGCTGAGGGGACAACCTGCAGTATAATCCTGGATGATAACCCACTGGTAGACTTCGTCGAGCTTCCTGACACCTGCCAAGGTCTCTATTATTGCAACATCTTAAGTGGAGTTATCAGAGGAGCTTTGGAAATGGTTTGTTTCTTTTACTATATTCGACTCATTTGTGTTCGAACTTCGAAGTATGGCTGTTATTGTCATGTGTACTATGCTCAATATAAAGAAAGTCGTTTTTTCTTGTTCGTGTCCAGATAATTATTTATCAAAATACGCAGTATGTATTTGGTATCTGGTTGATCTTCTAGAGATGTGATTATAGATCTTGCAACCAAACCAGTAAAATATTTAATGTTAATAGAGAATCGTTATTAGCCTTCGATAGAGTTCCAGAAAGCTTAAAGCTTATTGAAAAAACTTAGGATGTTCTTTAACCTCTAATGCTTGCTTAAAGCTGATAGAAAAAACTTAAGATGTTCCTTTGACATCTAATGTTTGCTTTTCTTTCTTAGGTTTCAATGAAAACAGAGGTCACATGGGTGCGTGATATGCTTAGGGGGGACGATGCATTTGAGTTGCAGGTGAAGCTTCTGAAGCAAGTTCCAGAGGAATATCCCTACAAAGACGACGAGTAAATTGGCGTTCGTACTTTGTTGTTTTTACCTCAAAAAAAAAAAAACCCGGCTCTGGTCATTGTAAGAACTCAACCCTGGGCCTAGTCAATGCTAGTAAATTGGCATTCATGCTTTATTGTATATGTGATAGTTCAAAGAATTGGTACTCTCTTAATACATTTTGATGTTTTAAGGAATCTTTGGTGGATTTGAAGTTTATTTATTTCATAATACTAGTTTGTAGAAGGCAATAAAGAGCCAGTTAACACAACGGAATTAACAGACATACATCTCATGTCAGTGAAAAGGTTTATGTTGCAATTCTATCAAATTTTCATTTCAATCGATTGAGATCTCAATCACATCCAATGAAATGAAAATAAATGTGACATTTTTCTATTAATATGCTACGTATCAAACGTTTTTTTCATTTTTTATGCAACTCAAGAAAATGGTCGAGATTAGAATTTGATAACACAGTTGCACGCCAAGTCATACCCCTCCAAAAGGCTTGAAAAAATATATATATATATATATACTATTATATAATATATATATATATATATATATTATATTTAAAATGTTCACACATTTTCAAGTTATATTAACGACCTGTAATTTTATTATTCTCTAGCTTCCATGCATAGACAACCTTCCTGAAGGGAAAAGACAGAATCTTCTTCAATTGACATAGTTTGTTAACCTTTATGCATGATCACAAGAAATATATGTTACCATCCTAATATTTACACCACCTTGCATTTGGTTCTTGAAATTAAATGAACATTCTTTGTTCTTAGAGGCAGATATTTATGTTGATGATGCATTAATGTTACAATTTGATATTATTCCTAAAAAGGATGAATTTCTTTTTTAGGATTTAGCTCATTGGTGCACCTTATATGGAGCAAATTTGATACCAAGAATTTATTTTTACATGAAACTAAGAGGTGGGCACCACATCATTATTTACAAGAAGTCATTAAATGAGCCATTGAAAGGTTGAGTTTTGAAGGATATGGTGCATGCATTTGATTTTTTGATAGATCATAAAAAATTGACCTTTATGGTTGTTGGAAATTTTGTTGATGAAGAAAGGTTTTGGATTCCAAATTTGTCAAAGGTTATGTATTCATTAAGGAAGATGAATCATGTGCATTTGCTTTGGTTGTAGATGATCAAAAGTTGACCTTTATGGTTGTTGGAAATTTTGTTATTGAAGAAAGGTTTTGGATTTCAGTTTTGGTAAAGGTTATGTATTCATTAAGGAGGATGAAGCATGCAAGTATGGGTTGTAGAAGAGTTATGTATTTCATGATATCATTTGTTGCATGTTTCATTTTGATAGTTAGTAGTGTAGGAAGCAAGATGAGGACAGAAGAGGAGAAAGAAATAAAATCTTCGAAGTTGAATCCGAAAATGGTATGAGATTCTTTCCCAGCATTGTGGCATTGATTAATTTGTGTGTAAAATTTGTTTATATCTTGCATTTGCTCAATTGGTTCTCTAAAATAATGATATGCTTGTGTTTTGGCTTATCATACATAAATATATATATATTCTCTTGTACAATCATTTAGATTGTGAATTAGTATATGGTAATTTTGTGGAGTTACTCTTGGAATTCAGTTGTAAGGTAGTCGATATTCAGAGAGTAGATTATGCTAACAGGTAAAACAACAGTAATTCTTTTTTTAAGAGTACTAGAAATTACAACTTGATAGTTTTATTGTACAATTTATTAGCTCTTTTCGTGGTTGAGCTTAAACCTGAGGACATTGATTTACTATCCGCTGTTTCCCTTGCACTTCTATGTCAATGTCCGCTTTAAATGGATGAAAATTTATTTACCAGACCTCTTAGCTGTTTCTATGTGGAGCTAAATAATTATTTCTCAGTGCTCCTTGCTGAACTAAAGTTCTCCACTGAAATTATTCAACTCTTTCTCGAGTTGATGTCATTTTTCAAAAACTTTCCCATCATCATATCTATGGGAATATTTCAGTTTTTGGAAATTACAAAAAGTTCCTTACCTTGGGATGATGAGGAAAGATTTATAATGTGAGGAAAATTCGAACTTTGTAAAGGTTTGTGGAAATAAACATCTAACAAATAGGGTGATCGAGTGAGTAGTGTTTATCAAGTTCTTTGTATTTATGTAAGCTCACTGCCTAAGCTGCACTGTCAATTTCTTATATGGCTCTCTAGGGTATAACTATTTATATTTCCTTCGTGTTTCTAGTTCTGATAACGATTGATGGCTCTATGTTTGGTTGATATCACTTTTTCATGTATTAGATTATTTTTTCAGTGAACAACAGTAGGATTATGTGAGATGCTAGTGTCACAGTTTCAAATTCATAGGATGTATCAGGTATGTACTCGAACTCAGATGGGATCCTCTTGTGTAGGTTAAAACTCCTCAAAGACATGAATTGAATGAAGGCTTTGGAATCACAACTTCCCTTGCCTCACATAGTTCAACTTCTAGAGGTAAAAACTTGGATTCACCTTCTAGTTTGGCATTTTCTGTTCCAGATCCAGACTATTCGCGAGTTACGCCTACAACTTTTAGACATCTTGCTGAAAGTCAGAATACTCCGAAGAAGAAAGATGACCAAAAGAAGAAGCAAAAAAAAGCTAAGAAAAAAAATAATGTTATGGCATTAGTAATTGCTATTGTTGCAGCAGCAGTGACAATATTATCTTGTATTGGACTGTGTTTGTGTTGTTGTTGTTGTTGCAAAAGGTCTGGTTCTGGAGGAAAAAAAGATGAGAGGCCTCTTCTCAGTTTGAGCTTAAGTGACGGTACATCCTACATCTCTCGGCTATGTTAGTTGATGAATAGTATGGCCGTCATAAAAGTTACTTATTTTCTAAATTTTGATGTTTCAGCTTCATCAAGTTCAAATTACTATGGAGGTTCGTCGTCAAATAAGAAGCCCGGTCATCAGTCATTTGGTGATGCTTCAAATCATAAAGTGGTCGATGATAACTTCTACAAGACGAATTCCAGTGATTCAAAAATTGCGATACCCCTCCAAGTTGCCAATGGAATTGAGATAGGGACACCAGAGTCTGTGTCTCACAAGCCACCTGCTATACCGGGTTCTCTGAAGCCTCCTCCTGGGAGGCCAGGTGCTGCAAAGCCACCGTCAGGGAAACCTGTTCTTCCAACCCCACCACCTCTATTTCTATCAGATGAACAACCACCCGGCGCACCCCCACCACCTCCACCTGGGATGAAGTATGGTCCCCCCCCCTCCCCCCTCCCACTCAAAGCTGCCCCTCCTCCTCCCCCTCCAATTAAAGGTGGCCCTCCTCCTCCACCAATAGGCTTAAAGGCACCTCGAACTGCATTACCTGGTGGAGGGAATCAATCGACCAAGGCTGTTGCTGATGATGGAGGGGCTGATGCATCTAGAACGAAGCTGAAACCTTTCTTCTGGGATAAAGTTCAAGCCAATCCTGATGAATCAATGGTTTGGAACCATATCAAATCAGGCTCATTCCAGTTAGGTCTTCTATCTCCCCCTTTATTCTAGACTTTTAGTATATCATATTTCTCCAACTCTGAATAAGCTTGTGTCCAGGTTTAACGAGGAGGAGATTGAAACTCTTTTTGGTTGTGCTCCTGCTGCGAAAAGTAATACTGGGAGCAAGAAAGCATCAACATCCCACGATAATGCAAATGAGTCTATTCAACTTATTGAGCCGAAAAAGGCACAAAATTTAGCCATTCTTCTTAAAGCCTTAAATGTGACTACGGAAGAAGTTTGTGATGCACTTCAAGAAGGTAACTACTTGTCTTTTTCCATTACATTTGTAAAAAAAATGAAGATTAGCATTTGAAAGTAGACTAGCTTATGCTTTGTCCTGTGAATGATAATGAAGCAATATTTAAGGAAATGTTTGGACTAGTGATACTTTATAAGGAGCAAAGGTTTGTTAATTGAGAAATAAAATCAGAACACCTCACATAGCATCAATATAACTTCTAACCTTCTCATTTGTTTAGGCAATGAGCTTCCTGCGGGACTTCTTCAAACATTATTAAAGATGGCACCTACACCTGAGGAGGAACTAAAGTTGAGAGTATATACTGGGGAGATATCTCGACTAGGAAATGCTGAGCGCTTCCTGAAAGTTGTGATTGAAATTCCATTTGCTTTTATGAGGCTAGAATCATTGCTCTTCATGTGCACTCTTCATGAGGAGGAATCAACAGTAAGAGAGTCATTTGCTACCTTAGAGGTGAGAGTTTTCATCTTGTTAATTGAATCAATGGATGTCGTGAGGTCATTGTATTTGTAGTATATAGACAACACCTTAAATTCTTGTATATACTTCTTTGCAACCTTTCAAATATTGTTTTCAGCAAGTTCAACCATCACTAATTCTGGATCATAGACTCTAATTGTCTCTTATATGATGGTGGGATTATCCAATATGGCAATATGTTATGTACACAGCTATATTCAATAGCATCACAAATGTTTTTTGGGCACCTGGAGAAGGCGTATTAGGTTCCCCTTTGATGAATTAATTGATAAATGAGTTGTCGGTTTCAAGATGTTTAAGGATATAGTAGGTTAGAATTTGAATAATTAAATGGTATAAATCTCTCTTGTCAGCTTTACTTAGTGTGCATTTAGATAATAATCGAAGATCAAAGTGAGTTACTACTTTTTTTTTTTTTTGCTGCTTCTTCTGTTTTTATTTCATCCATGATACTGAGTCCTTGTATAATATGAACTCAATTCACAGGCTGCATGCGAAGAACTTCGAAAGAACAGGTTATTTCTGAAGCTTCTTGAGGCTGTTCTTAAGACTGGAAATCGCATGAACGATGGCACATTCCGTGGGGGTGCACAAGCATTCAAACTCGACACACTTTTAAAATTATCAGATGTTAAAGGGAAAGATGGAAAAACCACACTCCTTCATTTTGTTGTTCAGGAGATAATTCGCACAGAAGGGGCTAGAGCTTTTCGAGCTACAAGAGATAAAAGGAGCTTTAACAGTATTAAGTCTGATGATCTACTTGAAGATTCTTCAGAGGATTCAGAAAATGACCATCGAGAACTTGGTCTTGAGGTTGTGTCTCGTATAGGGAATGACCTTGAGAGTGTAAAAAAAGCAGCTATTTTAGATTCTGATGGCTTAACAGGAACTGTAGCTAGGTTTGGTAACTCACTCATCAAAGCCAGGAATTTTTTGAATTCAGAAATGAAGAGCGTTGATGAGGAAAATGGATTTTACCAGGCGTTAAAGGGGTTTGTACAGGAAGCCGAGGTTGGCATTTTGCAAATGCTAGAAGAGGAGAAAAGGATAATGGCCTTAGTGAAAAGCACTGCAGATTACTTCCATGGAAACGCGGGGAAGGAAGAGGGCTTGCGAATATTTGTCATTGTTCGCGATTTTCTAGTGCTGTTAGATAAGGTATGTAAAGAAATTAAAGTTGCCAAAAGAAAGTCATTTAGCAGAAACATAAAAACAGAGTTTTCTGCCCCACCTCGCCGAAAGCCATCTTCTGATCCTCGACAAAAGATAGCCCCTAAAATTGCAGAGAGGCGGGTGGATAGTTCGAGTTCAGATGAAGAAACTTGGTAATACTAGTGAACAAGCCAACAGAAAATGCATCAATTCATAAGGTCGAAAGGCGGTCGAGTGAGCTCCAAACCATGGTTGCCAAGTTCCTTTCCTTTGAAGAGACACTTGAGTCATTCTATCCTTACTTTGGAAGAATATACTTCTTGGATTCACTAATTTTGTACCTCTTAGTATCAGTTTTGTAGTTCTCATTCAACATTGGTGCTAAGTAGTATTTGTAGTAACTTTTGTATATATAGTGTTTAATGTGAATTACATCTAATTACTTTGATTTTTATCAAACTTGTTGATAACAAATTACTCTTCCCATTTTCTATGGGAATGTTGACAAATCAAATGAGATAATGCCTTTTTTTTTCATTTCTTCTTTCTCAATTTATGAGTTATGTACTTGTGTTAATCTGAGCTAATTATCTTTAATGATACTTTGCCAAAAACTATTATACGGAGTAATAAACTCTATTTATATGATTTTGTGTCAATTGTTACACTTTATATACATTCTATATTATAATAATTTGTTATGTCAAAAGTGTAATTTGTTATGATAAATTAATTTTAAATTTTAAATATCAGACTTCAGTTAAGATCAAAAAAGTATAAACATAGACATAAAGTGTTACATAATTACGATCCAATCTCAGTTGCCGAAATTATTGCAATACCTAAAGGCAGTGTAACAAAAGTTCTATGAAAAACGATAATTCTCATATTCTCTATAATGAACATTCAGCTTGTAGTTTGACTTGGAATTAATTATTTGTTATACTTTGATTGATAATTTTTTATTCCACTACGTTAGTATCATAATTCGAGTTTTTTTTGGGTTTAAATAAAAATAAAAATAAAAATATTATAATAGCATCACTTGTAAGCAAAGAATGTCGCTGATTGTAGCATCATCTGTTCGTTTGACTTCTAACCCCTGTCCCCTCTCCCCTTTTGTTACATGTTTGGTGACAAATTTTATAACAGCATTAATAATATTATAACCATTATATTATTTTTTAATTAACTAAAAAAATTATCACAGTCTTGTGGTATAAGCAAAGAATATGAATTCGAAATGTAACGTATATGCTCGTTTTTAATAATTAATTTTAATCTTTTATATATATAAAAGGAAATCCGGTGAATTCGCGAGTTGTTCTCAACCTTAGCGGCGTGACACCTTCATTTTTTCGCCTTTTTCCGTCTCATTTTTGTTTTGTTATGGATTCTTCTCACCAACCTTATCTCCCTCCTTCCTTCCCCAGATATATTTGTTTTAATTAATCAAAATTGAACCCTAAATTTAATTTGGATTTTCCACCATTGAAAACTGAAACTTTGTCATGAATGTGAATTATGTCTTCGGCTTTGTTATTATATACGTTGAAGCGTTTCTTTAGTCGATCTTAATAAAAGCTATATGTGGGCCAGAGCCTCTGACTAGTAATAAAAATAAAAGTATCATGAAATTCGTAATTACTTTCGATAATGTAACGTAAATGTCGCATAAAATATACTTGTCACATTAGCATTCCGTTTTGACTTATAAACAGCCACCCCGTACCCTTATAAAATATCTTCCTACAAATGGTTACGATTTCAGGAAAAGTCCAAGTCTAACTCCATTGAATACTGCTTTATTTACCTCCACATAAAAATTCAGGTACTTGAGACACTGTTGTTACATGTCAAACTCTAGTTTATAAGTTTGTTGTTTTAGACTAAACTTCTTGTTTTTCATGAATTATATATGTTGTTTATCCATTTTAATTCATTTCTTGAGCTGATGTTTGTATAAGAATCAAGAATTTACAAGGGTAATATAATTTTATCATTTTAATATGTTTATCATTTCAAGAATAATAGTAGTGTGTGTTTTCTTTTGGTTGTTTTAGTTGAGTTAACCAAATAAATTGTGGGTTTTATTGCTTGATATATAATGTACTGAAGATTGTAAGTTTGTAGTCATTACTTTTGGATTTCAATACCATCACTCCGTTTCACTCTACTTTATCATATAGTACAAAATATTTTATTAAGGGTTGAATAATATTACTAATATACAGTTATAAAAAGCCACTTTAGTTGATCCACAAAAAATACTTTATTAAGGGATAAAAATGAAAATATTAAGATAAAGTTGTATTGAAATCCGATATGATTAATTAAAAAGTTTTAAGAAATTTTTCTTCACGTGATCATTAAATAGACACGGAGGGTATATTTATTTTCTGGTTTTGTTGGTGGTATTAGGGGGGGGGGTTGTTATTTATGGGGGTCGATGGGTAGTTGGGATATTTATTCTCTCATTCTTTGTTCTTTAATTGTCCCATTGATCTGGTTTAGACTAAATAAGTTGTTTTACACTAAAGTTCATGTTTTTCATGACTATATAAATTTTAATTCATTTCTTGAGCTGATTTGTGAATGAGAAAATGAAGAACTAACAAGGGTAATATCTTTTTTTTAATCATTTTTAGTATCTTTATAATTATTAAGAATTGTAGAAGTGAATGCATTGAAAGGTGATTTCTCGGTGTTGTTTCAGTTGATTTAATCAAATATAATATACTGAAGATTGTAACCATCGCTAGTATTTTCTCCCTGTTGGTGGGAGGAGGAAGGTGGGGGGGGGTTAGGTAAGGGAGGTGGATAGGTAGTTGGGAAAATGTTTGATCTGGTTTGGACTAAATTTTACATTTGATTTACACGGCTCTTGATAACCATAATCACATGCTTTTTTGTGAAGTTGATTTTTGAAACTTAAACAGTATTATAGTGTTCTGTGTTAGTTAGATTAATTGTAATGAGCACAAATGATCTGATCCATGTTTCTGTATAGCTCTTTTAAGTACTCTTTTATTGTTGCTCCCGAGATGTATATTATAATTTATAGAAGTAATTAATTTCTTTTTGGGTTTTGGGACAGGGTATAATCTAAGAGAGACATGCATATGGGGTAATATAGATAATTTTATTGTCTGTTTTCCTTGTTTATTTTGATATTTTGTTAATAGTTTATGTTCTCATTTGGTAAAATCATATTGCAGAGGTGCCCTTATTTTTCATTCAGTTCTTTAACTAAACTCAGAGAATGCATTGTGGTCTTGCAGGTTGATTTTAGAAAATTATTATTGTATACAACAGCTGATGTTAACATAAACGTGTAGTATGGACACTCAACAGGTTCCAGGGTATGGCGCAAATGGAACCTCTTCAGTTCAAACTACTCTGATTGAACCTGAGAAGTTCGATTTGAAGAGTTCCCCTAGTTCACCTTTTTCAGCTCATCTTGATTCTGAGAACTTTACGACATTGAGTGACAGTCACGAGCAGCAGAGTACCTCAGAGAAATTTTCTGCAGCCAGCCCTTCATCTTACTTTTCAATAGATTACAATCATCAGAATCAACGATTAAGCCCCCCTGTGATTTGCCATCAAGCTGGTGGAACATCTTTCCCTCAAGATGTGAATCATGGACCCAACATATTGGATAAACTGCAGGAGTTGGAAACCGCTCTAATGGGGCCTGATGAAGAGGATGAAGAGATGATGATTCCATATCATTATGTAGAGGAAAATCCGCAATTACTGGCTAATCACGGATTGAATACGTGGAGCCATGGGCACCAAGGATTGCCCTTCACCCAATCTCAATCATCTCAATTTCACAAATTGGATGGTGTACCTGAAGGTGAGAAGCAACTCAAAGAAATTATAGAAAAACCATTGGAGGCTTTCCACACCAATAACGTTAGGGAGTTGCTAATTGCCTGTGCACGAGCCTTTTCTGAAAGGAAACTAGTTGATTTTGATAAGTTGGTGGAAAATGCTCGCAATGTTGTTTCCATCACTGGTGATCCTATCCAGCGCCTTGGCGCTTACATGCTAGAAGGATTGGTTGCAAGGAAAGAGTCATCAGGAACCAACATCTATAGAACACTGAGGTGCAAAGAGCCTGCCAGCAAGGACTTGCTTTCCTATATGCATATCCTCTATGAAATATGCCCTTACTTGAAGTTCGGTTACATGGCTGCCAATGGTGCAATTGCGGAAGCATGCAGAAATGAAGTTCATATCCACATTGTGGACTTTCAAATTTGCCAGGGTACGCAGTGGATAACTCTTCTACAAGCACTTGCTAATAGACCTGGTGGTGTCCCCCACGTGCGTATCACTGGAATTGATGATCCAGTGTCTAAACATGCTCGTGGAGATGGGTTGGTGGCAGTAGGCAGGCGTCTGACAGCTATTTCTGAGAAGTGTAACATTCCAGTCGACTTCCATCCCTTGTCTGTGTATGCCCCAGATGTTACGATTGAAATGCTTGACGTGAGACCTGGTGAAGCTCTCGCAGTTAATTTCCCCTTACAGCTCCACCACACTCCAGATGAGAGTGTTGATGTGAACAATCCTAGAGACGCACTTATAAGAGCAGTGAGATCACTCTGCCCAAAGGTGGTCACTTTAGTGGAACAGGAATCAAACACAAATACTGCTCCTTTTGTCCCCAGGTTCATTGAAGCTCTAGATTACTATTCAGCTATGTTCGAGTCGTTAGATGTCACCCTTCCTAGGGACAAGAAGGAGCGTATCAGCGTTGAGCAGCATTGCTTGGCTAGGGATATCGTCAACATCATAGCATGTGAGGGCAGTGAGCGGGTGGAACGCCATGAGCTGCTTGGCAAGTGGAAGTCAAGATTTACTATGGCAGGATTTCAGCAGTATCCTCTGAGCTCTTACATGAATTCAGTTATAAAGGATCTATTAAGGAGCTACTCTGAACATTACACTCTTCTAGAGAAGGGCGGGGCGATGCTGTTGGGGTGGAAGGAAAGGAGCTTGGTTTCGGCATCAGCTTGGCATTGAAAATGACGACCCAGGAATCCAGAAGTTGTTGAATGTAGGTATAACCACAGTGTTGCATACCAATAGGACATATTGACTTGAGGTGAACTAGGGAGCCACATTGTGGAAACATTAAGGAAGTTGAGGATGAGTACCTCAGCCTTAAGTTGTCGTCGTGTTTTTCTTCACCCATACATTGTTTGATCATCCACTGAATTGTTGTTGAGATGTAACTAATTATATATGAATCTGAAGTTTCGATTTTTTACGTCTGTAACATATGCTATGTTTTTAAATGACTAGATTATAATATTATAGCTTATGTGCTCATATGAAATCTTTTCTTTCAAGTGAAACACATGGTAACAGCAAAAGTTATCCAATTCCTAACTTGATCAACCAGTTGGCAACCAAAATACTAAAAATTGTCAAATGTATATTGATAGTCTTGACAGATGAAATTTGAAACAGCCTTATCAGTCATTGCAGCAAGTGCAGCTAGTATTCCACGACGACGAGCAATCCCTCCTAGTGGCAATAAGACCAACCTTCTGGGCGGGTGGTGCATCAGGCATTCAGGCCTAACGGGGCTAGCATAACCAATGTATTGATGATTACCACCACCATGAGGATGCTCCACAGCATTCATAACGACATTGCGAACCTCTGGCCACGAACTCCCCTTCACTCGGTAAGAATTACCTGCTTCCGAAGTGGCTTTTCAGTACGACCACCACCAGCTACAAGGCCGATCATAGCACGGAGTTCACTAGGCCCAATCTTCATAGAACCAAATGGGAGCTTGATTCTTTCAACGCAGTAAAAAAAATGCATGTAAACAATTCATATTATGTCAAAAATGCATTTGAACCTTTTCATGTAAAAAAAATGAAAAACGTGAACCACTGGGGTTAGTCCAGTAGCCACGGGATATTACTCATAATGATAAGGTAAAGATAAGGGCTGATTTTTTTAACGGGAAAAAAAAATAAAAAACGTGGACGGCAGGATTCGAACCTGCGCGGGCAAAGCCCACATGATTTCTAGTCATGCCCGATAACCACTCCGGCACGTCCACTTGATGTTTCATTCTGTACAATGAAATTTTTATTTATATCATAAAATAATTTTTGAAAAACATACAGTATAATTTTATTTTTATTTTGAATAATCTCGAACTCATTTCAAAAGAAATTGATATATTTTGAGTATTATATCCACTATTGATTGAGGGAGTGCACCATATTCCAAACTTCGTTGTATAATAATCCAAATATTTCTATTGGAGGTGAAATATTTTTACGTTTCATTGATCCTTATTATTTTATTATCAATTAAAACTCATCAAACTTCATATGGAGATTAAATCTTGACAATATATAACATGTAAATTGTTTGTTCCTCGAGGGGACCGAATGATGTCATTAGCTCACTAAGCCACAAAGGTCATCGACTCATAAATACATTCAATTTGAAAACAATTGAGAGCAAAAAACTTGTCAACATCTCAAACAACTAGTCCAATTATGGATCTCGAGCTCATTGCAGCAAATGTAATAGGAAGTATTATTCATTGTTTAGTCTTCTTTCCCCAACATCTAAAAATTCTCAAGTGTCAACTAATTTGAGATGTAAGATCATAGTGTCACAATTGAATAGGTGTTAATTTATTTGAGCAATTCCCAAACACACCCTGACACCCTACTATGCACCTTGAAATGATGTCATACACTAGAAGTAGAAAATAATACATTTCCAACTAAACCCAATAAACATGGGGAAAAAGAAAGAAAATAATAAATACAATACTATTGATATTTGTATGAGTACTAATTGTATTAGTGTGCCCCTCTACTAATCATCTCCTTGTACTTATTCAGACTCTCTTGTCTTTGTAGTCTCATTTCTTCATTAAACTTCTTAATAAACGCCTCCACTCGTTTATTCAACTCATCTTGACCTAAAGAGGGTTCCTTCTTGAGTTTCCCGGGTGTATGAGTCCGCCTTAGAGGTGGCGTTGTCTCACTCCGTTCACTAAAAGTTTCAGATTTTATCATTTTTTGCACGTCATTGTCAAGATTATGGTGGTGGTGCCGCCCATGAGTCTCCCACGTGTCACTCTTCTTGAGGTGGCGCGTTAGAGGCATAGGGCGGCCTTCTGTTATCGTCTTCCATGTGCTCTCTAATGTGTCTTGCTTCTTTGGCTTGGAAACTCTAAGCGCCGTTTTCCCTCCTGCAAAATGCACGATGGCAGTTTCTATCAAATTTCATCTTAAAATCAATAAATGATAGGAGTAACTCGAAAACTTATAAACGAAAATGTAAACTCATCATTTTTTTGACATGTCATAATTGATTATCTTAATTAATACTTCACTGATAGAGATGGTCCAAGCATGCAAATGGAAACAAAAATGGGTTGCAAAAATGATTCCATTAATTAATTTCACGTTGCTCTTATGTCCCAATGCTTATCTATCTAGTTGGATAAGATTTGTCATATAGAATTTCTACGTAAGTTGTTTGAAATAAAATTATATACGCGTAGGATATATTTCATCAATTTTAGAGTTAGATTGATGGTTTGGTCTAGTAAGTAAGTGTAGTAAATTATACGTGGTACCGATAAGTGATAGCATTAGTATAAATGGTTTCACTGAAAGTATATATCCAGATTATAATTTGATCGCTATTTTAATATATAAGTAATATTTTAACGTTCGCCTGATTAAAGTTTAATTTTGGGGTCAAATTCAATTTTTGGTTGGCCCAAGTAAGTTCACAATATTACACTAATTTCACAATCAAAATCATCGATAAAAAATAAATTTTGAAATTAAAGACTTAATGGTGAAATATCCAAAATTATATTTAACTTTAAGCCCAAGATTTAATCGAGTCAAATGTTAAATATTAATGGAGATATTAAAATATGGACCAAATTATAATCAGGCGTATATTTTGAGGGACCATTTATGTTACGTTGACACTTAATGAAATCAATCTCCAACTTTACTATATTTAGTGGAACCAAATCTATCAATTATCTCTCAATTTTAGTTAAGAACATCTAATTTTAGAAAGGTAGGCTACTGATTACGAGTACGGTGTGTAATAGATTTTTTTAATATGGAGTACAAGCAAAATATGATTTCGAAAAATGAATGAGACAACTAAAAATTGCACCTAATTCTTGCACCATATATCAGACTACATGCAATTATGTACAAAACATTCAACTAAAATCTTATACTACTACGTAATTAACACTAATATAAATCAAATTTATGGTTGTAGTCTACATATAGTTTGCTATCTATTTGTGAAAATAATATAATTGATATAATAATAATTGTTTAAACAAGAACACTATGCCAGTTGTTACCTAAGCTCACCCACAACAAGTCCATATGCTCACCTACAGTATTGTTTTAATTTTGGAAAAAGTGGGCGGGGATTTGGTTAGCCAATTCTATTTAAGTGGGATAAAATTTAGTTTGGTTTGAACTTTTTTCATTCTAAAAAAATTGGGAGATTTTAAGTATTTTGCACGAATTTTAATAAAATTTTGAATTTGTCTCATATTATTAATTTTTCCTCCACTCAACCTTTTCACATTTAGTTAAAGTAGGAATCAATTATGAGATTTTCCAAAATGAAAAACATCCTAAATAATTTGGGAATAATTTGGGAGGGAGGAAGTAATAATTAAACACTTGTTTGTGAAGATAACAATCAAAGATGAACCTTTACCATTTTTTTTTATTTTTTTTTGTAAGACACTTGAATCAATTGAACAATCACATCAAAGTATGGTGCCATGAGTACTATTTGGTGCCCAATTTTTAGTGATAAGGTGAAGGGATGAGATACCTAGCCGACCACGAAAGTCATTCTCCATTTTTTACCAATCACACCTCAACAAGACAACAAACTACACTTCTCCATACAATAGTATATTTGTAGTATTGTTGACTTGATAAGGACCAATGAGTAATTCACACACTTTCATGTCCACACATTAAATACCAACCAACACCAGAATTTAAATTTAATTATCAACTTAATGAAACAAAAATCTAGCTGTCGTATTGACCGCCGCCAAGTTACCGTTATAAGCCAAAAATCGCAGGAAAATTTCAAAATAAAGCCAATATATTTCGGAATTTAAAGAAAGTCATAAATAAGTTGAATTGTGATTATGGCGATTTGATTTTAGTTAACACAATATTGCATATAAATTACATGACATTTTTAAACATATGAAGTAGAATAATTTTTCTTTTTAACAATTAAGACGATCACTAGACTATTCCATTAACCAAACATAAAACAATTTTTAAATACTCATATAATATTCCTACATTTATATTCTTTTTAAAACACTATTGTCACCTCTTAACCTCAGAAATAATGCATTTTTTCAAAATTAATACCTAGAAAACATGCATTACACAAATATCAAACCTTTAAAAAACTATATTATTCACATATTTTTTCAATAAAAACGAATTATATATAAAAATAACAAATATTAATTGTTCCGTATTTTACTCAACACACATAAATAAATTAAATAAATGAAAGATAAAGGATGGTATTATTACCTTCAGGACTAGCGGCTTTAACAATTCGCCGGTGATGTCCAAACCTGGTGGACACCGGCGGCTTCTCCGCCGTTACACGGTGGCTCACCGGAGTTGACCACCCCGATTTCGATATCACAACCTCATCAATTTCCCCTCCACCACCTGTATCCACCGTAAACTCCGTTTCCGTCTCCGAAACTCTCGCATCAAGATGACCAAAAACTCCAATTTTCTCCACCACCGGAGCTTCTAACGGCTGAGCTAGTGGTGGCTCCGCCATGTGAAGCGGTTGACCATTTTTCAATAAAACGACGTCGTTTGAATTGTATGAAAACACTTCATTGAACTGAGGTGGTGGTGATGACGTGGCGATCTCCGCCGAAATCAATTGATCATTTTTCATCAAGACAACGTCGTTTATGTTTGAGTTATTTGCAAAAACGTCATCAATCTGAACGGTCTTGCTTATAGGTTGAACCTGAATCAGGGACGGATCTAAAACATTAATATAAATTGTTCGAAATATTAAATAATTTAGATATTATTTTTAATGTATACATTTTTCATTTTTTGAAAATTTTCGAATGTTTCATAGGACAATGTTGAACAAAGACCATCGGCTACTTACCTGAACAAACGATTCGTGTACTTGCGAGGACGAGAAGTGTTCGAATTTGGATTGGAGTTTTGTCGAAGCGACGATGGTGATGATTATGAAATTGATTATTAAGTACAAGTACGGAGGCTTAAGCCATGAAACAACGTATAAAGTTGGGACTGAACTAGATATATTTATTAGTGGTGGCGCGTAGAGTTTAACAGCGATCGAGGCGGAGATTATGGTGGCGGAGATGAGGAGGAGTCTGGGGGTTAGCATTGAAGTGTTGTACCTTGTGGATGGTTGGTGTGAAATTGACATTTTTATGGAGGAGTTTGAGGTTGTAATGAAGATGGATATGAAGAATGGAGAATGTGGAGTATGGAAAGTGGGGGCGGGGTGGGTTTATAAATATATGTCATGGATATCATGATATCTACCAACGGATAAATTTTATTATTACCTTATTATAAAATATATATTGTTCACCTTAAAGTTCTTTAATGTTTAAAATTGTTTCGAGACATAAGTTAATTGATAAAGAATTTGAGAGCCCAAATGTATATCGATATGTTGTGGCGCTTTTTCGTACAATGTGGGTTCGAGCGCCGTAAAGCGAAATCGTTTATTGAAATAGTTAAAATGAGAAAATTTCCCTACGTATGCGATTAGCTTTCATAAAGTGATATCTCGAGAGCGCGCCAGTGGCCAGATTAGCGTGGCAGTTTTAAATGCTTTTAATGTTTAGAATTAATAAATTGTGGCTTAAGTGAACAAATAAATTTGATTTGAATACTATTGATTGCAAATATTGGGTGTTTGGTATAATTTTACAAAATGTTATATAATGTATAGACAAATATTTGAGTTTAAGATTTATAGGTTTAAAACTCGACCATCTTTTAAGGTTGGAGGGAGTATTTTGTTTTAATATATACATCCCCCAAATATTATCAAATTTGATTTTCAATTATTAAGATTAATAAGTTTTGGGATCTTAATTAGCATGTTTTGTTTTTATTTGAATCAAAATCATCAAAAATAAAATACATAATAACACGACTAGTTACCGAAAGATAGTATACTTGTTTTCTTCCCCAGCAGCGAGGTTGAGACGTTCAACATCACGTTGGTAGGTGAGGAATTTTATTGTCAAAGTAACTAATAAAAATATATTGAAATGAAAAAATAAGAAAGTATTATTGTCAGAGTAGTTAAAAATTCATTTGAAAGTAGAAGTGTAATTGTCAAATCTTGGATAAATTTGGGTCGATCAGATTCTTGGGAATAAAGATCCCTCTTGATTCTTTCTCTTTCAATTCTCTCAGATATAGTAGAAAATGAAGAAAGTTATCACTATGAATTCATGAATTGTTAAATTTTTATAGTTGTAAGCTGGCTTTTGACACCATCTGTTTATTTGTGTTGTATAATATTTTATAAAAATATATATCGATGAAAAGAGTTTGAAATATATTTCTGGGTGATATAGTTTTCATCAAGTATTATCTGATCTGAATAAAATATCTGATCGAAGTTTGAGATGGAGGTATATGAAGTCAAAGTGGGCCAATCTTTTGTGAGATGATAAGAAAAGTATATTTCAAAATATCACCTTCAAATTAATAATTATTTACATTAGTTATGATTCAAATTTAAATGGTTAAAATTAAAATATCAGGGAATTGAAAGGTAAAAACTTGAGAGGATTCAAGTCTCCCACTACAACTCTAAACAGTAATTAGCCAGCTAATAAATACAAGTGCTAGTAAGAAGTTAACAAGCCTTTTCATTTTCCTGAGGCTTCGAGATGGTAATGCTAGAAAAAATTGATTAGTTGGTCCTATGTTATTTATGTAGTAATGCCACGAATATTGTATTCTAATCTCTACTAATGACAAAATGCAGTTGGTCTTGCCATTATTGGTAGCTATCTCCATCTCAATGTCTAATAATCTATATTTACAAAAAAGTCAAAGTATGAGTTTGGATGGATATTTGTGAGCAATGACTAATTGAAGTCGGTAAGAAAAAGTATGTTTTGTTTTGGGGCTAATGTAATCGTCATGAATCTACAATTTCAGCAATTCTTTTGAAGTTCTAATAAATAATGTTTAGGAAAATATATGACCTCATTAACTTACATTTATCCTATTTTTAAAGTATAAATTAGAATATAATGGAGATGAGGCTATTTTTATTACATTTCACATTCACTTCCACTTCCACAAATTTAGAAGTATCTAAACAATATTTTAGAACATTCAATTCAATTACTTTCATCTAATATTTATTTATTTTAAGTTGTCGATTTACTTCAATCCAAACATAGCATAATTTAGAATTCGAAATCTTCATTAACATAACAAGATGTTAAAATATCAAACTCTTATCAACACGTCAGTGCATACAATATATAAATAAGAATGTTCGTAATAATTAAATATGGTTAAATATGTTGAGGTTGAAGAAGCGAATTTTTACCGCATTGGAGGCGAGGAAGCGGCGGCCCTGCGTGTCGAGGCTCCGGTAAGGGGAGCGTCGGGCGGCCGATTGTGGCCTACGTATTACAATCGGCCAGGTCGGTTCTGGAGAGAGCGATCGCCTTTGGCTAGGGAGTGATATTCTGAGGCGGTTTGGTAGTTAGAATATAGAAGAGTTTATTCTTTGTGCTTAGAATTATGAGTTTATTATAGTGCTGAGTGAGGTTGTGAAAATAGGCGTAGAGATTCGAGATAGCGTATATAAGAACGTAGGCTGGAGTTTTCGTATGAAAAAGGAAAATCATCCGGTTGAGTCGCTAAGAATAGGATTCTTGGAGTCTCATGTCGATCTTCATTGATATTGTTAATTGGATGCAACGGCTGGTGTTGAGGGTATACTTTCAGCGTGATGGAGAAACGAGGTCCTTCAGCGTTGATGGAAGCAAGGGGTAAAATTAACATGTCGATTTAATTCAGAATTATTTCTTTCGAATTAGTGATATATAAATGCTACTTTCATTGGCCCAGCCATCACCGATGTGATATGATTATTATTAAATATGAAATTATCGATAATAATGTATGAATACTAACAAAATAATCCCTTTTCAACTCACAACGTGTAGCGCCTCATTACATATGATTGATGTGAATCTAATTACCCATATCATGAGGCCATTGTTTAAGGATCCTCAGTGGCGTCCCAATTAATTGTCCACTTCCCGTCTGCATGTGACAAACAAGTGATGCCTTTACTCCAAACCGACCATAATTGACAAACAAACACTCAATTGAATTTAATTTAGTGAAAGACAAAACTAATTTATTACTATATGTTACGATTTTATTGTTATAATAATAGTTCTTCGTGTAAACACTGAGTAAGTAGATCTGAAGATGTAGTCAAACATGTGTATAAAATTAATTATAAGTCGAAAAGAGACAAAGGAATATGGTTGAAGCCTTGAGTCCATATACTATTGAAGTAGATCATGGCCAATGTATGTAGGTGAGACGATGAATGAATATGGTGATTCCTGTATGGGTTCCGAACGGACTAACTACTCAAGTCTCAAGAGATTCTGATTATATATTTTTTGGATTCAATTCAACTGTCACATAATACTTATCAATGTCAATTAGGGGTGTACATGATTCGATTTGAGTAATATAATCTTATTTTTAACTCACTCCAACATGGGTCGTTTTTTCAAAAGCCAAAATTCGGAACTAACTTTAGCATATTTTTTTTTATCGTACGGTTTAGTTTGATGATTTAGCTGTTAGTCCGTTCGGTTTGGATGTTTTAATGCCAATTAAGGTCTTTGCCACCTCAATTGGAACAACTGGATAATAGAATAGAAAATCAAATTGAAAGCAATCTGCTTAGTAGCTCTTCATTATTTGAGCAGAGCCACTAGTCTTTGTGGCTGCTATATTATTACAGATTGCTGAGATTTATTCACTAGGACAATTTTAATTGGACGGTGGTTTAAATCCTATATGAGTAGTTCATTCTAAGTACGTTTCCAGAACATACCTCTTGTTTTTCTCTTCATATTATTTCTCTTTCAGACATCAATTTCGACCTCGTCTAATCAAATCGACTTCCACATCAATTATTTCTCACGCTAATGTACTCCTCAAATGTCATTCGTTCAACCGTGCCATTTTTTGTCAATTTTCTGCTAGGATTAGATTTCAATGTGATTTTACACCTAATCTCAATCATTTATGGTTGAAATCAGTACTAAAATCTCAAGGATACATTTTTAAGTAGAAGAGATCCCTGTCCGATCCGGTAACCAGATTTGACAAGTTTTTAGAAATATTGGAACTCACTAGCTTCGAGAATGCGTAATAATTTGTGGCAATATCTTTGTATGTGATTTGAGTGCAGGGGCCAAGGCAGCCTCTTGCTTATCACAGATTTTAAGATAGACTAAAATAAAGGGATTCGTTATGATGTTAAAAATTACAATATAACTACAATAAATTTTAACATATTTCTCGACCCAATATATATTGACATGTAATGTATATCCTGTTAATCTTCATTCTTCAAACAATATATCACTGCTACAATAAATTTTATTCGAAGTAATAAACTGTCAAGCCAAAATAAAGATTTGTTCTCTTTTGGTAAAGTATACCTAAATACTCAATTTTATTAAATCAAAAGTTATGGTGTAGATTATTGAAACAAAAATAGATTCGACCAAAAACTATGAAAGAATGTTCTCTTTAGGTAAAGTATTATAAAACTATGAATACTCAACTTTATAAATTTAATGTCCAGTTTGTTGAAACAAAAGGGACTAGACTAGATTGAAACTATGTACCATGATCTCAAGTCATCCTAATTCTTGCTTTGAGAGGAACGAATGATCATAATATTAAGTAGTAGCATATGCCTTCACCACCCAAAATATATATTGACATGTAATGGAGTATGTTTTGTTAATCTTCATTCTTGAATTGAAACAATAGAGACAATAATAATGTCTTCAATAAACCAATCCATATCAAATTCACAGTTTGATGAACATCAATGGGTGATTCAAATGAAAAGACTACTAGGTGAAGAGCAAGAAGAGGAAAACTCTGAAAGTCATGTTATTTGTATATATAGTGTCCCTAAAGCTCTAATGGCAATTGATCAAGATTCTTATGTGCCACAACAAACTGCAATAGGGCCGTACCATTACCGGCGTCCCGAAATGCATGAAATGGAGAGGTACAAGCTTGGAGCATCCAAATGGATGCAAAAACAACTCCACAACCTTAGGTTTGAAGATGTGGTGACCATTTTATAAGGTAATTTATACAATGCAAGAATAATAATGGAATTATATATTAGTGCGGTGAAGCCTTGGAATTCGTTAAAGCTTTTTATTCGTTAATGGTTAAATGATGATCGAGCATACAAATTCTCTGTATCGTTTTATAATATATTTTAACTTGTTACGTTTTTAGGTAATGCATGCAGATTTCGCCGAAAAAAATTATTAATGTCAATTATATAAGTTTATTTTTTAAGCTTTTAGGTAATCACACGTACTAATTTTATTTAACGAATTTTTAGTACATATTCTAATTAAGTGCATAGAATAATTTTGAGATTTTTTTTTAATTTTTTTCAATTGTACCGTATTGTTAGAATGGTACGTTTAATAATAATGCCAATTTTACGTTAAATTAAATATATAATGAGATTAATGAAAATTAATGAAGCAATGCCGTTAATGAGCTTCTGACCATTGTTATTACTTTTGTCTTTACATTTAGGGGGTGTTGTTAAGCTTCGTTAAGCACTTAGAAAGCTTAATTAATTGACACTTAATTTGTTAAACATTTATTAATAAGAATTATTTTTAAGTGCTTAATAAAATTAAGTACCATCAAATAATTAAGTTAAAATTTCACAAAAAGCTTATTTTTAACTCTTAATCGAATAATCTCGCGTTATATAACTGCTGATTAACATAAAAAGAAAATTCTTCTCATTTTTCACCTTACACATTTTTAACTTTTCAGATTTATCAGCGGGTTAATAATTTTTTATCCCGCTACTACATTCAATTTATAATACTCGGATGTGTTATTTTTCAATTTAATTCTTTCTATTTTATTCAATGTATTGTATTGTTAATATGAAGAGTCAATTATTTTGATTGGGAGAAAGATCAATAAGTTTGAAGAAATACGTCGAGGGTGGATTACTATGATTGGGATTAAGATCAATGTTCTTCAAAATTAGTAGTCAATAAGTTTGGAACAACCATTTTCTTATTTGAATAAGTTTTGATAAGTTTATTTGAATCACAGAAGTTATTGTCTTTTTTGTTTCTTGTTTGAAGATTGTCCTATTTTCTATGATGATGAACTATGTTTTTAATCTTTTCAATTTAATAATAGTTGTTTTTTTTCAATTGTTAATAGTTAATTGTCAATATCATTGAACTATTGCATATATTAATTACCACGAAGCTACTAGTTTTATATAACTAATATGAATATATTTTTTTATTATGTAGTATGTTAAGTGTAATCGAGAAGGAGTTCATGAGATTAAATTATACTTATACTTGCTTGTGAAGAAAATAAGATTAAGGTGGATTGGAAGACGACGATACTTAATCATCTCTTTACCGGTTGTAAGTATTTAAATAACGATATCTTAAATGGAAATCCCGTTCATTGCCGTGAAATGCTTAGGATGCATTTGAGACCCTTCTTATGCATGTGCAAGTATTTTCGAGAAAAGAATTGGTTGCAAGATAGTCGTTACTTATCGGTTGAAGAAAAGATTGCAATGTTTTTGTTTACTTTGAGTAAAAAACATAGCAATCGTGCCGTGAAACGACGATTCAATCATTCAACCCATACCATACATAAATATTTCTATGAAGTTCTTAATGTTATGATTTGCATCTCCAAAGGGTGATTATTCCTACTAATAGTTGATTCATTACCGAAATCATCACGATCTAAATGACGACTCGAGAATTTTTAGTGGTGTGGCTAAAGGCGTTAAGATGGAACTCTTGTTAAGGCTGTCATATCTCCTACTGAGCAAACACCATTTAGGGGGAGAGGAAAGGAGAATGTTATCAGAATGTGCTTGGTGTATGTGATTTTGATATGATTTTTACTTTTGTGGTGGCTGGATGGGAAGGAGTCGCACATGATTAGAGTATTATTGACAGAAACAATTCAAGATCCGACTAGTAATTTTCCTATACCACCTCCAGGTTTGGTCTTGAGACTTATTTTAAAATATTTAATGGCAATACACTATTGTACATTTTAATTTGCATATAAGTATTAACATGTGATCTTTGCATACTCACATACTCGTAGTTTATGGCTCCATGCTCGCAGTAATATGCGTTAACGGTTGTGATTTTTCAAAATAACCGTCCACGAACAAGAGAAGAACTTTTCAATAGAGCACATGCAAAGTTGAGAAATGTCATTGAACGTACTTTTGGAGTTCTTAAAAATCGGTTTTCGATTCTCACAGTGATGCCATCTTATCCATTTCGACCTGAAATAAAGTAATGGCTTGTGTGGCTATGCATAATTTTACTCGTAGAGTGAGCAATCACCGATTATTTCTTTAGAACATTTTGATGATGATAAGCGCATGTGAGCTTTCACTTCTGGCTTGATAATAGAGACTTCTTGCTTGATCAACATTAGCCATTAACAAATAATGAAGTAATATAATCCTCAAAAGATCAATCTACATAACAATTTTATAAGATGGGGGTGGTAAAATAACGTCATTAAATCCAAAAAACAACAATGGTAATATACTTATCAAAGGAATCAATCGTAACCATTTCACAAGGGTAGGGAAGGCTCAATGATATGCCGTCATCGTCTTGAGAGATTCCTCTGATCGGCAAACATACATTGGTCTCTTATTCTGTTGACAATATCTGACCAAGCAGTTAGGTAAATGAACTCAAATACCTCAAAATATAACACAATTGAAAATCAAACATTAGAAGGCAACAACAAACATGAACATAGAGTTGATGCGGTAAATAAAATCTAAGGTAGAACAATTAAATTTGACAATCTTTGCCAATAGCAATGAGAAACCTTAAGGAATTAGCCCGCAACAATTTTGAAGAATGAAGTAAAACAAATGGAAAAGCGAGAGTTATATGGAAGTTGCCCCGAAATCCCAAATATTTTTATGTATGATATTGAACCCTCGGTAATGTTTCACAGTGCGGAAGTAATATTTATTTTGACAATATACGTGCAGACACGATTGAAGTGCGGCGAATCAATCAAATAAAGAGCCTCCATAAATGCATGCCATATTTTCATGCATAATGAACAACTTATATTCAAGATCGGTCGAGATATAAGTTTTTGGTTGCAATTTCGTCATGATCGAAGTACAATTTATGGAAGCTAGTTTGGACGAAACTTCACAAAACGTCAGCTTATAAGAGACGTACGGAGTTGATTGCACAATTTTTTCATGGAAGAGGGAGGGGAGGGGGAGGTGTAGCTGCTATGGAAGAGGAAGAGGCGGGGAGGTGTAGCATGCAGGGGAAGACTTTCATATCTTTAGTGTACTACTTTCATTCTGATAATAAAAATACAAAGACGCAAATGCCCTCTAATTTGATAATAATAAGACTCAAATGCCCCTTCAAATTGATAGTATTACATTATTATCAATCATTTTTTGGAAGTTTGGAATAGTGTGAAGCTCATTTTAATCATGGACCAACCATTTAATGCAGGGCCGTATAAGCAATGAAACAAAGTCGAACAATTGGCGATTATGCGGCGTCAGCTGAGATTGCGGAGACGGTCGTACTTTATAATATCCACTTAATACATCAATGTCCATCTTCAAAATCAATACATACTTTTTTTGTCCACCAACAACTAGAAGATACCTACTTAATTTTCCTTCAAAAAGTAAAAGAACAGGAAAGAAGAGAAGCTAGCATTGAAACCTTTTGCAGAATACTAGTAGACAGTAATATTAATCTGAAAAAATGTTGCACTTTCAAAGAATGAAATTTTGCCAACTCAAATGTGCAATTCCAATAGATGCATAAATGAACACATTAACAAAACCTTAATCCAAAAGTCAATACCAAGAATCAGAAAACATAATATACTAAACAATTGAACTGAATCTTTGAGAAATTGACTTCCACACTTTTCTGCATAAAAACAATGTGGTACTAAATCAAATAGTCATCTTCCAACATGGGTCTAGTTCTAATTTACGATGCATTTGGAGCCTTTGTATTTCCACAATAGCCATCCTACGAAAGATTATGTAAAATTAGAGGCAAAATCTACATGTGGTGCACGAGATACATGAACTATTCTTATTTGTTTATGATGCTAATGTTGTATTCGTCTATTTTGATTGATTATGTAAATCTACATAGGTATAATGAAAATATCTAATGGATAGAATCGTCTTTTGGGCGTAAACTTAGCGGTAAAGATGTTAAGTGTTAAGTATCGATGCTTTATCACTCTTCGTATGGTGTGGGTTAAGTCCATAGTAAGCCGAGAATAAATATTGAAGTGGTTTAAAGGAAAGGCGGGGAATCCGGCTTGACAGGTTGAGGGGCATTCAGCGATTTATCTGTATGTGTAGCGTGGGGCCTTAGTTTGAGGGTTTGAGCTTTATCTAATGGATAAGAACAATTTTGCAAACTAGGAGACCTGAAATGAGGCAAAGAATAATTTCCCTAATTTTAATGGGAAAATATAGCGATTCTTCATAAGATTTGAATTAATTGAAACCGTTTTGAAGCATAACTTTAATATTTAATTACTTTATATATGTTATGAAAAATTATAATAAAAATATTATGAAAATATTTTTTAAACAATCAAATGATATCGATTTTATATTTTTTGGGTTAGTGAATAAAAAGTAATTTATGGTCAAAACTGTGCTTGAAATCATGATTAATTTGAAATGAGGAATTTAATATGATTGTTGGTTAATTCCAATTACTACTTTCTCATAATCTATGCGTGTTTACAATGACTAGTTTTTAAACCAACGCGTTACGGGTAGCTGTTTAGATTAAGTAGGTGTCCAATAATTTATTATGATCGTAGCGACAAATGTATTTGAGAAAATTTATTCTCTAAAGTTAATATGGAAAGATTTTTTAATACATCTCTTTATTTCTTTCACTTGATATATTTAATTAAAATAAAAGATTCCTTAAAAAGAGATAAAAACTCAGCAGAATCTTAATCAATATAAATTGAAGTTACTATTATTATTATCTATTACCCACGTTTCCCATAAAAATTGACTAGTTTTGATTTTATCAAAAAAGTAATAGATAACATATTTAATGCTACTTAAAATTGACTTATTAGCTAAACTACATATCCAACAATTTATATTTAATTACATCAACCATTTAATCCACAAATCAAAAACAATTTACTCTAACAAAACTTCCAATAAACCCAGTCCTCTATTTCATGGTATATACTCTCAACTTTATAAAAAAAATTAAAATCATAAAAATTATTTCAAAATGACACGTCACCAAAATCCCATGATGTGTCATGTTCGAAGTGGTTAAATCACAACACGTGTCACCAAAAGAGAGAATCTAATGGAGCCCACATAGCCGAACCCTTAAAAACTCTTTTATAGAGCTCGAAAGCGCCAAAATAAATATCACTCACAAAATAAATTCTCTCAATTTTCTCCGATCAAAATTCCATAAAATTCACATAATCTAGGTATAATTTGAACATAATTATGTAGTAATTATTTTTGTGTATATCTAATAAGGCCCTAGTTTTGTTTATTTGATTTTTCTTGTTTTTTTGGGTTACTGTAGTTGGTGTTTGATCAGTGGAGTAATTTATCTATGTGGGTTTTTTTATTTTTGTTTTATATTTATACTGTTGTTAGTGGTTTATTAAATTTATAGTCCCTGTATTGAAAAAACCCGTCCCATATTGAATGTCTAGGAAGTGTTTTATGCAAGTTGGTTTATATGGTATTTAGTTACAATTGATTTTTTAGTGGGCCGTGAGTTCTTCTGAGAAATGACATTAATAAATCTTGTCCCATGTAGAAGCTCAAGTGTAGGCGAAGTGCAGGATCGGATTGTACTCACACTAAACCTGTGATATAATTCATACATATATTTAACCATTATTATTGTATGTTTCTAATTGAACTTTAATTTTTCTTATTTGATTATTTTTCCGAATTTTTTAGTTTGTTTTGGGTTACTATAGGGGTCGGATTGTACGCTATATTACCTTGTGATATAGTGGGGTTGATTAATATTCCCCTTTTTCTTACTTGTTGGAGAATTTATAGTTGATGGAGGGGAATGAGTTTGAATTTTTTCGGTATAAAAGTACTAATGTGTGTTATGTTGGTGTTTATTTTGTTGTTATTTGTTTACTGGGAAAATGAGTTGGTGTTTGTGTGATGTTAATTTGATTGGAGCCACTGGGATGAACGATCGGGGGTTTATTGTTTATTGTTTAATGTGAAATCTCTTGGTTTGGTGATGTTTAGTGTGTTTTTCACACTGGAATTTTTGGTATAGATATGGGTGCCGGGTGGCCTTTGCTTGATTTCATTGGCATAGCTGACTGATGTATTATGTCTAAATTGAAAATTAAAACCACAATATGACCATACAACAACATGCCTCTAAGGAGACTACCGCCCCTGGGTATTGGAAGGAAAAGGGGGGAGGGGGTGGATTGTAAGCAGATTTAGCCATGTGATAAATGGAGGCTGTTTCTGAGTTGACCCAATGGTTGGTAGTTAGCACTTAGAAGAATCGTATGCAGCATATTGAATAAAATTTAGAAGAATCTGAAATTTGAATGTGAGAAATGTTGCATCGTTTTTCTCAATGTTTGGTAGTTAATTACTGCTTCCTATATTTTACGGTCATAGATGGATTCTACAGCATCATTGTTCTTAGAATTGAAATTGTACTGAAACATTGTGGTATGTGTTTAATCGATTTGTGGTGATTTGGTTTGCATAGAGGTCATTCTTTTGGCGGATTAGGAATAAACACTTCGCTGCAAAATCTCTATCAGATAACTATTTGGTAACTCTTACTGAGCAGTACTCTTTGAATTGGCGGTACAGAATTTTACTAGTCTAGATAATGTTTTCTACTTGTGAAATTTTGACTCTTTTCCTTTTCTTTCATATAGACTAAAACTGATTATGGGGTTTAATGGGCTGAATCACGAGCATAATTGGCCATCTTCAGTCCTTTCATCCAAAGAAACTGATGCACTTGAGCCTAGCATAAACACCAACTGGGATACTGAAGGCAGGAGTGCCTTCGCACCTAATTTTTTTGGAGATGACCTTATGTCGTCCGATCATCTGACCCAGTCTATTGTTAATCCTATATGGGAGAATACCAACGGGGCTGATTATTGTACACATGTCCGAGAAACTGACTCAAATCTGTTGGATGATTTTTTGAAGCTAGAGGGCTTACAAAAGCTTCAAAGGGCTCCAAGTTCAGAATATCCTGTAACCTGTATAGCGGCCGCCAACCCTAGACTACCTGAAACATCAAATATTAAAGTTGAACCGTTGCAAATATATGAGCCAGACAAGGACGTTGATAACCTAACAGTAAAACAGCTGCATGATGGAAGCTTCTTTTCTTATCATTTTGAAGACCCAATGTCACTTTTGAATGGTTTTCCAACAGGAAACAACATCAGCGTAAGTACTGAAACAGCTAGCCAAGCTAGTTCTGCAAAGAGCTTGCAAAATCCTTCAAAGACAGGATCAAGTATATCTGAAGATGTTGGTTCCTGTGAGGCGATTGATGGCAGTTTCCTGACACTTGGAATTGGAAAAGATGCAGTTAATATCCCTGCAAGGCATTTCAGTAACAGAGATCTTGCGAGTAAATTGGTTGACAATTTTCATCCACGAATTAAGCGTGCACATATTCAGCACAGAGCTTCTAGTTTCCCCACTCCAACTTGCAGCCCTGGCAGTGATATACCAAGCATCCAAAGCAATTCCAATGTGTGGTCAAGTACATCTGATTATTCAGGTGGCTGTATTGCACAAAATAACGATGGAATATTTCTAGCTCCTCAAACAGGTTTAAGTACGACTCCTTTGCATGGTGTGGCAATGTCACAAGCTGACACACGTCAGGATTTTGGTCCAAATAGCTATGGAAATTCAGGCCATTCAGGTAATTTTAGGGGAACTGTTGCGGAATTATTTCCATATACTGGATATCAAGGTTTTCAGGCTGCTCATCCACTGTCCTACAGCGAACCTTTCTCTTACCTATCGCAAGTCCAGTCTACTGAGTTTTGTAAACTGGGGCCCACATCTTCTAGTCCTGCATGGTTGGCAACTCAACCACGTCTAAACCATACCCAGAATCCTCAAACACATGCCATCAATGCTTCATCAGAAGCTGCTAATTGTTATCGTTTTCCACCTCTTGGAGGAATCACTAGTAGCAAGAACTTTGATGGTTAGTTGATCATACTGTTTGTTCTTGCATGAACTACTACAGTTAACTATACCTTTTTCCGGATTTTCGGTTGTGACATGTTTGAAAGTTTTTAGTACACCAGTGGTTTCCGAGGCGAAAGTGAACTCGTTTCTGAAACCTGAAAATTATTGTATTATGGATGTACCTCAAAATTTGGAGAATCACTTGTAGTACTCATCTGTTTGCATTTTGTTACCACACTGGCATTGGCCCTGTAGTTCCTCTCAGTGCTAACATCACTGCCAGGATTGCAAGTCTGATGGTACTAGTTTGTTTGTTTTCACTCTTAAGATGGCTTAGCAACAATGCACAATATATGTCTACTAACGTGTTATCTACTTCGAGTTCCATTTTCGTTGGGTTTGACTCGTTTGAGTCAATGAGCTGATTTGAAGTGTTTGGCTGACAACCTTCGTCTATATTCTAATCTTTCATGCACCATCATCTGCAGGCCAGGCGACTGCTCCTCATAAGGTTGAACCTATTCAAGCTTCTAAAAGTTCCATTTCTGGAAACATGCAGTTTCAAGCCTTGCCTTCTGCCCCAGTTTCTTTGTTTCCTAAAAGGCTTGCAGGTCAACCCAGTACCGGTATTGCTCAAGCTGTGTTAAAAGGTATGTGTTCTTTAACCCTGAACCCACTTTTTGGTCAGAATCTTATTTACCTGCATTTGCACGATTGTGAGAACATGCCAATTTAGTCCGGAAGGCCATCTTATGCAGTTTACTCTTTCAGCCTGAGATATATGAGGTATGATATTTTAAATAGGAATTAGTTTCAAATTTACGATTTAGTGGATGTAGACTATGGAATGGTTGCATCAACTTTTCTACATGAGATTTATGGTTCAAAATAATGCCCGATTTGCTAAG
This sequence comes from Lithospermum erythrorhizon, assembly GCA_019722365.1. Classification (NCBI taxonomy): domain Eukaryota; kingdom Viridiplantae; phylum Streptophyta; class Magnoliopsida; order Boraginales; family Boraginaceae; genus Lithospermum; species Lithospermum erythrorhizon. Next base: position 484,804 of record JADFUC010001789.1, on the reverse strand, counting down.
ACTATTGGGCTAATCCTGGCTCATAATAATTAGTGATTTAAGATGATCAAGGGATCTTCGTAGATCATTATATATAAAAGTGAAATATGGTTAGTTAGTCTGCCTTCCTCTTGATATTTATTTGCACGCATTGCAGGTGGAGTTCCCCAAACTCAAGATTCATCACATGCTTGGTTTCCCACAGATCTTTGTGGCCCTTCTGTTGCTACAGGTACCTACTGGTCACTAATTTTCGTGTCGATTTATTGTCTAAAGGCTGGACAGATACAGTAGCCTCAAAATCTGTGTCCTGCCTGTTGCTTCTCTAGTTCTCTCTATGTATCTTCTTTTCTACTGATTTCCAGAATCTCTAGTTCGACCATGAATGAGTAATATATCTTGTATGATGATTAGGCCAACTGGAAGTTGGAATACTTGCGCGAAGTCCTCAGAATTGTGTGATGTCTAATAGGACTGGTAAGGAGCATTTACATATGCTGTCAGGAAAGAACATGTATAGTTTTCCAGAGAAACTGTATTTTTGCTCTACACTATTTAGACTTTAACAACTCTTAGGTCTGGTAACAGCTATAGGGAAGGCTGATACTTTTTTGGCTACTACCTCCGCTGACCTTTCATTGGCCAAGAGAAGGGCAGTTGCATCAGTTATACCTTCATCGAGGCAACGTAGGAAGATAGCACCTCAAAATGCTGGTCAACCTCCCCGTCCACACATGCATCAGATGGTTCCTTCTTCTAGTTTTTTGCACGTTCCTTCAGCTTCTCCTTATCCTAGACCAGTTCTGTCCCCCGCGTCTGGTTCAAGGCATCTCCCTCCCCCAGCTGCGCTTTATATCAAACGAGGTATCTTATTTGCCATTTTTTTACTGCTTATGTAAATAGAATGCCGTGGTTAATTGCTTAAAATAATGATTCATTTTCGCTAAATATGTCAAAGTTGGATCTTTGAGATTAATCTCAACCAGTTAATAAAGCGAGCTTTTTCTTGTGATCAGTAAGTGAAGACGGACGGAGTATAATAGTAGTTAAAAATTCTTAAAGCAATTTCTATGTTTTGATAGGGCTGAAATGCCTTTACAATTCTTGAATTGAGACGTTACAATTGACTGGCAACATTGTTTGCAGGTAATGAGGGACATCTACAACCAATTGGGCACAATTGCCTCCTATGCAAGAGGGATCTGTCATTTCAACCAGAAGGACCAGTAACTCAGCCTTCTACTCCACCTGTTGCTATTCTTCCCTGTGGGCATGTATTCCATGACCATTGTTTAAAGCAAATTACCCCAGAAGACCAACTTAATGATCCTCCTTGCATTCCCTGTGCAATTGGTGAATTCTAATTTTTTCGATACCTTGTACTTCCCGCCACAGGCTAAGGTTTTTGTTGCAGTAGACATCTGGTGTCGGGGAGCGAGGCTTTATCGATACTGTTATGGTTTTTGCTAAAATAGAAAGCTAGCCACATATAGTTGATTAAACGTTAACTGATTTAGATGGTAGCTGATATTAATGAGTAGAGCTGTTATCAAGCCGAACGATCTAACGAGTCATGACTATTCTTGGCCTGTAAAGGGAACAAACATATATGGTGATCCTTTTTGTGGAATTCTCAACTATAAGTTTGCGCAACTAGTCTCAGTACTTTTCATAGAGATAATAATCAACATAATCCTATCACTTAAGATATCTATTATCGAAATTTTATCAAATATTCCAACTGTAGATAGCAAATTGAAACACCATATTCATCATAACAGAGTCCCAAAAATTAATCTTGGTAAACAGAGTACCCAAAATTGAAACACCATATTCATCATAAGTTTTAAGATAAAATGAAGTGTGTGTGTCATTGTTGAAGTAATTGAAGGACATTTATGTCACTAGAAACAGTACTATAGAACTTACAAACATTATTAATATGATACTTAGTGAACTATCTCAATGGTAACAAATACTATGTGATGAGTGTCTTTTTCAGACTAACTTGGAAGGATGAAATCTGGAAATTCGTGTTTAATTATTTATTTTTGATTGAGGTTAGAGTTTATTAGGGTGTGGGTTAACAATCCTTGATGCGGACATGATATTACTTAGATGCTTGGAATCTTTTGGTGGATGTGTTGATTCTGGGGTGGTTGTGGATGTGTCGCTCCTTTGCCCCGATGAATTCTCTCCACATAAGTGATGTCTTTGCTCGCTGCTTTCGTCTTTCTAAAGTAGCCAAGCTTAGGAGGTTAAGAGATGCACAGATCGTGGCCTAGAATTCGATCGTAGCCGCTCCTATGCCTAAGTTAGTTTCGGATGTTTTTTGAAAGGTATTGAGCAGTGGGATTATTTAGTTTGCTTGACTGCCCCAAATGAAAGCGTATGATGGGTATTGCCAAAAATATTTGGGAGTCTGAAATGCTCTTGGGATGTGGGCGAGATGACCGATGCTGACGTGATTTGACTTGTCTTCGAGGTTTGTAAGTTAGGATGTATATATTGGTAGTTAGTCCGTGTAAACGATTAATCCCGTCAGTATTGGTTTGGGTTTTTGTTGTTAGGACTTAAGGAAATAATATGAGAGTGTTTTTTTGATCTGAGTTTCCATTTCAATTGTTGTTCTGTTTTGATCTGGCTCAATATGTGATGTGATGGTGTAAATGTGTAATTAATTCAATTTAAATATGTGATATGATGATTGTAAATATTTGTAATTAATTCAATTTAAGACTAAACTGTATATGAAATAATATATTTACCATAAATACAATATTTGAAATGAAAGATAATTTTACAACCTATTTTACTTGAACATGATAATATTAATTCAAATCAAAGAGAGTATGAATCTATATATGGGATGAGTGGTAGCTTCAATGTTACAATTTACTGAAAATATATAATATTCTAAGATAGCTAATAAACTTTTGACAAAGAAAAATTGAATCAAATTATCCAAGGACCGCTGAAATAGTAAATTTCGAGATGTAGAACAGCTAGACTAAGCAAAATGCATATCCAAGAAGATCAGAGTAGTGAGTAAATCTCTCCAACTGTAAGAGTTTACAAAGTCCCCCCTTAGACTATTTCATTCTTAATTGATTAATTAATTAAATTAATATATACAAGTATTTTTTTCTCTTTGTGAAGGGCCAATAAGGACCAGATATTTCACATGGAAAGAGTTTGACATGTATGTACTTTCCACACCATATGGGCAGCCAGGCAGGAATAATAGCATAAAACAACATTTAATATTGTGCCCCATTCCCTTTCAGTATACATGAGAAAAACAAATACTACAACTACATATTGAGACAGCACATGCATTAACATTAACACAAAGATACAAGAGAGGGCACCCAATTTTGAAACAGGAGCTTGAACACAAGATAGAACCCCCAATCTTCTATATTAGCCGACTTTCATATCTTATTAGCTAGCTTTTTGTATATTGTCCTTATTCCAAATAAGAAAAGAAACCCAAGTGTATTTTTTAGTTCTTTCACAATGGATTTGTAATTTTTATACATATATACTTGTCATCATTGGAGGAGGCACAAAAGGCAATTCTTTTTTTGCTTTCTTGATATATATAATTAAATTACATTTTTACGCTTGCCCCCATAGTATATTGGTTTTAGATATGGCAAAATCTTCCAAGAAAAAAGATAAGGGCACTAGCTCAACCACAAGCATTAGAAAGAAAATGGTAAATGAAGGTTGTGTAGTAGCAGAACGCCACCGCCCATACCACAGACAAGGCAGGGGCGAAAAGCGGGAGCTCCGGAAAAGCATTCCTAGAAAATCTCCAATGCAACGAAGCTCCATTTATAGGGGTGTTACTAGGTAAGTGGAACCAATGTAACACAATTATGTTTTTATTTTTCTTTACTTCTACTATTTCTCTTTAACAAATTCTATATATGTTAACTCGTTTCAATTTGAATGAGTCACTTGAATGCATGTTCTATGCATAAAACTATCTTATAGGAAACTTATTATGATTTAAGTCCAACATTTAAGAGCGCAAGTCTTAAAGAATTTTCTTGATTTGTAGTGAGTTATTTAATTTTATAACTCATCATAAGATTTTTTTTGTTTGTAGTATCTACATATATAAATTATTATTTCTAATAAAACATGCATTGTGGATTACAAAATTAGTATATTAACCAAATGATTACTTCAAAATGTTTAGAATTGTTGTTCATAAATTAAGATTAATTAATAACCTAATCCAGTCTTAATTAAATGACAATGATCACTACTTTAGGCACAGGTGGACAGGTCGATTTGAAGCTCATCTATGGGATAAAAATTGCTGGAATCAATCACAAAACAAGAAAGGAAGACAAGGTTTTTTCCCCTTTCTAAATTTTCAAATTATTTGTATGCATTTCATGATGAAATTTAATTAATAATGTAAATTGTATGAGTGTTTATTTAACTCAGAATTGTTAATTCTAATTTCCATGTTTGTGGCTTACGTGTAAATGGTGGTTGCGGTGGACTTACAATATGCAGTATATTTGGGTAAGTTTGTTAATCTGATTTTATGTTGTTTGTGTCAAAATCATATCTCTATTACTCCGGAGTAAAATCCGAGTGCTTTCTTTTTAAAACCAAAAAAAAAAAAAATGTAAGTTTCTAATGTATATATGGTGACTTCTTAATTCCTGTTAGAATTTGAGGGATAAATAATATGTCATTTCCTAAGTTTCAAATGTTAGAATTTGAGGGATAAATAATATATCATTTCCTAAGTTTCAAATACATTCCTTTTATTTATTGGAGAGCATGAGTCGGAATAGTAGCGGTTAACGGTTCTATTAAATTAGGGGCCATTTCACAATTTTTATAACATTTTCATGAATTAAATTGAGATCATCAATACTAAATTATTGCAAAATGAGAAGCACTTATTGGGGCTAAATCGATAATTTCATCCAAGTCGAATGGATATTTTTAAAATTCAAAATCATTTTTTTGTATCAAACTAGGCCGATTATCAATTTTTCTTTTGCCTACCAAAGTTTTTGTTCATCCAAAAATGTCACAAAACAATTCACGTTTATGCTTATGGTCCATGCATGAAAGAGGAAACAGTGGATATTAAAGCAAAAACTTTTGTTATTATATACTCCGTATTGGATTTATACAACTGGCTTTGCAATAAAAGATTATCCGATCCTAGTTCTTGATGATATATATGAAATATTTGGGGGCCTACGATGACGAAGACGCAGCTGCACATGCGTATGACTTGGCTGCATTGAAGTACTGGGGACAAGATACCATCCTCAATTTTCCAGTAATTATTACTCTTCTTAACAAAATAATAATGAAAATAAAAAATACTATGAAAATATTTCTATTATTAGTTAATAGCGATTTTGGTCCCAGAAAACGGGATCAAGTTGTATTTTGGTCTCCGATAATGTAAAAATTGAAATTGAGTCTCAAAAATTGGCTATATGTGAGTGCAATTTGATTTCCAATTTCACCTAACAATTAATTTCATAGTTTGTGTATGAGATGAAATTAAAGAATAAATCGTACTCGTATAGCCACTGTTAAAAACTAAATCCCAACATTTAAATTATCGAAAATCAAAACATAACTTAGTCACTGGAACAAATTTACAATTAGTAACTCATAACACAGTCATGTATGTATCTTAAATTTGTATTTGTAGCTTTTGACATATGAAGAAGAATTCAAGGAAATGGAATTGCAGTCGAAAGAGGAGTACATTGGCTCTTTACGAAGGTTTTGATTTCAAAATCTCCAACAATAAATCACCCTTAATCTATTTACATTGTAACAAAACAAGATAATATCAAAGATAATAATAAGTGATGTATTAATGTAGTTTTGACTGATATGTTACAGGAAAAGCAGTGGATTTTCTAGAGGTGTCTCAAAATATCGTGGTGTAGCAAGGTAATAACGAATATCATAGTCTTTGTCAATTAATATTTATACTTAAAAATTGATTTTACACTTTACAAAATATTTTCACCACATTTGATTTTTCAAAATTTTCTCCTTAATCGATCTTTAACTTTAACGCCCCTCTATTTCACCACATTCACTTTTCCAATTCCTCTTTGTATGTGCATATCTCTAAGTTATTAATTCATTTCTAAAAATAACAAGCAACAATAATTTATTTTTCTTCTAACATATAGATAAACTATTGACGAGATTGACAACCATTTTTTTTTTGTGACATGGAAAGAATAGACATCATCATAATGGACGATGGGAGGCTCGAATTGGTAGGGTTTTTGGCAACAAATATCTCTATCTTGGAACATATGGTATGTAGATGATTCTTTCCATTATTTTTGTTAGTTTTTTAAACTTCTACTCCAATCTTATTTATCTTCACATTATACCAAAAACAATCGTCTAAACAATAACATTAATTTCGATGCCGATTTAAGTGATAAAGTAGCAATTTATCTTAGCATAAGTAATTATTGTTTCGTTCTGTCTGACTTTTTGCATTCACGGTTTGTTTTTCTCCTATTCTTTTTTCAATTGATTGATAATATTTTTCTCTCATTGAAAATTATATAATCAATAATTTTCTTAATAAAGTATTTTCTTTCATTACGCTACTGAACAATGTGACACCCATTCAGGCAACACATTCGGAACGCTAAGCATTGTTTTAGTCATTAGCTTACCCGGCAGCAATTGTGCGTTGCTAAATTCCCTACCGTCACAAAAACAACACTAAAAATATATAACCCCTTAACTTCGTTTATGTTCGAGATTTTGCGCCCGACGCCCACACCGACACTAAATATTATTTAATTTATTTTTTTATTTTTTCAAGCCCGACACAATACCGACACTCTTTGTATTTAATTTAATTATATATTTTTAATGTCGCAATACATGGCTTAAGCCAGCGATCATGCTTGACCATATTGTGAAGACCGTCCGCAATCCGATGCTATTTCTGGAAATTCATAAAAAATATACAGCCCGGTTGATGTAATATATACAACAACCGAGTTGTATCTTGGTTAATTTTTCATGCTCATAATGTATAAACAACATTCTTGTATTACAAATCTATCTATGAACTTATTAACCATTTCATTGAACAACATAAGACATAAACATCAAAAAAGATAAAGGAACAATGTAATAACTACCTCTTAAAGAAATGAAATTTTCCTCTTTGGATTCATCAATTTTCATCTTTCATTTTCCTATAAAAACATAATAATCAAAAATTAGTATTCATAATAAAAAATGCAAGGACATGAATTCAAATCTATTCAAATTATTATCAATAAAAGTTGTTTGATTTATTGGCAATTAAGAGATTAATAATTACCTCTTTTTAGGCGTTTGCGATTTCACATAAAATTAATCAAAGTGAAAGTTAGTACACAAAGAAAACATATAAATAATATATAATGAAATAATATTTTTTGAGAGAACTTGAGTGAAAAAGAATGATATGAATAGTAGTGTATATATAGATATGTCGGATATGAAGGATATGAAAATCTAAAATATGCGTTCAGAGAGCATTCCCGGCCGCAATTTAAAAAAAATTAATTAAATTTGACTTTCCATTTGAATTTGAAATTAGAAATACTAAGCTTTGTATATGTAATTAGAACACGTTCTGAAGCAATAATTTTTTAAATTGAACCTCCCCACTATTTAATTTGAAATTCAAATTTCCCTCTTTGTATATTTAATTTGACGGCAATTCGCATCACCATTTTCTAAAGAAAAAATCATGAAGGCAGAGCACCATTCATGTTATTATTTTGGGAAAAAACGAACTTCGTCACATTAAATAAGCGTTTCTTAAAAATCACGAAATTCGGCGCGTTCACATCACCACTTAAGAAAATATATCATTTATATATTATTTTTAAATTAATATATTATTATTCCATTCATGATTGACGATTGTTATATGATCTCCGATATAAATAAAATTATATATTTTTTATTATGAGATAAAATAATTGATTCAATAACAAATATTAGGATTTCAGGATTATCATATAGAAAGTATAAGATTACAAACTCTCGTGGGTATTATTGAGTTGTGATTCATTTCATGATTGACAATTGTTATATGATTTTCTATATAAACAAAGTTATATGCTGTGTAATAAGTTAATTGATTAAATAACAAATGTTAGGATTTGGATTATCATATAGAACGTCTATGGTTACAATGAACCCTCGTGGACATTAAACCTCTGAGATTCAATTCATGGTCGATGATTGGTATATGATCTTCGATATAAATGAAATTATATGTTATTTTATAACGTAGTTGGTTTATAACAAATATGAAATTACAGCTAAGATTCTGATCCTTCACAAATCCTTGAGCGTTTACTATAATGTTCATAACTAATACATTGTAAACGAACATTATACAAAAAAATTCATAATATAAATATAAAATAGTTTACAACTTAATGATTTACAACCTTTACAAACTCTTAAGGCCATAATTTGAAAAAAAATATTGAAGCCACGTCAGCATTCACATGTCATTGATGAAAATTCATGAAATTTGGACACATTCTGTCACAAATTTATAGAAAAAAAATCATGAAACCGACACAATCCTGTCACCATTTCTGGAAAAAAATCATGAAGCCCGACACATTCCCGTCACCATTTATGAAAATATAGCATTTATTTATTATTTGTATAATAATATATAATACCGACATATTTTTTCAAAAATCAATTTAAAATGTGAGGAGCGGTTTGTGGCCGGTAATTAGAAAATATATAATTTATTTGTTCTTTTAAAAAATATATATAATACCGACACTATTACACTTTACTTATTTTGATATTGGTGACGGTATGATGTCGGTGTTGAAAAAATAAAAATGAGTTTGTTTTTATTATAAAACCCGACACAATCTCGTCACATTTTATTTAACCCATTTAACGAAGTCGGATTAGAAGTTTACCGACACTATACCGTCACATTTTTGAATATTTTTAATGACGGAGAGTTTACCCCATTACATTTATTGTGTTTTCTAATAGTGTCTAAATATTCATAAAAATTGAGACGGAGGGAGTAATTTATTAAGTTCTGGTTGCCTACCGAAACCTAGTTACCTACTTCACAATAAGACATCTAGACAAATACGTTTCCTAATGACATAATAAATTAATAGATAAATTTTGTTAATAAATGACCTTAATGCTTATAATATGTATTAAGTAGAAGTAGCTACTAGATGATGAGCACACGAAATCCGGCCAATTGGAGTTTTCATGTGCTCAATAAAGTTTGAAAATGAGTATAGTTACTAAAATATAATGGGTTATTAGGTGTTTGAATTGACGGATTAAGTTCCTTAATTTATTGACATTGATGTAGGAATTTAGTCTTTCGCCAAATATTAGCCATGCATATAGAGTATTCAAAAGAAACCAAATTTAGTTGGTTGTTGTAAGGTAGATGACCAACCCTCAACTACTTGTGTTCTATCATACGTTATTAATTGTTATAGGTCATAAAAATCAATTAATTCATCCACCGAATTTAGCAAGCATATTTCATTTCTCATTTATTCTTCAATTAGATGTAGCCATATGTAGGTAGGATGTGAACGAAATGAGATAATAGTCGATTTGGTGAAAATAGAGGCGAAGTTATGCTGTCTCGAATAGTTCGTTGTTTCGTAGCCGATTACCAGAAATGGCACAAATGACTGCGGTATGGTCAAAGTAGAAGTGTCGAATGTTGGTATGAATTAAGAGAATATGGTCGAATAATGCGGCGTTGTGACTTTGAGGGGCCAATCTGCAACACTTGTGCGACTTTCGGGGAGCAATCTGCAGCAATATAGCTACGCGAGGCCAAAGTGCGATTTAAATCGTATACGCGAGAGGCCAAAATCGGCCGGTGGCTTTCTGAGCAAGAGGAAACACCTAAGTTGAGCTCGCTCGGGGATTCGATTAGATAGAATTATTCATTCAAAAGGGAAACCCTTGTATTAGATCCAACGTTCAAGTTCAAAATTGTCATTCGCTTTGGTTCAAATTATATAAATTTAAATTTTTTCTTATTATTTTATCATGAAAAAATTGAATCGAACATTAGTTTTTTATTCTTGCAAGCCTTAATGAATTTTCTTCTAATGACACACTTCATAATTTATTTCTCTTTAATTTCCACATTGTATTATATATTTATATGTAGGTACACAAGAAGAAGCTGCAACAGCATATGATATGGCCGCTATAGAATATCGTGGCCTAAAAGCCGTTACAAATTTTGACCTTAGCCGATACAATAATTGGATAAAACGAGATGAAAATGACAATAATACCCCCAACGACCCCCAACAAAACCATAATCCTAGTAAAAATATTGACATCGATCAACCCTCACAAAACCTGGATCAAGAACTAGCCTCAAGCATCATGCACCCTCACCATCAACCCCAAAACCCTAGCTCATTAGTCGATCCAACGACAATAACGCCACAACCACGTGGCGCGACGACATCATCAGCACTAGGATTGTTGCTTCAATCCTCCAAGTTTAAAGAAATGTTGGAGAGAAATTCAGCCATTGAATCATCTATGGAGTTGCCTCATCAAGAGCCCGAGGTGGCGAGGAGGAGAAGCTTTCCTGACGACATACAAACATATTTTGATAGTCAAGACTCTAGTAACATTGTTGAGGAGCATGATAGTATCTTTTTTGATTTGAATTCATTTGAGTCTCCTATGTTCCAGTATGAGCTAGGTGGTTAACTAAAGACGAGAAAACATACAACAAAACATTTTCTATTTAAAAATATAGTATTGATTTATTATTAGTTGTGATCATTGATAATTTGTAGGTTTGATTCATAATGTTTTACCTTTTTCAATTTTTGGAGGCAAATGTTAGCCATTATTCTACTCTTGAACATTGATCTATTATTTAATAATGTTAACAATGAGAACTAATTGTCAATTTAGTGTTAGATATTGGGAATCAATTGTACTTTGATCTCCGATAATAATATCCAAGGTTGCACATACATTTGGTCACTATTATTATTAATGACTACATTGGGCAACTTAATCAATATTTTAACGGATACATTAATTTCTTAAAATATTGACTTAATTTTAAAAATAGATTTTGTTTTCCTTTGATGGTTGATGAGCTTATCAAATTCTCAAGTTATTATGATCGTTGCGTCATTTTATCACATTCTTGTTATAATCGTTGCGTCATTTTATCACATTCTTTTTATAAGTATTGGGTCATGTTGAATTTAAAACATCTAATTGAATACAGGAAAAATAAATATGAATAATTTTGTTATGGGTAAGTGAATTGTCATTAAAAATCATATTTAATTTGATATGTGCTTTTAAATAATTTAAGATTGAACATTCTAATATGTCATCAAGATAGAAGTCTACACTACAATATACTTTCTTAGTTTAGTTGCTAGTAAGCTACATTTGTGATCTCAAGCAACTAAGTAGAAAAAATTACAATTTAACAGCTTATCTCAAGGTTTATCAAATTAATTTATTTAGTGAAAATCTCATATCATGTGTACAACCAATAATGAGAGAACCAAAAAGACATCAAGATTTGTAAATAAAACTGGAGGCATCAAGAAAGATTCGAAAATCGGTTCGTTAACAACTCTAATATTATGTGCTAAAAAACTTTCAGTTTTCCTTTAACCAGTGGCACTTTTGCTTGCTTCAAATGGCAGGACGCCTTTTGAACTCCAGAGAGTCCAGAACAAGAGTCTGTAGCCCCTAACGTCACAGCAAAATAAAGATAAACTATGCACAGGAAAGTTAACAGGGCAAGAGCGGTTAGGAGATAACGATGACGCTGAAACAGAACAGGAAAGCTCTCAAATTCACCCCCGCGTGAAGATTTTTTGCTATACGTTGCAGAAGCAAATGCACTTTGTGGATTTGACCTCCGTTGAGGAGAACTTAAATTGATTTCAACTGACATGATTGCCTGCATCCACCAACAATGTGAATAAGTTCAGGAGAATTGGTGAAATTGGCAGAAAAACATTAGTAAGAGGCACAAATAGGCTCTATTATTATTCAAAATAACGCCCCATGATCAAACAAAAGTAGCAGCTGAAGAAAACCACCGATGAAACTGTTGATTAGCTAACTAAAATGTTTTATGCATTAGATCTTTTCAGAAAGAAAACTCAAAAGACTGCAACATAGTATCCATGAAGGGGCATTTACAGACTGACAAGGAAGGAGACGCATGGCGACATCTTTCTTTAACAAAAGAAGAGAAGATATGGAGGGAGGGGGCTGATAAACCAGTAAGTCACTAAAAGTCAGGACAGAGTCCTTGTCGAACTCTGTTTAACAGGGGCATTTACTGGTCTTTTGTAGGGGACAAAGGCAAATGCAAGACCCATCTTTATGCTACTTTTAGGGATCGGTCACAGAACATAAGTTGTAGATGAATTAGCTGAAACATTACTGACATTTGAGCTACATATGTCACAATTTATTAGTTCAGGTACAAAAGGAGTAGTACATTATTCTTTACGAAACAGTTAATACAGGTTGAGCATATTACTCTAAGAGAATACAACCGAAATTAGACAGAGCTATCCCTAATTTGAATAAGGGCATATCCACAACACCCCTCTTATTATTTGCTGGTATAATTGGTTCTCTTTTATTGGAAAGGAGAAAACAACCCCTAACCCCTTGTTCCTCTTCCAATGGTGCTAACGTGGAAAACGAACATTAGAGATCTTATGTGTGATCCTGTGTTATGATTTATAACATATTTGCATTCAGCTCTACCTTCATTAACCAATTATATCCAAGAACAATCACAATTAACAAGTCAAACCATATCGCCATTCTCGTAATCCAATACATCCATAGATATTACTCCCCTTTCATCCCAAAAATCTTGCCCAGTGCTGAATTTCGATGATCAGACTTTTTAATTTTGAACTCAAATATACTTTACTATCAAAACAACATCAACATACCCCAATACCTCTAAAGAGCCTCCTGTTGAAGCAAAAGAAGGGGGTCGGGTGGAACCCAACCTTTCCCCAGCCATAACATGGAGGGTGTTTCCGAATTGACCCGAGAGTAAAGTGCAAACACTATATCTACTACTCCAAAATAAATAAGGAACGTAGGTAGTGTAATAAGTCATTCTGATTTATTTTAAATATAATTTACTATTAACATGATAATGTTGATCAAATCAAATTTACGTGTGACAATTAGGACTACTACATTTGTTAATTTTGACCATTGAAAATCAAACTGGACAATCTATATTAGATAGAGGACGTACTTAATTAAACTTTCTACAGATCTTACTAGTGTCTTCCAATAATTAGCATATTCTCATTGATCAATAAACATTACAATTCTACATCAAGGTTAAACAAAAAATTCAGCTACAATGCAACATAGTTCTAGGAAATTGGCATGCCGATACCACGGTAAAAGAACCCGAAAGTTCGATTCTTTCAGTAATCTATGAATACCCATTTAAATAAAATACCAATAGAATATACTATGAAGCTTAATTAGAATTAAACAAATCTAACAAATTAAATAATATAAATTGTTAAATATAAGCTGAAAAATAACCAAATTAGTGCAGATCTATATATGATTAGAGAAAATTGAATAGGAAAATATACTTCCAATTCTGATGAAGAAAATTGAGATGAGAGTGTAATGATGATTCTATTGTATATATGTAATAAACAAGATTCAAATGGAAAAATTATTACAGTTGAAATGAGGAAAAAGAAAAGATTTGGTGATTTTGTTGTTTTATATACGAGGTGGTAATATTTTATTTATGTCCCCCTCAAGTTGTGTTCCGGGATTGGGTCGGCGGGGTCGTTAACGAGTTGTAGGTACATTTTCGAGTTGGATTATTATCCGATGTTTGAGTATTGAGCAGCGAGAAGATATTGAGTCGGCTCGATTATTATGAAGCGAGATTGAGTCGAGTATTGGGATCAGTGGCAGTGCGGATTACGCATTGCGTTCGCGTAGTGATGAATTATCGGGAATTCGGTCGAGCGAGTTTGGGTATACTCGATCGTGTATCGAGTACAAAGTGATACTGATCGACAAGCTATGCGTTTGGGCCAGTTATTCGAATTGTTCGAATCGAATACAAGCATATATCGGGTTCTTTCGATACATTCGCTATTATGGGTTGTTAGTGTATGGTTGTTTTTTTATCGTAATAGGTAGATGGATGCTCGAATTAATTTAAAGTTGAAAAAGTTCTTGGGGTGAATTGAAAAATTTGGCTCAAAAATCAAATCAAATAAAATTCATAAGTACTGATAGAATCGAGTCCATCCTTTGATTTTTGACATGATAATTTAGATAATTAGTTTGAGTTCCAACTATTAACAACCAATTTTTTCGGGTTGAAATTCTTGGGCCGATTTTGAATAACGAATGGTGCGGATGCAATATTTGGATTTTGGACTGTCGCTTTGAAGTTTAGGTTGTTCTAATTGATTCGTCTCAATTGTAATAATTACAAGAATATTGTGTATTACTATTCTGGTAAAATAATTTCAATATTGAAAAATATCAAACCTCTTTTGAACCTAAAATAACCGGATAAGATAGTAGTGACTTCATGGGAAAGGAACTCCACCGTCTAACAATCTCGCGTATGCTGACGCTTTCAAACCTGACTTAGTACCCAGTCCCTTTCTGAGCCCAGAAACCACCAGCAGCCCCAGGCTATCAAGAACAGCTCTCAAACATTCAAAAACAACCCAAAACAATTATCAAACAACATAATAACATGAACAACCTCCAGCGTGCCTTTATGGCAGGAAGGGCGGAGGTGCGGCGAAACCGGTACAAGGTGGTGGTGGAGTCGAATGAGGGGCGGCGGAAGAGGGAAGACCAGATGGTGGATATTCGCAAGAGGAAACTTGAAGGGCCTTGCTGAGTGGCCCATAAAAAGTAGAGTGCGTCTGCAGCTTGACTATCTCGCTTGACAGGCTTCAACGTTTAATCATCCAGCAGTCGAGGGGCTTTGACAAAAGAAAAAGTCGGGGCCATTATATAAGTCCGAGGTTAGTAATCTTAAGGATAATATTAAACCTATTGTTGTTGTTTTCAGTAATATACTAGATTATTGGAACAAGGATGTTGATAAGGATATGATGAAGATTGATTTCAAAGTTTTTTGATCTTCAAACTCCCTGAAAAGAAAAAGGGTAAATGAAGAGTTAACTTATCTTAAGAGGAAAAAAATAGAAAATTACAGGACAATCTATGGTTATATCCGATAATTCAAATGATGGGTATGGTATGGGGATAAAGGGAAATTATTGAGTAGTTAGGGATTCCTTCAGTGATGTTGAAGGAGCTCACTGCTTAGAATGCGGAGTTTTCAAAATTAGGTTGAAACACTTGATTATAATATACTCATTTGGTTCAATATTTACAACATAGAGAATTTGTTGAAGATACAAATAAAAGAACAATCAAAGAACCTCATTATTTGAAGATTGGAATATGATGTTGTCGGATGTTGAGTCGAGAGCATGTTGTAGGTCGTGTAATTATAGAATTGACATGGATGTTAACGTGAGCGGCCCGTCAGTAAAACTTTTATGGGGGAGTGCAGCGATGGAATTTTCCTTTTGATCCAGGATTAGAATGGCGTTCTAGGACACAATGGCATGGAAGGGGTTTTGGAAGATTGACTCACTTAATTCGAGGAACAAAGCTAATCCAGGGAGTCTTAATAAATTTGGTAACCGTTATTGTTTTTCTAATACTACTTCAAATATTATTTCATATTGTAATCACTTATGCGTCTCTGGTTCATATAATTTAGGAATAAGAATTTTGATGGATCTTCTCCTTATTAGACTACATAATCAATTTCATATCGACGTTGAAAAAATGCTACATCGAGCATTGACCAGAGGCACGGTTTCTCTTCTACTCATGTCAACTTACGTTCGTTAAGTCATAATACTTTCACATAATTCGATCAGTGATGGAAGCATTGAAAAAATACATGGTGATAATGACCAAAGAGCCGGCAGGGGTTGTTGCTTCTTTATGTCAAATTCTACTTCCATTTGTCATTTTTATCAGGATCCGTCATGTTCTCTTCTTTTATATTTTATCGGAAAGCAAGGTGATTTTAAATGAATTAATATTGTTGTGGTGTTGTTGGGTTGTTGGATCCATGGGAAACACATATTTTCTAAATGATTCTTCCCCGAATCTCGAATGTTGCATCTATTTGTCTTCAGTTTAAGTTTCTAGATATTATATATATTTTTGTCAAGCTCCATTTGTTGGAGTGTCTGTCAGTCATATAGGTTTGTTTGTAATATGTATAAACTATTTGTTTTACACAATGAAATTAAATATCAAAAAAGAAATTCAATATTCACTTTCTAAAAAGCATAAAAATATATTTAATGTATATATATATATATATATATATATATATATATATATATATATATATATATATATATATGTATATATATATATATATATTATATTAATAGCAAGGAGGCGTCGTCTGCGATATACGAATGATTTTCAAATATTTAATATATTTTTTATGTTTAATTAGAAATCATTCTAAATTGTATAAAAACCTTACACTTCTTGATTTTTTAATTAAAATTTTAATTTTAATTTTTAAATATAAGATGAAAAATTCTGATAAAAATCACGGTGATTAAATATTCTTTTAAAAGGTCATTAGGATAAATTTTTTATATGCTTAGGGTTACTTTTTGTGGATAATATTTGTTTTTTTTTTTCCTAGTACATTTTATTTCAATTATAATTTTATTAGTAATATTACTTAAATTATTAATAATATATTATTATTAATACATATTCAACAAAATAATAAGTTTTATAAAATTAAATAATATATGTTAATCAATTTATGTAATATTTTTTTAGTAAAATATTAGTAATATATCAATAACATCAAAAGTACATTAGAATAATAATCAATCAAATACAATTATACTTGACGAATAGATAATTAGTTTCAAAAGATGAAGATCTTAAATTTAAGCAATAAATGCTTCCTCGACTAAGAAAAAAGATTTTTTTACATGTGCATTAATCATATTAACAAAGTTCTAGGCGTTATCTATAGTGATAATATTAAAGGAAATAATTTGATATTCGACTTGTATGTTCCTCTTTGTGATTTTGTATACAATAAAGTTGGAAGAGAATGAAAAGAAATTTCTTCTGACATGAAGCATATCAAAAGCAGTTTAGGATATTCGGTGTCTTGAATTTACGTCTGTGGAATGCAGTGAAATAATTTTGGAAATCTGTGCTAGAGTATGTAGCTTTGTCATTGTTGTTAAGCCCAAAATTATTAGTAGTTAACGTCATTATGAATTCAAATGGATAATTAATAATAATAATAATAATAATAATAATAACAAGACCAATGAATTCTACCAAAAACATATAAAAATATGCTCGTATTAATTTTGTTGTGAAATTGTCTTAGAATATCATGAAACGCGTATCCACGAATGTTTGATATGGCGTTTTGAAGAAGTCCGTCTTAAAGGTAGATTCCGATCTGTTGGACGGATATTGAACCACTTTGTATGTGTTGTTTTGATATTTCATTTTCTTGGATTGAATGGTAAGGTAATACTATCTGATCCTCTTCATGTATTTGTTTAGTGTAAAATAAATCATGAATTCTTTGTTTTCACCCGACTCCCAGGTCCTCACTTGTTCTTCGTAATGGGAGATGGTTCTTTGACTTTTCACGAGACAAGGTAGCATTTGTATTGGAAGAAAGATACTTGTATATATCGAATCTTAAAGGTGAGATGTCAGCCAGAGAACTCATATTACTTTAACAATTTTGATATCATCGACTAAATATATTGTGAATTGATAAATGATATAGTATCATTAATTATTTTCTTTTATAATGGTTAAGTGGGTATAATTTAATTTTTTGTGGATGTCAATACTTCATATAATTCATATATGTAGGAATTAAATAACAACAACAACAACATGATAATAATAATAATAATAATAATTCTACATCAAACATATGATTATTTAAGCCCAATACGTATAATAATATGTAGTTTTACATACTAAATAATAAATAATAATAATAATAATAATAATAATAATAATTCTCACAAAGCATATGATTATTTAACTAACACCTATTATAATAATAATAAAAAATATTTCTACATTAAATATATTATTAGTTAGTAGTTAATTAGTAATGCAGAAGCTATTGAGTTATCGATCGAAATTGGAATTATTAATTAAAAAGATAATATTTTGTCTACTTTTAGATTTTAAAGAGAAACGGTAATTTAGTAATTAATAATGTAAAAATGGAAAGAAATAAAACTGTAATCCTTTATTAAGCTTTTATATATTTTAGTGATGTATAATAAGTAATGTCTACAAGAAGCGTTTCATTGTTAATGTTCATAACATCTAATAAAGTTGAGATTAGACATCGTCCTTCATGATACTGAGTTTGCAATTGTTACACTAATTGTGCACTATTACAATAATTCTATATAAAACAACACAATTTGCACCGTTTCTAATCCTCTAGAACCAACAGTCCACTCCATTAGTAGAAACACCATTAATTTGCAACCCCATCGGGGGCGTTGGTCGGTGCTCCGTTCGCGATTTCGTCTCCGGCAACACCACCATTGGCAATAATAAGCCCTTCCATGGAAACACTATTTGGGACATCTTTAGTTGTAACATCATTTGGCACCACCTTAGTTGTAGGACCATTGGGGTACATATCAGCCAACTTAGCCCTCAAGTCTTTCCTCAAAATCTTTCCAGAAGGAGATTTGGGTATGGAGTCCACAAAAAACACACGGTTTATTCTCTTGTAGAAAATAACCTATACAATACACAAAACAACAACAAATACAAATCCAATATTTCAATAATCATGATCAAAATTCAAGCTAAGCGTCATGTGTGATACACACACGCCCCTATTCCAAAATTAACATGGAATAAATAAATAAACGACGATAAAATCATGACCTGTTTAGATATGAATTTTTTTATTTCATCTTCAGTGGTTGTGAAACCACTTGATGTCACAACAAATGCAACTGGCACCTCTCCTGCCCCCTCATCTTTCATTCTGCCCACCAGAAGGAAAAAAACGTCAATATGAGTAATAAATGTTGTCACACCTTTGAAGTTTTTTTAGATAGGTTTTCGACTTCACTTGACTAATCTTTATTTCTTTTAAGACCCCTTCCAGAATCGTAGAGGAGGTCAATTCGTTGCTCCTTAATATTAATGAATGTATGTAATTGAACATTTCATTTGATTTGCATGAAAATAGTAATGGAATCATGAATTTTATGTATGAATAAATGGCTAATATTAGATAAATAAAAGAAATATTAGGCGAATAAAGAAAGTATATAACAGAGGAACAATTTAATTATTAAAAAATAAATGGTAAAATTATATATTAATAATAAAAAATTAGTTCGTATTTTTCAAAAATTGAGAGGAATGACCGTCTCATCTTGCACCCTTAGTTCCTCCATATAAAAAAATAATGATACTTACGGGACAACTGCAGCATCAAAGATTTGGGGATGAGTAACAAGAAGAGCTTCAAGTTCAGCAGGAGCCACTTGGAACCCTTTGTATTTAATAAGCTCCTTGAGACGATCCACTATGAAAAGCTCATCATCATCATCAATATAACCTATATCACCTGTATGTAACCACCCTTCTTTGTCTATTGTCCTCTCCGTTGCCTCTGGATCATTTAGATAACCTGAAATTTTGTTGAAAACTCACATTATTATATCCAATGACCTACTTAGACATAAATTTTAGATATTCAATACAATTTGGCCTACTAGTGTTTGAACCTTGGTCGGATATAGATCGAGTGTTAAATTTTGTGTGACACTCTTTGATACACTTCTTTGAAATTGAATATAACATCATTAACAAGTGATGTGATATGATCTTAACAAAGAAAGTCATACAATGTGTAACAAATAATCCGAATTCTCCTAATAGGTCAGCTCAATTTAGCCCCTCAAATTGTTGGATGCACGACTCCTTTTTACCCAAAATATTTACTGTGTTTTATTCTTCTTTTCCATAGGGGTATTGGAAAAAAGCAGTGACATGTCTAGACTCAAGACGGGTAAAAGACAGCACACGTCTCCTACCCGGGTTATCAATTTTTTTAAAATATCTATATCTTACATATTTTTAGGTACAATAAATTTTAATTATCTTTCATATTTCACCTTATATATTTTTGTTCTAGTTCCGTCCATTTGTATAATTGTACTTATTATGAAAATCCTCAAAACAGATGTGCTTAATTCACACTACCATCTAGACTCTAACACTACTTATGTCAGCTAAGC
Organism: Lithospermum erythrorhizon; assembly: GCA_019722365.1. Lineage (NCBI taxonomy): Eukaryota > Viridiplantae > Streptophyta > Magnoliopsida > Boraginales > Boraginaceae > Lithospermum > Lithospermum erythrorhizon. Next base: position 464,333 of record JADFUC010001789.1, on the reverse strand, counting down.
CAAATTGACTCCCCGGACGTTAGCTTTGATCAAATTACGTTTTTTTTTTTAAATTAGCGATAAATATTACAAATAACGAATACGTGAGACCTCCTAGTTGAAACTTGAATCAAATACTACTAGGCTATTAAACCATTAATATCAAATTAAGTGTCTTAAATGGAGTTAATTGTGGTTAGGTGTACATGGTTTTAAGTTTGGTGGACCAGCCATTATTTACTTGTACGATGCCTCTGTATGAGTTGTGTGACAATGAAACCTCTATACAAAACTTACCAATCATTAACAAAGTTGACAATTCTTCTGGATTATATATTATTTGAACCAAAGAGAATGCATCTTGATTTTAAGCTAGAGAAAATAATGAATATGTGGTCAAGACTATTCTCTTGGAGGCCAAGGATAGAAATTCTCCCTTAAGTTTAAGCAATAATCTGTTACCACTTAAAAAAACCAGCTTGACGTCCAATGTCCCACCTGGGCTCAAAGTCAAGATTTCTTAGAATCAATGTAGAAACAAAATGAAACTAGGTATGGACAGATTATTACGATTCAAGCTCTGCCCGTGTGAACACAACATTATCACGATCTTAACGAAATGCAACTATAACATAAGATATGCTGCAAACTTGTAACAAAAGATCCAAGTTCCTTAAAATAAATAAATTAAATAAACTAAAATGATCGAGGGTTATAGTAGTCTTAACTCTTAAGCACGAAGAATGGAACTAGATTAACACTTCAGGCATAAACCTTGCGAAATTGGATAAGATTTGTTGTGTTGTAAAAATTTGTTAGATATAGACAATTTTCAGAATCTAGGAGAGAGAATTTTTAGTATAGTGCCATAGTGCTCATCCAAGCATTACTTAAAAAATAGATGTGATAATTCAAACTTACTACTATAATTTTTAATAGAAAAATATGATGTGATATATGTAATGTACCTTTCATGATTTGATCTCCTCTAATGCAAATTTCACCAGATTGGTTACGAGGCAAAGAAGCTCCAGTTTCTACATCCACAATCTTCATATGGGCGTTTCTAACAACAGTCCCACACGCACCTGATTTGATTGGGAATGGTTCTTTTGCAAATGCCAGACACATCGCCAACACTGGTCCTGCTTCTGTCATCCCATATCCCTGCCACCATATTCAATGCAATTCAATTATTATTAGTCATTTCGTTTTTTTACTTGTCGTTCTTCGTAATTAACGAAAGACATTCAGATGACAATATTAGTACCATAAATATCAATTATTACTTATGACTTCATGTGGTGTCGTGGCGATATAGTGATGGAACTAGGAGATACATAGGACAATCGCACCTCTCCCGCTCTCATCCCACCATTCACACCATTTTATGAAAATAAAATTTTACTAGGAGTATTTATTTGTTCATAGCTTATTTTCATTGTGTCTATTTATCAAAACTTTGGCTCCGCAATGATGCCATAGCTCCAATCCCGTCCATGTTTGTATGTAATTTTTTATGTCCAATTAAAAAAAATAATCAATTTTCAATTTCATTCATTCTATGAAATTCTATATAAGTTCAAAAGATCTACACATAAATTTACATGCAAAATAAATTTTTTAAAAATAATCTAATTATAGCTAAAATACAAGGAAATCCCACAAACCATAAACAAACGTTGATTTATTAACATTTTTTGAAACGTTTATTATATCATCGATATGAAAATAACAATGGTAGTAGTCTAGCAGTGGTATGTAATTATATATACTAACAACGGCAAAACCAGTTTTTTATATAAATATTGTAAATGAATTGATGTAAGAAAAATATGAAAGAGCAAACCAATTTTTATTCTTTTCTAAAAGCAAACGTATAATAAAATTTTATTTTTCACTAATATACTATATTATTTAAAAAAAAAATAAGTAATGCCACTGTCCCTATGCTTTCGAGTAACTACACTACCACTTGTTATACGTACCTGCCCAAGTTTGGCATTAGGGAACTTAGCTCTAACAGCATCTTCAAGCTCCTTCCCTAGCGGCGCCGCCCCGGACATGACCGTCCTCACCGACGACAAATCGAACTGATCAACAACAGGACTCTTGGCAATAGCCAAAACAATGGGTGGAACAAATGGGCCAATTGTCACCTTAAACCTTTGTATCAATTCAAGAAATGTGACAATCTCAAATTTATGCATCAACAATATTGTTGCCCCAACTCTCAACCCACAAAGCAGAATCGAATTCATCGAATATATATGAAATAGAGGCAATGTGCACATCACCACATCCTCTTTGTGCATGTACAAGTTTGGATTATCTCCATCCACTTGTTGTGCTACACTTGTTACTAGTCCTTTATGTGTAAGCATCACTCCTTTTGGTAGCCCTGTTGTCCCTGTTGCAAGATTGTATGAAACTCTCTGTGTATTTCATCGAAATAAATAGTCCTATTTATACAATATGTTATATGAAATAATAGGAATTAATATATAAAACTACTATATACAATTGGTAAAGAGTCCTATTACCTGATGAATAGGGTAGTGCAACGACGTCGTCTGGATGGATTTCGACGTCTGGCAAGGTGGTCTCATCGGAGTTTTCCAGGTCTGATGAGAAATGAAGACAACCCTCAATTTGTTTATCTATGCACATGATCTTAACGTCGTTTTCTTGAGAAAAGTCCTTGAATTTTGGGACATTGGTGGCTTCTGTGATGATTAGCTTTGTTTTGGATGCTTTTGCTTGTTTGATTATCTCAGAGGAGGTGAAAAATGGATTAGCTGTTGTGGAAACTGCTCCTATATAAGAAGCACCCAAAAATGCAAACACAAATTCAGGGCAATTTGGGAGCAAAATCATGATGGTTTCATTTTTTTTGATCCCATGTTTATGTAGTCCTGATGCAACTTTTCTTGAAATGAGCTCAACTTGTGAGTAAGTGTATATTTGATTATTTGAGCCGTTTATTAAGCATGGTCTTGTGTTGAAATCGGAAATGTTTTGGAAACAATAAGAATGCAATGGGAGATGTTTTGGGATGAAAATATCAGGGAGTTTGGATTTGAAGATGATGTCTTTTTGGTCTGTTTTTGTTTGAGTATCCATTGATGATGTTTTACATTTGGTGGTAATTTTGATTGAAATGAGAGGAAATTAAAGAAAAGGGGAATTTGGGAGGAATTATTTTAGATTCTTGAATTTGGTCCATCAGATTTGTGGGATATAAATATGTGTACATGTTGGGTCATGGGTGAGGTTGGTGAAAGGGACTAAATTGGAAATTGGGGTTGTTTTGGGTAAAAATGAGGAACCAAAAAGATATATGATATCTTGGACATATTTCATTAAAAAAAAGTGTAATCATGGTGTTTACTTAGAACATATTTCATATTTTAAGTGGATTTTTCATATTTTTAAAATTTTATAAGTAATATACGTCAACATTATTGTAATATCACATTTTATCAATAATAGTATTCACAAATAATATTAAAATACCATAATTTAACAATAATGATATGCACTAGCAATAAACACCACTCCAAAAATAATTGAAATAATTTATCAATAATTGAAATACCACAATTGATAAGCTAAGATAAAATAAATATATATTTGAAGGTGTATATTCTAATGATATGAATGAAATAAAAAAAATGAATTATTTTATGGATTGTCCATTATTGAGAAATGTAAAAATACTTAATGATGTGAATGAATAATCCGAATTACTAGTTAATATTTGTTTTTTGAATTATCATCTTCGTTTGAATAATTTTAATATGTTGTCTTTGTAATAACCTAGGTGGCAAAGTTGTAAGGTTGATGGTACATGTATGCATTTACCTACCACCACCACATTGCCGGAAATGAGTTGGTGATGGATACCGGAAAGGAACAATTTGTTCATTTACCTACTACAGAGACATTATGCATTTTCTTTCTAGTGTGTTACCAACTATAGATTGATTGAGGTTAAAAAGGTACAACATTTCGCCAAATACTCCAAGAATTATTTAATTTCTTATTTTAAATTATCTTTATAAATTTTGATCATAAATTTTGTGCTTAGATAAAAATAATATAAGCATTAACGAGATGTTGTTAGATTCGTTTGATATATATTTTTGAAATATCGATTTTTTATAATTTCCCGGAATATATAATTAGAAATATTTATGTTTAAGTCGACTGTCAAGTAAAAATCGAAATGAGATAATCTTTTTAGGATGGAGGAAGTAATTTAATTGAAATATATATGTATATTATCAATTAACATATCAAAATTCATCAGTTTTGACAAATAAAAAATTCAACTAGTCAACTTTTTTCGGATGGAAGGTATTTTTAATAAATAAATATATATGATTACTTGATTAAATGGCCCATATACTTGATTACTAAACTATCTTTAAATATTAACACATCAAAATTTATCAATTTTGACAAGTAAATGACTTTTGTTTATGAATTTATGCATGCTCAACGGTTGAAACGGAAACTAACTACAGTTGTTTATATAAACATAAAAAATGAATAAAATAAAATAAAATTAAAAATAAAAACGGTGAGTTGTTTACGTTACGTAAATGGTGACAAGATAATATGAACGGACCAGATTATATACAATCACATAATAAACTAATGAGCTGAAACACATAAACCCGTATAATAATACTCCTTAAATTAATAATACAACATGAATAAAAATACATCACATTTCCTAAGGATATTATGTCAGTCAGTTGATAAATTATATGTATGACTTCTCGATCAGTTGATATGGTCAGAAATGAATCGGACATCATTGTTGTGGTCTAATAAGTGGAACGGGATCTATGTAGATCGAATTATACGTGCGGAAAGATATGAATGAATTCAGTCCCATATATAAAGATTAATATATTACAATTTAATTAATAAGATCATGAACTACTTCTCGTAACACCAATTGATTTTAGAAATAAATCTCATCAACTTTTAACAAATACTCACATGCAATAACATTTTGATGTCCATGACAACTATAATAGAAATGGTCATAAATTACACCACAAGCAAATTAGTGTAAGAATAAATGTAATCAATAATCATTTGAATGATACTCTCCTCAATTTATTTTAATTTCCATTCTCTTTTCGAAATAAAATTTTGATCATAAATATATTTTTATTCCTTCTTCTAATAAATACTAAATCGATATCATCTAAATTTTTTTTTTTCATTCTTCTATTTGGTAAAATCATCCTTTGCTTTGACTTGCTGCTGGCTTGACTATTCCATCTACTGAAAGAAACTCTAAAAACTCGATCATATGAAAGAGAAATGAATGAAATTGCAGAGCATCAAAAACTAGAATCTTCTGTTGTTGGTCTTCTCAAGTAATACCTCAAACTATTCTCAATAACCTGAAAGGTATCACATAATAAACTTCAATTATTCTCAGTCACTACAGTTTGCAAAAGTTAAATTATTGTCAATCCAACCCCTCTACCCCGCTTACGCAAGAGTTCTTCAGAGGCATCATGGACATGTGATGTATGCTGATATACTAAATATGCAAAATCTACCTGCTGAAGAGGTTTCCTGATAGCTTTTCCTCTATAACTCACATGGAATTTTGCCTTTGCTAATAGACCCTGCCACCAAGAAATGGCAGCCTCATGACTAATCTGTCTAGTCGGTCTTTCTTTCGTCGCAATGCAGGAATTTATTTTCAATCTAGTTGTTACCTCAGTGTCGAATTCTCCTGATTCAACAGCAATGTTCACGTCGGTAACACTCTTCACAAGATCCACCAGTAATCCTGGTCGATCGGCTGCCTCTACAACTAGTAAGCTGCAAGTAGAGTGTGCAGTGCCAAATTAGTAAAAGATGGTATCTGAGATGTGCAAGTGAGCAGCAGTATTTCATTTGCTAATGCACACATGATTGATAAGTCCATGTCTTTATATTAACTAAGAATATCATAAATGTAGTACCTTCTATCTGGACTGTCCTCATACACATGAACGTGGGTCACGATGTCAACATCAACCTAAAGTTATGATCAGGAAACACAAACAAATATGATAATTTAGTTCTGAGATCCGTTGAAGATTGTCAAAGCGCGGGGGAGGGAAAGGAGGGGGGAGGTTAAAGAGACAAACCAAAGATACATTCACCTATGTAGACAAATAAAAAAACCTGTTGTGTTGGCTGAAAAACCCCAAAAGTTGACCCCATTGCCAACTGAGAACTTGACTCCTAATCCAACAAGAAAAGTTAAGTATGAGATACAGAGAGTGGAAAGCTTGGTAGAGATGCTATATATTGATCAAGAATATAATGTACATTATAAACTCCATTGAAAAGATACCGGGTGATATTCAAGGAGATTGTTAATAATCGTTAAGCGAATAGCCTCGAGCAACTCAGGGTCCTCAACCTTTCTGCCTGTAGATCTGGCAACAAACATCGATTACTACAATCATCATAATCACCTCACGCTTTTGTGATGGCAAATCATACTTAATATCGGAAAGAGATCTATACGGAGTATCTCTTACGCTTTTGTGATGGCAAATTTGGTGTGCTTCCCAGACGAATCAAGATACACATTAGCCTTTAGAACGTTCAACCCAAGATTTCTTAGAGCGTTCATCTGAAGTGCATTTGCTAACAGTCAAGAAAATAAAAACAAGAAGATTTGCTGCTAACGAAGTAACTAGTATCAGACTTTTACTCTATTTAACTAGACCGATTCTTTTGAAGAAGCTAGCCGCAGAGTTTATATAGTAAATAACAGTGGCATACAGTGTCAAGCAGAGCTCCAAGCCTATCACCAAATGTAATTTCCACCACTGTGGCATCAGGGTCTGCATCTTGATCAATGATGACTTTGGGGGTTGGAATTGAATCGCTTCCTTGTAAACTTCCATCCTGGTTCTGCAATATTTGCAATCATGAATTACAAACTGAGTTTTGAAGAGTAACAACAGCAAAGGAAAGTTGAGAACTGAAGAAAATAAAGAGCTCCAGTCAATGCTCATACCTCCACAGCGGTGCCTGAGGAAGATCTCACCGTGAATGAACTACCTGAAGAAGAGAATCTGCCACATACAAACTTAAGATGAGCACAAACATTTACCGTTTCCAAATCCAACAGATCGATCCAGATTAAGTAGGAGATTTTAGCCCTCAGAGAGACAGAATTGATTCAGTTTAAGTTTATCGACACAGTCATAATTTTGCAACACAGTTATAAGCTATATAGATCTTGGTCAAGCACAAGAACTAATAAAATCTAACATTAATGTAATGAAAGTAATTTGATGAGGTTTCATTACTTCCTTGACTTACAAGCCTCCAAAATGTATTCTAATTTTATTTAATCACGTCGCATAATCTGAACCAATTAATCAAACAGATAAGTAATACCAATTAGGGACTTTAACCCTTAATTGAAGTAATTACACCAATCAATTCAACCAGAGTCCGAGACATATATATGTTTGATACCTCTTGGAGACAATGTCCACTTGCTGAATTGGTTTCAATCCAAAGGAACTCCTGAAAAGCCATGGCCTTGAAATGCTTCGTTTAAGAGTTGCTGCAATAGTACACTGAGTCCCAGCAACATTCCCCAAACAACCCATAGCCAAAACCATATTTCAACAGATTTCAACTACTTCAAGAAAGCTATAAAACACAATATACAAAGAAAAACTAGTTATCTGAGTAAATCAAGAAAACTTTTTCACTTGTACTTCTATAAAAAAGCAATCAAGAAAATGAGGATTCTGACATAAAATGCAAGATAAATTGTGGAAGATATGAGAAGAGGTGGTGGTTGTACCTGTTCTAGTGAAATACGCCATGCCCATCATCCAAGCCATCCAATCTTAATGACTTTTATATTTGCTATTTATTAAACTTTCCAATCATTGAAAATCTTTGGTACCATCAATGCCACTTGTGTCTTATTATAATTCCTTTTTTAAATCTTTATCTTTCTTGTCTTTAAGTTCAGCTCAACCTTAAAAAATTAATCCAACCAATATATTTGCTTCTTATCTATTATTTGTGGTAAAAAAGAGGCATGAAATGAATGAGTTTCAGAAGTAACTGTTTCAAAACAATTATAATATGGTGAGCAAGATGTCTTTCTTTACTCTATTTTCATCAACTCCAAGTTGGAGGGTAACATAAATGAATGATATTTTTAACTAGGATTCATATCGACACGAACAAACTTTTTAAAACATTCACTTTGACAAGGTTAATACTCTGTTGTATTTAAATAACATTTCTAGAAATTCATATTGATTCACATCCACAACTTTTACATAGTTTCATTCTTGAAATATACCATAACCTCGGTTTTCAGAGATATGCCTTATTTTCTCTTTAGTTCATGACATGAGTATAGTCTTGTAGCCTTCATTGCTCTTGCTCAATTTGTAAGAGACGATAACTGCAGAAAGTAGCAACGGGACTATCCATATAGCGTTGGGTATCACCACCTTCTCAACCATCTGCAACGCAGAGAAAATTGTCAGTAGCTCGAAACAAACCAGAAATATCAATGGTTATTGCTGTATTGTATGCCTTAGGACATTGAGCTTGGAAGAGAGAAAACTATTTTACCGGAGAATGCATGATTCAGTTTGGGCGAGGCGCTGAGTCTGCAACTAAAATGTAAAACAGCCCCATAACCCCTGTATGCCTTTTGAAGTTACTGTAGTTGGATATGAGAGTCAGCATCTCCCCTTTGTTGATCTTCAAGGTGCCAGGGCGCGGATAACAAGTGGTCATGCCAACCACATATCCGGCCTCATTTCCTGGTTTGTCTCCTTTTCCATATATGGACGTAGACGAGCATATGACTCGCCCATCCTAATCGAAAGCACAAAACAAGAAACATTAAGATACTAGACAAAACTTATTCCTGTTACTAGGATTTCAAGAAATTAATTTCAGATGACACTTAAACTAAGAAGTCAGTTATATGTCTAGAGAAGCCTCCAGATGATTTCACACAAAGAAATCGATATAAAGAACACAGATCAGTGCAGTTGACGAGAAGAATGAAAAGATGAATTACATATAAAGTTGAATTACCTGTCCATAGAGGGTTGAGCCAATGCCTCCCGTGTGCTGATGTGCGACTCCATAGATGACATCACCTCCAGTGGGAAAAGTTACACTTACGCTTCTACTGTCAGTACAACCACTTGTTCCAGCATCGCACGAGTCTACATTGTATTCAATCTGTACAAGACAAACATTCAAACTTCATGTCACTAGATGGTGAAAAGGATAATGAATTAGTAACCTGGCATTGGTGTCCTGAACCAAGTCGAGTTGAATCATTCAGATTTTTCCATGTGGCGGTAACATCAAATATATAAATTTGAACAGGCACAATGGACTTATGCCAATCAACATAGGTCACATTATACTTCAGAAAGTTGCTTCTTTTTATTCCTTGGAATCCTTTCTTGACTCTGCATCTTGTCTGATCATCACAACATTTTAAACCCCCGATGTAATCTGATTGCAAAGGCTTACCATATTCGTCCTTTGTCACATTATACAGATCACACCTGCATTCGGTGCATCCTAACCTATCTTCTGCTCCCCGTGTATCAATAGCATGGACATTAAGAAACCATCCTTCTTCATAACCAGGAGGAATATCCAACGGATTTCCAACAACTATTCCATAAGGATCTGGCACACGAGTTTCAGTTTTTCGTGTCTCTGATCCAAGGCCAAAATATTGTACAAGGCCTCCTTCACAGATACCAGAGTTTCTCACAATGATGAAATTAGACTGCTGGGATCCAGGATTGCTGTTTAACTTAGAAACTTCAACACCTTTTCGTCGATAGTATCTTACAACAGTCCAGTGATGAAGATAAGTTTCATGAAGTGGAACAGATTTACCAAATTCATCAACCACTTCAGCATAGAAGTCCTTAACCGCGATATGTCCTCTTGGAAAGTCAATATCAAAGTAGATTTTATTAGTCACTTCCCCCGGTTCATGGGCGAATTCAGGTGATAAAAAAACAGATGATTTCATCCCATTCTGATTTCGCAGACCATCTTGTACGCCTTGAACGACTACAGTGAACATAATGATTGTACCAAAAGCCCAGCATCTCAAACCATGATACATTGTTTCTCCTGATACATGTCAGAAAGCAGTTAATCATCAATCTACATGTAGCTAACTCTCAGTACAACTTTTTTTCAGCACACCTCAAGATCAAGATTCATCTGTGTTAGACTAAATATTTTACAATTGATCTCATGAAACGTTGAACCTAAAGTATGATCTTTGATTCATAACAGTGTAATTCGGGGATTTGTCTAGTCGTAAATAGGTACAAAAAATAGATAAGTAAAAGGTCGATGATTCAAACCTACAACGTGAATGGGATTTTGTTATGTACAAAATTGCTAAGAATTCGTATATTCTCTGGCTCTTATATACAATGAAATAATCAAAATGGCTCATAACACTCCTAGCCAATTCGAAACAAATTTTCATATCACATGCAGAAGGCCAGATACTTATCCTCCTGCATCTTTGTTTCCACTGAATTATCAGTACGTTGATAAAAACCTAAACTAAACGTCTAAACACTAAACTGCTTCAGCAAAAACACACTAACCACTTTCCATATTATATCTTCTTCTCATTAAACAAAACATTCAAGATTTATTTAAACATTATAGATTCCACCTTTATTCATTCTTTTCAATTAAAAATTGGAACTATATTCAAGAATTGACCTGATCAATGGAGGTATCGCGGATGGCCTACGCGATTTAGCTTTCACACCTTTATATTCAAGAATTGGATATCTTTTACAGAATCCAATCTAAAAAAGAATAATATGCAACCTGCAGAAACTATAGATACAGATACTTACCCTTTAGCATATATATTGTGAGATGAAAGGTTGATAAAGTAGTTGATGGTTGATGATTGACTATGAAGACTTGAGACTTTTGCAATCTTACTAACACTGCTTGTTGCCTATTTTACTCTTAATTACAACTTACTTAACTAGTTATATTAAGAAGTCTGTATTAAATTATTTATTATTTCTATAATAAAATTCTAATGAAATTTTTTTTTTTAAAAACTTAGTGCTAAATAAGATGAAAAGCTTATCATTGGTAAAAAACAATTTTTATTTTCATAATTACTGAAGACAAGAAGAGATAATATTTCTATAGTAGCTTAAGGAAAATTTATCTGTTGTGCGATTACACTATAAAAAGTTACTACGAAAATTAAAATAAATTTTTATCAAGCTTGCAGCGTGAAATACATTAATTCTCGACTTCAATTTCAGAACTTAATCCACCCTCAAGACATCTCTAGTATATAAGATTTATATTACATTTAAAATAGAGTATCTTTTAAAATACATTAAAGTATATTTATACTTCCTCCATCATGTCACTTTTTATACTACAATTTCAAACTTCGACTTTAAATATATTTGTTATACAGATAACATTTTTATAAAATATATCAATTGAAAAGCTTAAATATATTTTTATCGAGAGTACTTTTATCAAAGATATACAATATCAATAAAAATATCTACGATCAAAATTTAAAAATTTAAGAGTAAGATAACACAAATCAAAGCTTTATTAATATGGAGATAATACAATAAAATAAAATAATTAAAAATAAACCCCACCCCCACCAACCACCATCCTCCACCACTACCTCCCTCCTACCCCAACCCATACAGCCCCCCTCACCCCAACTCCCACAGCCTGCCCCAACCCAACCACCCCCCACCGCCACAGCCCCCACCCCCACTGCTACATCCCCCTACTCCCTCACTGATACATCCCTCTACCCCCCTCAATAAAGGCATCTTCTTGGGCGAAGAGAAATGGGTTTCGTCCAAAATTGACAGGGGAGACTAAAGACAAGGAGAAGGAGAGGGTGAATGTGAATGTGAAGGAAAGTAAAAAGAAGAGGGATACTCCTGGTCTTGTGGAGGTCCCATTTCCTAGTTTAGCTGTTGCTCATGATGAGTTTCCATCAAGACATTCTCACATGAAATATGAGCTTCGTGATACTCCTGGTCTTGGTAAGTCTTCATTTTATGGATTTTGGGGGGAGGGCTGTCGTGGCAGCGGCGGCGGCAGTTGGTAGGGGTGGGGTGTATTAAATATGATGAGGGTGAGATTTATTTTACCTTAGTTTTATTTGTTTTAAAATGTGCTTAGTTTTCAAGTGTAATAGTTAAGGTAATTATAATGCCACGGCAGCGCCTCAGACTACAAGGCTTAAAGGTTTGCGTGAAATTAGACTATTTTTTTGGTGATTCCAAGACACCCCCGACTTCTCTCCCAAAGTGCACTTACGTACTCATTTTTGCCTATACACACCCCCCGACTTCCATACACACAATTTTCTATTGTTTTAAATGACTATATTACCCTTAAAATACACATTGAGTCACAAGAAAATGACTATTTTGTCTCCTTAACACTAAAAGAGATAAAGCAATGACTATTTTGTTTCTCTATTTGCAAGTGTGCTGGGTTACAAGTTTGGCTAAGCGTAAAAATCATTATTTCATTAAAAAAATTATATAAGATTGCCCCACCCCTAAATTCCCTACCTCACGCCCACCCCACGAGATTCACAATCACAAGAGGGGAACTGCATCTCTTCCCAAGAATCCTATCCAACATATCCAAAAACTTCTGCAATCTCCCCTTCTTATTAATGCACTATCCACCAATATTTTAACTATACTCCCTATCTCGGATTTTATCTCAATCATATGCTCATAAACACCCTCAAAGCAAACTACGCTCTGTCGATTTCTGTGATCACAGTAATATAACATTGTAAGCTCTATTACTCAAGCATAAATCCATTTTCATCTAAAATTTTACATGCCCGTTAACACAATCAATCATCCTCAACTTAGGCACAAGTTTGCATAAACAAGTCCAACAATGCTGGGTCGATTCAATATCCCCATAACTATCAATAATCGAGTCAAGAACGATGTTAATGAATCTTTACCTCATTTTCGCATACCTTCATCAAAAGTGATCCAAGCAAGACCTTTGCATCTTCGGATACCTAGCTTTAACTGGTACGTGAATCAAGTGACGCATTGCTGAAACCCCATGTGAAAATGGTCGAAGCCGAGTTGACCAATGACAAAAGCGAGCTTTTAGCATTAATGGTTGTTTGAGATGTAAAGAGTAATTTCGATTATCGAAGTTTCGCGAACTTAATGAATCGGAATTGTTGGTCAAATTGTCCCGCTTTTGGTTTTTGTGTAGTGTTTTGCTATAGAATCAACTATAAACATTCAAAGAAATGAAGGATGATAACTTTTGAGTATAAAATGGGGTCGAATGTGCATTGAAAAACACTGAATTTGGTGAAACCGAGAAATCATAAATCTTTTGGCTGGCCAGCTTGATAATTGTTTCATTTTTGAGATTTCAATTAAATTACTAATTATATCAACAACAAGATTTCAATTAAATCCAATTAATTAATTATATCAACAAGATCTTTACAATACTATATACTTTTTAGTGAAATGACAATTTTGCCCTTAATGAAACTTCCTAACTACTACATCAAGAGAATGGTGAGGCAAAATAGTCATTTTAAATCTATACTTTTAGTGTTGTGACAAATATTTTACTGTGATCAAATGTATTTTAAGGGTATTATAGTCATTTCACTAATGAAAATTAAAGCATTAAGCGTAAGCAGATAGATACTAAAATAAGACATGTCCGCCCCGAGAAGCTATTAGTGTGCGCCCAGATACTAAAAATAAGATAGCGCCACATGCATACTAAAACCATAAGATGTGGCCTTTCTATTAAGCCTTATAATTAAGGGTAAAATAGATATTATATATTAAATATGTAAAATTAGGTTCATGACATATTTGGAGATAATAAAAATAGTTTAAGAGCCAAGACGCATGCTACAAAAAATATAAGGAATAAAGTATAAAATCGAAACCTTAATGTATTACATTGAAAACAAATATATAAGATAACGGACACACGGCAAATTAGCCTTAATTCTTCAACTTTTATCTTTTCCTAAGTTCATCCAATTCCAACTGACGGTAATGTTCAATCTGTTTTAGCTAGTCACTGATAGCAAGACTACACCGCGAGCCGCCCGGGCAAGGTACGTGAAGGGGTATCTTGAAGTCCAAGTGGATACAAAAAGTTCACGATGAACCGTTTACCCAAAATCCCATTCATTGTGTTCTATATCAAAATCGTTATATATATCAAGCACATAATAGTGTTTTTCTAAGAGTACAAATATTACAAATTGCTTTAATTCTCCTATTTTAATGTTAAAGATTATGTCTAGCGGTCGCTCTCCCGATCCCAAGAAGTAGTGCGAACCTGACCTGGATTTATGGGTGATTTTCTGCAGAAAAAATCCGAAGGCCTGAGAAAAGGTGTAAAATCCGTCCGTTATCCTAAATCCTGCTCGACCGATTTATTTGATTTCGCCCTTTTATCAACATTTTTTTTATCACATTTGGGATGTATTTTTTATTTATATTTTCGCCTCTGGTTGATTTTTTGTTAACTATATATAATATTTACAATAATAAAATAATAATAAACTCCAAAAATTCAAAAATAATAACATAATAAAGCTTCAAAAACTCTAAATATCTAAAAAACATGAATAATAATAAGTTCAATCGTCCAAATACTAATAATAAGTTCAAATGTCCAAATACAAGAATAATTATAAGTTCAATTGTCCAAATAATGTATTTATTAATAAATTTCAAATGTCCGCATTACAAGAAAATATCAAATAAATCGATACATTCAAAAGACAACTCTCGCCAGTTTCTCAAATAAAATTCACCCATACAAAATTAAATAAATATATTAGTGTTAAATATAAAAATATAAAAGAAAAAAAAATACATAATTACAAGAATAATGATATAAATATACCATACAAATCCATCTTCCATATCAATACATCGCAGACAACTAAACCAAATATTTCTCCAAGTAACAACATAACAAAAGAATTGATACTGAAAACCAAATCTTTTGGTAGATCAAGTAAGTAAGTTACAACAAGTATGTGTATATATCATACTCTAATTGCAATAATTGGCATGAAAATAAATCAATTAGATTGATGTTTGCATAGAAAGATCCTTAAATGTCAAAATCTAAGTTATGGTCGATATGGCGAAATATACACACAGCCTAAATAAGAGTCGTAATTTTGTACAGAACGACTATTTTCATTTCTATTTGTGGCAAGTGTAAAGAATTAGGGTAGCTTTATTAAGGAGAAAATTGTCATTTCATTAAAAAATGTTACTATTCTCGATGCGTGTATACAAGGTTCTCGAGCATGGGCTTTATTTATTTTTATTTAAAAATATTTGAATATCGAACTGACCGGACCGGTTATAATTCAAATGTTCACCGATAACCGGATCCGTCCGCTCGGCTGTAACAGTTATATTTCTGCATCGTGTCCGTTCGACTCCGCTTATCCCGGTAACCGCCCACTGCACGGGATCAATCGATCGATTTTATCCGAGTCCAACCAAACCCCTACTGGCAAGTAGCAGCACAACCTTGATAAGTTTTGTTTTTAGAAAATTGGGTCTACTAAACATCATCTTGAATTCTTGACTTAGATATTAGATAAAGAGCCCCATTTTAGGCGCTACAAAATTTTAATAAAGATCGCTATTGCAGACATATTATTGGGACAAGCTATGTATCTAAACGGTTAGAAAAATGAAGATTAAATCACTAAAACACATAAAACAGATAAAGCATTTAGTCGCTTACAAAATTATTTGTAGTTGACTCAAATAAGACCTATTTTGTATGCAACTGTTACTGTTCAATTATTTGTTCATTTTTAAAAGCTTTTACGTAACTTACCTTAACCAATCATTTTTCTTACCGTTATCTCCTACTAACTCCAATTCAAAATACTTGTCATTTTTTGTTGTTCAAAGCAAAATTTTATATTTTATATTTTTTTAATGGTCAAAATTAATTAATATTCAAATATATATCCCAAGAAATTGAAAAACAATCAATATGGGGTGATAGGATATCAGTTTAAATTACGTATCAATAAAGGTGAGACGAACATCGGAAAATTAAAAACAAACAAATAATAAAATATATAATATTTAACGACGACAAAAATTCAAGCAGATAATCTATTATATTTCCAATGAGTTGGAATGCACGGTCGGTTTTTTTTAACAAAATGTACAATCGCAATTATATTCCAACGGGTGCATGTGCCTTTCAATGAATAGGTCCTAGAACCGTATGTACCAAACTAGCAACCATATTTGATGCTGAAGAGAGGTGAAGCTAAATATACCATTCAACCCTTTCCCTTTGGCTCTTTTCCCCTCGGGACAAGCAGTTCTACAAACCCATCAAAATGAAATGCACAAGTAAGCTTTTTTCTATTCAGATACTCCTAACTTCATGTATGTAATTCGTCACCATTATATTCTCATTAGAATAAATGGACAATATCATTCTAACATTACTCCATCATTTTTGTGTCCAACAACCTTCACCTTACTTTGTTTTGCATGCCATGCAGGCCACTGTTTTGACCCTCATGTTGTTTGTAATTGAAGTTCTAGTGTATAGTCTTGTACTGGCTTTATTTTTGAGACATAGCATAATTGAACATGCATACAAGAATTTTGATGCTTCTCGTAAGTGATTAGCATGCATCTTTCTTCAGAGGATTTCAAATTTATAGATATATACCCCCCTCCAACCAACACAAATTATTATTTAAGTTTCATTTTCAATTATCAAATAAGAAACTTTGCTACTATTGATGCACATAACTCTAATTTATTTGAATAAAAATTATCATTTTAATTATACAACATGTTGAAAATAATATCATCATGCTATATTCTTCACCATGTATACATACAACTATACAAAAAGGAGTTCGAAAGTTAAGAAAGCATCAATCAAACTTAATAATTGACGATCTTTTAGGGATGTAGGGAGAATTTAACAATTATGAAAAAAACAAGTATAAAACCAAAACAAATAATCTATCATTATTTCTAAAAATTGTCCAGTATGATTTTCAATAATCAAAACTAATAAACGTTATAACCTTAATTTGTACATAATTTTAATTTAAATCAAAATTATCATATTAATAATAAAATATAATAAAAATCATAAAATTTTATATAATTTCACCAGATATTATACAATAACAACCTAAATACTTAAGTTGGAAATTCAAAATGAATAATCATTTTATGGAAGTTTTTTTTTTGGTGAACTCACCCGTCTCCACTATATATATTCATGTACCATACTGCAATCTAGAACTAGGAAAAGATAATTGCTAGGTTGCTAATAAGAGACTCTAATAATGACCATAAGCTTGCAATATTCTCATATACTAATCCTTTTATTAGTTCTTGCATTTGCTTTACCATCTTCTACATCATCCCAACCAACAAGGCTTTTTCATTTCAACGTAGGTTATTATCATACGTCGAGTAAGATGATACATCAAATATATGTCATTCAAAACTATTTTTTTTAATAAATTAAAACTAACGGTAAATGCAGGTCCAGTGGAAACAAGTAAGACGTTTGTGCTATACCAAGAGCCTTTTGACTATAAATGGGGAGTATCCGGGGCCAACTATAATTGTCCATGAAGGTGACAATGTAGAGATTAAGGTCTCTAACCAGGTGGCTAGAAACACTACCATTCATTGGTAATCTTTTGAGTTGATGTAATTCAACTTTTTTTGAGTTTGTAAAGTAAGTACCGATTTAATTGTCAAATGACGATACAGAAGTTTGCATTTTGTCTTCTAAATGTGATGTATGTGCAAAATTTAACATCTTCATCAAAAGAAGGACTTAAACGCATACTAACCAATACTGAGCACTATGCGCACCTCACATTTAGAAGGACGAAAGTGCAACTTGTACATTTATATGAGACCATTTTGGCCATTATCACCCGGTTTAATTTGATATATGTAGGTACCAATATTGCTTTTGTGCCGGATAATTTCCATTTAACTTTTGGTAATTTTTCAAAAAAAAAATAATAATAATTTTTGAGCACATAATTTTACCGGAACAAATTGTACCCTAGTTAGGTGTATTTTGGGACAATTTTAAAAAATCTGGGGGCATAGTTGTACCCGAACAAATGGTACACCAACTATGGGTTCAAATCAATATTGAATCAAGTATCATGACGTATTAAATATCATTCTTTAAGTACATAAGCTAACTAGACTCTCCCTTGTGTCCTTTTATTGAGTCCCTTTCACTATAGCATTTCATTTAAGACAGCTGATTAATGCAATATGTTAATGATTCAGGCATGGAATTAGACAAATGAGAACTGGATGGTCTGATGGTCCAGCCTACGTAACACAATGTCCTATTGCACCTGGTGGAACATACACATACAAGTTCAGAGTGATTGATCAAAGAGGAACGTTATGGTGGCACGCACATTACTCGTGGCAACGTGCATCGATTTATGGTGCTTTCATCATTTACCCTCGCATGCCATACCCCTTCTCGTCTTCCATTCAAGAAGAAGTTCCCATTATATTTGGTAATTCGTCTTGGTTTTGCTTTATTAGCACTTGTTAATTCAAAAGAGAATGACTAAAACTCGTGATCTCTCAATAACAGGTGAAGTGTATTACCAGTAGATAGTAGGCTACACTTCAATGTCTACTTAATCTATGCAACTTGTTTATTTTATTTATTTTTAGGTGAATGGTGGAATGCTGACACAGAGGCAGTGGAAAAAGAAATGATGTTACTTGGGAAGGGACCAAACAATTCAGATGCTTACACCATTAATGGATTGCCTGGACCTTTATACCAATGCTCTAACAAAGGTAAACACTAAACAGGCTAAATCATCTTAACATCATACTTGAATAATTTTAGTTTATCAAAAATATGATTATATTAGATCACTTAACCAATTAAATAACTTGATGTACCAAATTGCAGAGACCTATATAAAAAACGTCGAACCTGGTAACACATACCTACTCCGGATCATCAATGCAGCATTGCGAAATGAGCTGTTTTTCGCTGTGGCGAATCATACATTTACTGTTGTTGAGATTGATGCTACTTATACAAAGTCATTCACAACAACGGCTATAATGCTCGCCCCAGGACAAACAATCAATGTGCTTCTGGAAGCGAATCAGGAACCTGGTGGCCTCTTTGTGATGGCAGCAAGGCCTTACCTCACTTCTCTTTTCCCATTTGACAATTCTACCACAATTGGCTTTCTGAGATATAAAAAGAGGAAAATTGGAAAATTTCCCCCTCCTGTGATGTCTTATAGTTTACCTGATAATCTCCCATCAATGGAAGATACCTTCTTCGCCACAGTATTTTTTGAGCAAGCTTCGTAGCTTAGGCTCTGCTAGTTATCCCTGCAGAGTGCCTGAAATTGTCAACAAGAGAGTGATTTCTACCATAAGCCTCAACCTTCAAGATTGTCCGGGTAATCGGACATGTACAGGCTTCAGAAACATGAGCTTTTTTGCATCAATGAACAATCAGTCATTTATTAGGCCTTCCAGGTCAATCCTGGAATTCCATTACAGGAACTTGACAGGGTTTCCTCTGTCCACAGCCTTCCCCGAAAAGCCACCACACCCATTCAACTACACTGGTGTTGATTCTGTAGCTGAAAACATGAAAACTGAGTTTGGAACAAAGTTATTGGAAGTCCCTTTTGGGATGAAACTAGAAATTGTGTTACAAGATACTAATTTTCTGAATCCAGAGAATCATCCTATACATGTACATGGGCACAATTTCTTTATAGTTGGAAGGGGGTTCGGAAACTTTGATGAGAATGTGGATCCAGAGAATTACAACCTAGTTGATCCTCCAGAGAGGAATACAGTGGCGGTACCAATGGGGGGCTGGGCAGCAATCAGACTGATTGCGGATAATCCAGGAGTATGGTTTATACATTGTCACCTGGAGGAACATACTTCATGGGGTCTGGCAATGGGGTTGATTGTAAAGAGTGGTTCAAAACCTGATGAGTGTTTGCTTCCTCCTCCAAATGATTTCCCTTCTTGCTAAGTTCTGGAAAACTTGTAATTTAGTTTAGTGACTAGTCCAAGTTAGAGAGGGAAATTGTATTGATAAGACCTCATCATTTGGATATGTGGTGTTGGGAATTTTTAGTTAAAGGTGCCCTTACCATTAGCTTGATTCTTCATTTCAAAAGTCAAACACTTACAAATTTCAACGATAAACATATTGAACATGGAGCAAATGATAGGTGATGTGGGTGATCCCACCACACTTTATTTAATAAAAAGTCGGATCATACTATGACGCTAGTCCTATTATATTTTTGTTCAGTATAACAACTTATTATATATACCACTTTATAAATGGTAAAAAAAAAAAAATTTAAAAAAAAAATTGTTTGAGTTGAATCTACAACCATACCATTTCGCTTACTTTACTAATAAGGTGGACTTCACAAATACCTCGCTCCGCCTTATGCTCGAATTTAGTCGAGGTAATATTAATCAAATACAATATGTAAACATTTATTTGTTGTTAAGTATGAGTATAATGTAATGTGTTTGAAAATTACATGAACACTATGTCATATATAATACACTAATAAGTATAGTATAATATGTAGTATAATTTTTTTCTTAAAAACTTTTTAAGAAAATCATTTTTTCCGATCTTTCAAAAAATTAATGTAAATACGAAAGCTGACAAATACCTAATCACCTAGAATAATGCTTTTCAGATCTGAATTTATATGAGGATTGGATTAGAAAAATGGAACGCCAAGCGATAGTTTTTGAAAAATAAAATTTTATTATTCATTTATATTCAAAAAGTATTCCAATTCCTCCTACATTATTTTTAAATTGTTTCTTATTTGTTCAGTATTAATTTATCTGTACACCTTATCTAAAATTTTGATCTCTGCAATAACTTGTTACAACCCATTAGAAAGCTGATAACATGATTCTGTGGGTACAAAAAGTGAGAAAGCAAACAGAAATTCAGTGAAAAAGAAGAGTTGCGATAGTAACAAAGCAGACCAAGTGAAGCTTAGATAGAAAAAACCAAAGACAATATGGTATCTTCAACAATACCATTTCTAAATTTATCGTTTTTTGTCAACAACTATTTATATACAACAAACATACAAATTTTCTCAGAAAGCTCAAAATGCTTACACGTGTCATTTAAATAAACAATTTGGTGATTCTTTGCTATAATAATCACACGTGGAATTGAACTTTTCCCATTGCCCTATGCATGTTCTATAGGTTGCAAATTACCAGACCCATCTTCCTCCATTTTATTTTCACCCTATATTTATTACCTATATATAGAGCTCAAGAGGACAATTAATTTGAAACACAGAGTTACCATTATTATTATTATTATTATTATTATTATTATTATAGGGATTGCAGAAATGATGATGATGATGCCTGGGAATAATGTTGATCCAAGTGTGGTAGATAGATTAATTGGTGACGTTGTGGACATGTTTGTTCCATCAGTTGGTATGTCTGTTTATTATGGAAACAAACATGTCACTAATGGTTGCACAATCAAACCTTCTTTGGCAATTGATCCACCTCTCGTCACCATCTCTGGCTATGCTAATCAACTCTACACCATGGTACATGCACATATATATATATATATTTTATCTAATTCCTGATCTATATTCGAATGCTAATGCTTAATTTTATATATAAGAGGTAAATTAATTATTAATATTTTGTTTGTTTGTTTTGGCGGGTTGTCATGTGATGACTTACATTTCAAGCTATAAATATAAAAATAATGAAAGTAGATAAATTTCATAAAAAAGAGTAGCTTTTTCATATTTATTCTTGATTCTTCTACTGATTGTATATATTGACGGCGAGATATTTGATTTAGTGTCCCCATATTTTTTGTTTCTTTCGTAACATTCAATTTATTTAATCTTTTTCCTTTAAGGTGATGACTGATCCTGATGCACCAAGTCCTAGTGACCCGAGCCTGAAGGAGTGGATCCACTGGTTAGCTCTTTTATTAGTACTCTTTCTGTTCAAAAAAAATTATCTAGTTTAATTTTTTTATAGATGTGTATAATCTTAATTAATTAATTGATATATAAAATTTCCAATTACAATTTATTAAATATGATATTTTGTTAATAATAAAGTATATTAGTACTACTAGCATTTACATAGCTAGTAAACTTAAATTCAAAATTTAAATAAAATGTCAAAATTTAAAAATTAATTATTTGATGTGATTGAGGAAGATAGAATCATTAATAATTACTGTAGATATACTATATTCAATTTAATTTTATTTTTTTAAAAGAAAACTGATACATTTTATGATCTTAATTTGTATATATGTATGTTCACATGCAGGCTGGTGACTGACATTCCTGGTTGCGGCAATATCAACAAAGGTAATATTTGTGCTTGCATGCATACGATTATCGTTGGAATCATTTTAGTGAGAGACGAACAATATTAGTAGTATTTTATTTTATTTTATTTGATTCTTTTATCATGTGTTCTAACGTATATATTAAGAAGTAAAATATAACAATTGAAGAGAAATTATGAATGTTATTTAAGAAAAAAATTCATATCAAATTTTAAATGTAAATAAAATCTTCTATTAAATATTTTCATTTAGTAACATCTTAACGTGCGCATATATATTTGAAAATCTGTTTTATTTTTTAGCATGCTTGTGTATGCTGAGCATTTTTTTAAAAAATATTTTACAGTAATATTTAATTGTAATTACTTGCTAATTATACCAGTCAAAATCCATCAAGATTCCTAAATATACGGCCTCCTTACTAATAAATGCATATTGGGTTTTCCACAAATCACCAATGTTTTTTGCCATAATTGAACTATGCTATGTTCAATCAGTCGAGTGAATTGCTGAATGAAAGATTACAGTTTATATTATAATCTATTTATTACTCCTTCCTCATTGGGCAGACGATATCATTGGCTATTGACTCGCTTCTTTTATTCGCTTTGATTCTTAATCAAACTCATACACACTGGATCCGCAAGTGGACAACCCAACCTTTACCTTCCATTACCCGACTAAGACTTCACACAAGATGAAAATGTATGGACTCAATGTGAAGAAGCGGAATTCTGCACATTTTCTTCTTCTAATAGTTGAGTTTGGGTTTGTAAAGGTCAGATCACATGTATTATCGTACCAACATTTCCAACACTCCTATTTTAAAGATTATCACATTTTCGATTTGTTCAGCTGACTATTTTGATTCAACCTACTTTACTATTAACTTGATAAATTTTGTTAATTTTTTATTATAAAAAAGTTAAATGTAATAATTTTTTAGGGATGGATATACGGAGTACTAACTATTAAAAAAATGTAGTCGGCTAAGGCCGTTTGGTTAAGCTTTTTCTTCAGAACAAAGTAGTAATTAATTTAACATTTTTTTTTGTCTTAAAAAAATCTACCTAAATTCGTTCAACTAATAATTTGTTCTATATAATAACTTATAAAAGTAGGCTAGTGGGGTCTAATTAACTTTTTAAATACTTGCACTTTTATGTACTAATCCTCTTATATTTATGTGTGTCGCTAGTTAAACATTATTTTAAGAATGAACTTGATTTTACACCACCATAAGTTATAAAATATAAACTATAGACTTCACGATCCTGTATATGTTCGTAGTGATTTAGTAGAATTATCAAAAACATGTAAAGATCAATTGGTAGGTAGCATTTTATTTATTTTCAAGGTTTTGGATTTTACTCTTTGCATTATCATAAATATTTTTATATCTATATATTAGTTTCTTAGTTACTTTAAATTTATTTTTAGTAATTTATTATAATTTAATCACTTTTTATGGATTAATTTAAAATAATATTTACTCATTTTAACAAATTTTCTTGTCCTATAATAATAAGTTTCTTATAAATAATTTATTAATAATATAAAAATTGTGTAAATTTTTTTTTATGTATATTTCAAACTATCATCTCTCTGTCCCGTTAATAGACGATAATATTAACATAGATATTTTGGGACTCCGTATTACTAGAGCTTATAATAAGTTTGTTTTTCATTTCATATTGATCATATCGCTCGAACCTAGGACTTTGATGAGATTGGGCAATATGTTAGCTGTGTCAGCTAATTCTTCAAATACAAGAACTCATCGACACTTGTTGTCATTTTACACAACAAGATGTACTACTCCGTAGGCATTTGGCAAAATGAATACTTCAAATTTATATTGCCATCGTCTAATTTGAAAGAATTGAGTATCATGTTAGAATATGGTAGCTAGTCAAGAAGTGACAATAATACGGAGTATATGAAGTGGAATATCATTTAGTGTTGTTAATGTGTTTCTGATAACTCAAGCTGTATTCTATTCACGATGTTTCAATAATCCATCCACAATATAAATAACTAATCCTCAATATTTTTTCACTGCAAACCCGATTGCATTAAACCATAACCTAGTATTAGCCGCTTATTCAACCCAATTAATTTATATCCTTTAGCCCAATTCATCCTTTAACCCAATCCATCCTTGTTATGGATATTTTATCCAGTCATCAAATCCTCATACAAACAAAGGCACTGCAACAATGATGAATGATGATGATACTTCTCAATTTCTTCTTCTTCATCTTCATTGATTCTTCCCCTTTCCTTCTCAATTTCTATTTCAATATCAAGGCAAGGCAATGATGATACATTATAAATTTGAGCTTCAATTGTTTTAGGTATGGATTACTTTATTTCCTTTTAGAATTGATTTCTATTTTTTCAAAAAAATCAAAGGTGGTTTAAGAATATGAGGGCATTGATGATTTGTTGACGAATCTGAGCCTCAATTGTTTTTGATAATTTTGGTTTCATATTTGGAATCTAATTCGATTTCTTTGTTGATGGAATTTGATTTCGATTTATATTTGTTTTGATGTTGATAAATATGTTGAATGATTTCAATTGGGATGACTTTATACTTTATTTTCATATTATTTATGTCAAAATCATTTGTTAATTTTTGTTGTTGAATTATTGATTGATTTAAAGTTTTTTGTTTGACAATTTTGATCGGATCCATCGAATCTATCCAAAATTGGGATTCATATCCATCCGCAAGATTTGACCTGGCCTCATTCAAAAATATCCATATGATTATGGTCCTGTCCGAATCATAATTTGAAGGGTCCGGATCCATCCGCTTGATATCCGCCTAACCGGACTGCCATAAATTTCCACATTTTCAATTCACTTTTGCAATTATAAAGTGAAAAATAAAATAATGACTTCAATTCCATCAGTTTTTTGTTTAAATGGTCTACTAATAATTTGTGTAGAAGTTTATAATTGATCTTACGTACTATACATAGAATTTTCTTTTTGGATATATAAATATTGCATTTGTAAGTTACGTTTCAAATGCAAAAACTACTTTAGCATTGCACATTTTATTACTCTAATATGGTCCCTCTATTCACAATCACTTTACAATTGAGTCAAGGCAATATTTTTGTGCTCGAACTTACTCGATTTTGACTTTATTGTCAAAGAAACTAAAGAAATAACCAGGTTATTGGAATAAATTGTAGGCATATACAATTTTATTTATGTATAAATTTTTCAATCACTTTTTAAAAATAGATCAACTAAAAGATAAATTAATTTATGAATAAAATCATTTGTAGGGAAAGAGCTATTGGCATATTCAGGACCAAGTCCTCCAATTGGAATACACAGGTACATAATGGTGCTGTTCCAGCAAGAGTGTGGTTCACTCGGACTTCTCGAGCCACCAGTGGTGCGATCTCACTTCAATACTCGAGCCTTCGCTCGGGAGCTTGGACTCGGTAGACCCGTCGCGACCGTCTACTTCAACGCCCAGAAGGAGCCTTCCGGCAAACGGAAGCGCAACAAGTAGAAGTGAATTAATATTGAAGGATTGTATCGAATTCTATATACTATATTAGTTATTGTGATTCGAATATAACCAAACCAATATTAGTAGTTAAATCAGTAAAACTACATATCAAACATGCATATTTATGTTTGCATGCATATTATCTTTATATTTATTTTAATGAATAAGAGCTTGAAATATTTCTTATCTTGTTATTATGCATATTGTACTAGTTACGTTGCTAAAAAGTTCGATGTATGTAGTGATAAATAACTTATGTATCAATGGATTTGATACTCATTTATTTAACCTAAATTCTTCCATTAAAAATTAAAATCATTTAGTTTTTACCCAATTCAAAGTATTAATGCCTTCTTAAAGCAATAGATGAACTTTTACACACGCATGCTTGAGGAGATCTTACAATTATGACAAAGCAACCCGTGTCACATAACAAGTGATCATGATGACTATAATGGATTTAGCAAATAAATCTATAATGAATTTGGTGAATAAAACGCCACTATTATTCCAGGGACGGATTTAGAGTATAGAAATATATATCGATTAGCTCAAATGATTAATTTTTTTTAATTAATTTATAGATCTTTAGTTTAAAATTTGTCCCAGTATTTTTTTTGGTTTTGTATTTATTCATTTCTATTATCTCCAAAATAAATATATGTGATGATTTTTTATAATTTAAATAATAAACACCTTGTTATTAAAAATCATGTCCTCATAGTATTGTGTGAATACAAATGAACAAATGGAAAAGTAGAGGATAATTAGTGCAAAAATTAGAATTCATTCTATAAATGTATCGCCGAAAGTAATTGGCCGACTCCTTATTTTCATGCGCATGGTTTTGTGAAAGATGGAGGTTATGATGTGATGACACTTTCCATTATCAGTCTTGCCATGGTTTATAATTATTACTCCTCCCTTCAAATTAGTCGATTCAAATTAAAACAAAATTTTGATCATGAATAACATTGTATTTATATTTTGTCATATTCTTTTAGGCGAAATGAAGCCATCATCATAAAATGAAGTTCTCTGAGATAATTGTACAATAACTAATTCGTGAAGTTTGATAAAAGTCGAAATTTGATCACCGTAGTTATAGTTGGTGCAAATTAGTATTCAACTTAGTTGTTGCACACATGGTACTCGTTTATTGAACATAATCATAATTGTATAGCCTTCCTAGCTACATATGATATGCAATCATGTATCCCACCATAGCACAATTGGGGAGCTCACCAATAACATTCACTTTAGACTTTTACTGCCTTATTTCTCTGTGTATGCGAGTGAACCTATCACCTATAAATGCATGGCAAGAACAAGGCAAAAATGCATCCCACCCCTAGTGATCTTCACATATTTTCTTCTCATTCTTGCCAAGTTCTTCGCCATCTAGAAATGAAGACATCCCACATTGCTGTGTATGCAATGCTACTTCTGCTTTTGGTAGCAGAAGCACAAGTTTCAACAGCAGCAACGTGCAACCCGACGGCGCTGAGCCCTTGCTTGGGAGCCATCACATCCTCTAACAAACCATCTCCTCTATGCTGCAGCAGGATCAAGCAACAGAAGCCTTGCCTTTGCACCTACCTCAAGAACCCAAATCTCAAGAAATTTGTCAACTCCCCTGGTTCAAGAAAAGTTTCTAGCTATTGCAGGGTACCTGTTCCTAAGTGTTAAGGGATTTCAGGCCTACAAACTAGAGGACTATCTTATTATGCTATTGTTTTCTGCTTTTTATTTCATGCTTACTTGCCAATAAATCAAATTATAATATTATATATTTATGTCACTTATGTCCTATAGTTGGATGAACTAGTATAAATCATCCTAACTAAGTGTGCTCTTACAATGTATTTGTATTTGCTATTACTATAAGTGGATTGTTTGTTCTGATATGTACTTCAGTTATCATGTTTTCTGCTGTCTGATTTATTTCAATCACCATCTTGGTATATATATAATATACATCTCTTTGATAACTAAATATAAATAAGTTCAATGATCATTGACATTTGACAAGTCTATTAGCAATGTTGGGTCATATTGAGAATCAGTCACACATTGGTTGATTAAGACCTTCCGCATGTATTAACCGTGGCTGCAAGTCTATTGGTACATGCAGAGTGACACATCAGAGAGTCGAAAATCGAAAGACCAAAGAGATAGACGATATCCTTACAATTTCATTACAGATTCTTGATGTGTATCTTACATATGGTTTTCAGAACATATTAGATGCAATACGTATTTACAAATATTGATGAGCCTCATCCTCTAAGAAAGTGAGGCTTCTTTACGGTGCAATTTAACATTTTAAGCAGTTGGATATGAAGCATACATAGCGATACCACAAATTCCTTCTTTGGCAGTAACATCTCTCTGCATTCTGATGTACCCTTTCTCACCCCAAGTAGCCCCCCATGAATTTTTCACTAGCCAATACTTGGTACCATCATCAGCTGTTCCATACCCAACCGCGGTAACACCATGGTCTAATTCAGTACCACAAGATCCTGTGAAAACGCCACTCGAGTAGAACTGGAAGTCCTGTCCACTAGCGTCGATAGCAACAGACACGGGTTGACCAGCAACCGCTTTCAATAGTCCTGATTCACTATTTACAGGAACATCTTCACATCCGGAAATTGTGACAGCATCATTCGACGCCTTCTTCGTGTTGCAAGTAGCATCGACTCCCTGATAAGGATAATTGGATTCTGTAGTTAGGCCGTGATTCTTGACAATGAAATTGAAACCATAGTCCATTAATCCTCCTCCACAGCCTTGATCTTCGCCACCCGTGTCACAATCCACCAATTCTTGTTCAGACAATGACACCAATTTCCCAGTTGTAAGTTGGTTAATGCCTTCTGTAGCAGCCACAGTTGAAAATGCCCAACAACATCCTATATATATATTTGGAATTTCATATTAGTAATAAGAATTCGTCTCAATTTATTACATAATCCACTCGAAAACAAACAACAAAATATCATATTTTTACTTACCACATTGTCCTTGATCTTTTATCGGTGTTACTGCTCCCTTGCTCCTCCAATCCATGCTTGTAGGAATTGCAGAAACATTCTCATACATGAATGTTGCTTTACAAGATCTTGGAAATGGAGCTTGTTTGAAACCATTCCGAGTTGCTCGGAACTCTTCATTTGTCAAATCAGCAAACTTATTGACACTCAACTTATAAGTCCTAACTCCAGCATTATTAACAGAGTCAATATACTCCACATTGTTCTTGAAAACATTGTATCTTTTCGCCTTCTCAACGTCGTCCTTGTAGGATCGTCCATGTTGAGCCATCCATTGTTCGTGTCTCGCTACCATCGACTCTTCCTGCAAACTGCGAGACATGGCTAGGTAAGAACAAACCTGCAATAGTAACAATGCAGATAAAACAATAATCGTCGCGGTTCTCATAATCGAAGCCATATAATTTAGAGGAATATGGTTGTTGAGTAGATAATTGATGTTATGTGAATGATATTGAATTCAGCTAAACAATTGATCAATTTATAGTTACATTTTTGAGAATTTGTCCTAAGTGGTTTAGATAAACCGGCAAGTTATTCAAGATTGGTATGTTTGATTAAACTCCGTTTGCTCTGCTTCATAGACTATAATAATGTTCTATGTAACAATTCACATATAAATAATCTTTTCTATTGTTTTGAATTTATTAAGATTGATCCACTAAAGTGACTACTATATTGGATTTTTCTTGTGTAAAGAATACAACAGAAGGTTTAATTGTCCTTTACTATGAAATGATATGGTAATGTAATATGACAATTGTTCACGTATTGGTTTAGGCACATAGCTTGGGGCTTAATAGAGTAAATTATATACTCCAATATGCATGATTTGAAAATTTATTAGTTTTTCGTTTTGTTTAAATTTTCATTTAATTTTGTAATAATGCAGTATTTCCAACTAAATATGATAGGAGTATAAATTAAATACTTCAAAATTACATTACCTATCCTGATAATATTATTGTTCATATCTCCCTCGTTTTTCGATTGGACCTTCAACACTCCTCGAGGCCTCAGATAGAGGAAATATGTATTTGGCGACGTTTAAATTGATATCTAAATTAAATCATTTTCTGAGTTTGAGTTGAATAAATTTGAACACTTGAAGATTTGATTACAAAGATTCGAATATGTTACTTTTTCGTTGAACCTTAAATGTTGAGTTGAATTTGGTACATGATCATTTTTTGAATCTCAATGGCAGTATGCTACACAAAACTATCATGCCACTCAATATAGAACTTAAATACCATGACATTCATTTCAATTTGTCCATGCATATAACTAAATAACCATGAGTAAATTATTGGATGGTTGTGCTTCATTTCACACATTCTAGAGGTCCAAAAAGGTTGTCTAACTAATAAACAATCCATTTAATTAATTTCAATCGATATAAAAAAAATTGTATTATGAACAATTGATCAGGAAAGAATGAAAGAAACATATCCAAATATCCTATACATGTAACCTAATACTAATATTGAAATGCCTTCTTGGAAAACATCAAAAGCCTATTCAAGGACAAATATGTAAACTTCCTGGCAAACAAGTGACAAATATTTGAAGGCTTCCCATTGTACAAACACTCCCCCCCATTCCTCAAACTCTTCAACATATCAACATTTATTTCATACCTCCCAAATCTCATTGGATGTGGACCACCTTTGGACCAGTCAACCCAAGTCAACGTCCTATTGGCATTTTTCTTCCAAAATTTCAATGTAACCATAGTTGGTATATAATGCTCATCCGAATAGCAATCAGGCGTGCAGTATAATTTGAATAAATTGTAGTACTTTGTGTCCGAAATAATATCGACTGCGACTTGGCGGTCAACCTCGATCCATTGCGAGCCTTTTCGCCATTGATCGATTGTGACTTGTGGCATCATACGTTGGTCATAGCGGCCTCGGCCTACGTTGCTCGGGTCGTCGTAGGACTCGACGAAAATTGTCTTGGAATCCATGAGGTATTTGTAGATGGTGGTGAAGTTGTATAATGGTATGCATGCTTCTGAGAGGAGGACGAATCTTGTGTTATTTATGTCCAGTAATGCATTGGCTAGAAGACGACGTTCTGCTTCAATCATGCTGAATTTCCCCCATTCTACTGCCTGAACAATCAATCATATTGAATTGTGAGTAATTCTTGTGTAAGAAATTGATTACAAATATACTCCATAACTAATGGGTGCCTAATATATAAAAGTGAAATATCAAATATATATGGAAGATTGGATGTAAGAGATGGAGCGGAAAGGATACTCTAATACCCTCTCTTTTATCTTTCATATATATTATGTCATCTAATAACTCTTAATGGAACTTCTAAAAAGACTCAATTATCAAAGACCTTTTCAAAATTATATAACATGCATTGAATATCAATAATACTATAACTACCATTGATGTCTAGTGTCTACTTTTTACAATTCACGATATATAATCAATTACGGAGTAAAATAGTGCATCATAATTGTACAGATGAATGAATACGCAAAGTGGACGATAACATAGAGGAATAATATAAGAAACAAGGGTGGGCTGGGATAAGAATTAGGGCATAGGATTTCCTTCAGTGAATAAAAGAGTAGCATCAAAGAAAATAATTCAATAAAAAAAATTGATGTAAAAACAAAAATTCCAAGATTTTGTAATCATCAAAATCCAATAATAACATGCAAATTCAAAGCTAATTTAATCACGCGACTACTCTCATTAAGGTTTAATAATTACCATGTATTTAGTGAAATTTAACCCGAACCATTAACTCATTTATTTAAAACGAACCATTAAGTTCCAAAAAAAAACTCTAACACGATTTTTTTTACTCGATCTAACAAGATATATAAACAACTAATTAAACATATATGATACGAAGTATATCCTTATTTAATATGTTAATTTAAAGAGTAATAAAAATAGTACATCAAGAGTGGACATGTTCATTCAATAAATAAGTTTGTTGACCATTGACATATTGATTGGTCACACGTCTCAATTTTAGTTAAGTTTAGTAGACAATTATTAATCATAACTCAGTAATCACATACTCCGTATAATAGCTTATTACATTACGCGTTTTCATATCAATTATCATATGTGGTGATAGACATAGGTGAAGTGTCAACTGGGAGACTTTCATCAAATCTAATGTTACGAGACAATTTCGTTGAACCTTTAATATGGAAAAGGATGGAAAATATATATTTATGTACTTTTTTTTTAAGTGAAAATTTTATTAATAAAAAGTATGACTCATGATGTTAGGGATGACCTAACCGGCGAAGTCTCATTCACCAAAAAATTTCGAAGGGAAAAATAGGCCTCGAACGAAAAAATATATATTTATGTATTTAAATTATTTATTTTATTTTACTTCCCTCTTTGTAACATGTCATGTAGAATTCAATTATTTGAAATACTTTAGAGTTTCCATGTAAGGTTAAATTAGATCTACAAAGTTGGATGTTGATTATCCTCTTTAAGTCTAAAACTGATTTGGTGGCGATTTGTGAAGATCCTGGAGTTTAAAACCTTGCTACAACAGTTACGATATGGTGAAGTTTATAAAGGTAAAGATCTTGTGAGATGTAATTGGATAGAAAGATGAATCTGTCGAAAAACCATGTTGTTAATTCTAGAGAAAAAAATTGTAGAGAGATTCTAGAGAGGGAAAAACAATCAATAACTCATTTCAGTTATTTTAGTGTAACATTATGATCAAAATTGACATGGAAAAACAAAATTAAAAGTCCACCATATTTCTTGTTACTTTACGTGGACATGATTCTTAAAAAATGCACCTTAAAATATTTTTAACGTGGATCTCAATGCAATTCAAGCCAATAAACATATAGATACAGAATAAAATTAAGAATGGCAATTTTCAAACTTACCTTACTTGGAATTCTTCGATTATGGAACACTGAATTTGGAGGCGCATTGCCATTGTAGAATGGTTGAGTATGAACATAAATTGAGTAAAGCCCTTCATGTCCTGCAAAAAACCTCTCCCAAAGTGGAGCTAATTGCAAATCTCCCCTTGATAAAAACATGAATGCAACTTTTGGTGTTTGTTTAAATGGATAGTTTGATATTGTTGGCACCATTGATGCCCTCCATAATAATTCCTCATCATTCATGTCATGCATTGCATTTGGTGGTTTCAAGAACTCCTTCAATCCCTCTCTTTCCACTGATTTTTGTTCAAGAACTAGATTTTGCTCAATGGGGGTTTTTGGCCCTTGGACACGGTTGGATTGTTGGGTCGTTTTAGGGGTGTCAATAGGGGGAGGGAGTAACGGTGGCGATGGCGGTGATGGTGGAGATTGTTGGGTATTTGTCAATATTGATGGTGGACTTAATGGTTGTGATCTCTTTGAGGATGAAAGTATGGGGGAGGGAGACTTGATGTTGACTAAATATTCCTTTTCTTGAAGAAGTTTTAGGTTAAAGATGAAGGGGAGATCATTGATGTAGAAACTTGATGCAATTCCTATAACTAAGCCTAAACCAAAGAAAATAAAACATACCATGAGATTATGAAGGTGCCTTTGAGGATTATTGAAGATCTTGATTGATGAAAATAGTTGTGGTTCCTCTCCCTTCATCTTTTTCATGAATGATTAATGTTTTTCAACAAAGGGAGAGGCAGAGGAGAGTGTTTTGATAGAGTATAATAGTATATGGTTTTGGAAATATTATTCCGAAGATCTTTTATTTCCCAAATTCAAGGTGGTCTTTATTGTTTCCTTTCTGAGAAGAAACTAAAGAAAGTAAAATTACCATCTATACCTTCAAGAAAATAACTTGTGATAGAGGCTCTTGAAGAGGGGGTGGGGGTGGAGCTACGGGGGTTCTTGGGATATTCCAATATCAGTTATATTATTATTTTTACAAATAAAAAAGGGTTTGATGCATTCTTCAAAATTGTTTTTATGTAATCGTACTTGCTAACATAAGATGGCATCTTTATATTTTACTGGTATAGTGGTATAAAGTCAAGGACATGGGTAACGAATATGAAAATACTCATTAATGGAGAATATGGGTACCTAGACAGACTGGAAATGGTATTGGCTGACTAATATTTTGGGACAGAATAGGAAAGGTAGAGGCTAATGATTTTTAGCAA
This sequence comes from Lithospermum erythrorhizon, assembly GCA_019722365.1. Lineage (NCBI taxonomy): Eukaryota > Viridiplantae > Streptophyta > Magnoliopsida > Boraginales > Boraginaceae > Lithospermum > Lithospermum erythrorhizon. Next base: position 430,049 of record JADFUC010001789.1, on the reverse strand, counting down.
AACTTAGATCATTCGAGCAAAGTGTTGGAAAAAATTGAATGTTTGCCAAATAAAAGAGAAAGTAATGAAAAACATGGTAATGCAGGATATTTCTCTTTGTCAAGTGGGATTGAAATGTCCAAAGTTGTGAATTAGCCCCTCACTCACTTCGGTGTTAGCCGATGTTTCTTCTTGTTGTTGATGTGTAATATATTATGTCACATTGTTTTAATTATACATTTATATGATCGAAACATGTCATTTCATGGTTCCATTTTCGAGTCCTTTTGCCGTTATAGTTAATAGTAAATCGAATACCAAAGAAAATTAAAGAATCAATTTAGACGAAATAGAAAGAAAAAAATTTAATATAATATGATGAAGAATTGCATTGGTCTAATACGGAGTATATGACAAGCCTAACATTTGTTATTATACGTTGAAAGAAGCAGAAGACGTTAGAAACTTGCATCAATTAATGCGACTTTGTATTGGGTATAATAATACCTACTCATTTCATTTTTTTTAATTGTCGTTTTAGTCATTTACATATAAATTAACAAAAATAAAAAATAGTTAAAAATAGCATTGAAAATATAATATGACAATCAATATCATTGGTTGGTTGTTTATTTCAAAAAAAAAAATTAGTAAAAATATATATATAAAGAGGGAGCAAGAAACTTGTATATATTCATGAAAGTGCGTTAATAGCTATCAAATGTTGTTTGACATTAATTGTCTCCTTTGATGGTCCAGAGCTAGCTCAACATGAACACATGTTCAAGCACGTTTGTGACTTTGTGTGTAGGGTGCGTTGCATGAGGCTCAAAGTCCTCCACATAGTAGAAATTTTTATTATTAGTTGTTGATTTTTTTTTATTTTTTATTTTTTAAAATCCACCCACCGCCCTTTTACAATGAGAATCGAACCCAGGACCTCTAAGTCATTGGAAGGCCTCCTAACCACTAGGGCATTCGATGTTCTCTATTAGTTGTTGATTTTGTTAATATTTAAAATCATTATTCAAGCTAAGGTATGGCCTGTTTTATGGGTTGCATGTAAGTTAAAATTACTTTCGTCCATAAAATATATTTCATTTTAAAATTTAATTGAGACATATATCAATGTAAATTAAAATTATCACGTTAATATTTATATCGAAATATTATCTTTTAATACATTTTTCTCCAAATGTTATATAAAATATTTGAATTCAAAATTTAAAAATGTGACCATCATAAGTCCAAATTAAATGATTTTTTTAACAATTGAAGGAGTATTATAAAAAGGTACTAGTAGAAGGATTAAACTTGCATCATGATAATATTATCGAGGACTACGTAATTGCACATATAACTAGGGGTCGTTTTTTATCTATGTGTTGCTCAATTAAACAAGTTTGTTAAGATCGCCTTCAATAGCACATATTTGGAGGGTATTTGCATGCAATAGGGAGTATTTGATAGGAGTAACTTTTATCTTATTTTTGGAAGAATTATTCAATAATTTCCAAATTATTCTGACAAAAGCAAATGAGGTGGAGACTTTTTGGCTGAGTGGAGAGATGGGGTTTGGGGAAGGCAAAAAACATTGAATAAGTGATGACATATGACAATTTAACATTCTACTTTCTTTTTATTTGACATTTATAATTAATAATTTGATAATAAAAAAATTATCAATATTTTTTATTTTTTAAGATCTAGAATTAGGAACTAGATTTATTTTATTTGGATAATAATTTTTATTAACACGTTTTTCAATATTGTAATATGTTGACATATTGAGGATATTTGATGAAAGAAAATTGAATAACTTTCTGAAATATCTCCTATTATGGAGTGTGAAAAATATTAAGGATATTTGATGATGTGTAAAATGAAAAATTTGATGTGCAATGAAATATTGAAAAAATAAATTATCTCCTATTGAAAATGATCTAAATATATCTAAAAACGTGTGATTTCTCCATATAATAGTGGGGCTATTTGTGTGACATTTTCATACATAGTGTGGGGGCATTTGTAAATCATATTGAACGATTTGACAAAATGTGAGTGCGTATGGATATTTTTATTTTTTCAAAAGCCTTGATAAATACTTTATTTAGTTTACCGACAACTTTATTAACAACGATTTTTATCCATAAAAAATGTAAGAATATGTGATAGCCAACAACATCAAGGAGAGTTTAAAGAAAATTGAAATAAGATGTGAAATAGGAAGGGGCAATGACCATTTATCACATCCATAGCCTCATGGTCTACTGATACCCAATCTAAGGTTTTATTCAAGGGTTTTCGGTTCCATTTCTGACAGAGGAGTATATTATACATACTTCTTCAGTGGATACATACTTCCTCAGTTTCGTGCTTTTCTTTAGACCTTAGACTTCCATTTGTTTAGCTTAAAAATTTAATTAGTGTTTGATATCGTATGTAATTTGTAACTTCTATTGTTAGAAAAAGATGACCATCTATGACATGTAAATATGTAATAAATGACCTTAATGGGCTCAATAAAAAAAAGTAGGAATTTAAATGCCTTTCGATGAGATGCATATTAATTAGGTACAGTGCCCAATTATTACTAAGTCCAATAAGCCAACTATAAGTTGAGATCCGGTGATTGATTCAACTCAACCGGTATATACCCAAATAATCAATAACCACTTTGATTTAACTAGTAAAAACGGACATGCGTTGTACGTGATAATTTTGTTGCATGTGATTTCTTTTGTTATATTGTTAAAAATAAAAGGCCACTTTTCTAAAATGAAAATCAAATTTTTAGTTTCAAATTTGTGGAGTCAAAATAAATTGGAGTAACATGAGATGAATTTGAATCCTCACTTAGAATTTATGTAAAAATAAAGTAAGCTTTTCGAATTGTAGTGGAGGGTAAGAGAAACAAAAGTATGCCAATAAATCAATTTTCATATAGAATTTTTATACGGTACAAGTTTAATTAAAAAAAGATTCTCTCACATGGTGAGAATTGAAAGAGTATTTCTAAATATCTTTGTTTAAGTGATCATCCTCACATTAGTGGTGAAAAATTGTAATAGAGAAACAAAATTATGTAATATATTTTTTGTAGAATTCTAAGCAGTACCAATTTGTTAAAAAAATCATACCCATCCCCCTTACATGGTGAGAATCGAACGAAGACCTCTAAATATCTTCACTACATTTTAATATAATAAGCTAGTGAACGATTATAATAGAGAAACAATATTTTTACCTGGCCCAAAACTTCATTATCTAAAAATTCATTTCGATACTCAAACAACCAAAAGTAATTAATCTTTTATCTTTTTTATGAAAGTTAATATATAATGTATAATTATTTATTGTTGTACTTTAAAATGAATTATTTAAAGAAATATGTTGATGCATTCAATTATGCTTCTTTCTTACTCTAAATTCATTAATTTCACATAGAGATTAGAGATAGTAAAATAATCATGACCATCTAGAATATTTCATATGTTCAAGGTCTAATATATTATTATACACAAAGATACTCCTAAATAAACTATCCTTATAATTATATAAAAAAATTTAAGTAAATAATCAATAAAATATTTTAACCATAAAATTATTTAAAACTCAACCAACCAAATTCAAAAACTATGAATATGCTACATACTACCTCCATTTTCTAAAATATTGTTTAATTTGCCTTTTCAATAGATAAAAATTATTTAAAGTCAACCACCAAGGTTCAAAACTTATGAATGCTACATATTAAATCCATCTCACAAAAAGGCATTCCAATTTGTTTTCAATAATTAAAATTATTTGAGCTCGACTAACAAAACTAAAAATTTGTTATCTACATTATATCCATCTACGAATGGTTGTTCAATTTCTTTTTCAATAATCAAAATTATTTGAAACTCCACCATCAAAATCCCTAAATTTATAAATACTACTTACTACATCCTCCTCTAAAGATTATTCAACTTTCTTTCAATTGTCAAAATTATTTAAGCTAAAAGCGACAAAATTTAAAACTTATGATTACTACAAACTTGCTACATACCTTCATCCCTAAGAGATTCTTCAATTTTCTCTTTTCAATATATAAAAGTAACAAATATTATGATCTTTATTGACATATACAACTATGATTTGAATCAAAATTGTCATGTTAATAGTAAATTAGGTTGGAAATACTATAGGTTGATGTATTTTCACTAAATAGATTTTTACATAAAATATTTAGGTTAAAATTTTAAAAAGTCAAAACTGCGTCAAATTATTAAGTCATTAATACATAACTTAAAAGATTGTCTATCTGTAGAATTATTTTATTTATCGTTATCAAACTTTTATGATCCTAATTATTTATAGAATGGTTTTACTTGAAATAAAAATATAATGTTTTAATAAATTACATTAAAATATTAATATTTTTAAATAATTAGGTACCATTACCTACAAGATTGGTTGGGTAAAGTTTTATTAAATCAAATTAACAATGAATTCATGACAGATACACATATGAGATAAAATTGTAAACAACAACGAAAGAACTAAAAGCGTGACAATGTAAAATTCCTTGAATAAAGTGAAGTCAAAGCTAATATACAGAAATGGAAAACCATTAAATACAGAAGAGAAAAGAGAGGTTGACCACGAAAGAATGGAAACCAATGAAGATATGACTAATTGATCGTAACAAAGATGTTGATGTAGTGAATAATCTATCTGCAACTTTCACATAAAATAAAAAATAAAGAAGGAGAAGTTTTAATTATTTGACTATGACAATTGAATTTTTAGATAATGAAGTTTAAAATAGGTATATGATATTTTCGCTTTTGATAATTTCACAATTTTAAGGAAATGATGTTCTTTAGAATTTATAAAAATTTATTTATTAGATAATTTTCTTTCAAAACTACTAATTTTTATTACTATTTACAATTATAACAAATAAATCACGTACAAACACCATTTCAAGGTTCCAGGTAATTGTTGAACAATTGATGGGAGAACATACATGTGTTCCTCATCTTCAAATTTGATCAACTCAACCTGGGATAAAAAAGTAAGCCAGGTAACCTAAACAATATGATTCCTTTGATCAATGATCTAATATAATGGTCATATTAAAAGAATATTACTGAAAGTTTGAATAAATTATACATGTTTGTTTGATACCAATAAATGTAAAGATGGGGAAAATTATACCCACAATGTCTCCCTGCAAATCGATGTTTCCTCTAATTTGTTTCTTGTGTCCCATATTTTATATATTTGTATAATATAGTATATGATATATTACATATTTTTTCTATCCATCAGTGTCCATAAAGTATGATATATAAAATATAATAAACATAAAAGGCACATAAAAGTATCAAGAGGAATAGATGATTCCAGGCAATTGAGGGTGTTTGGACTATACATTTCAGAGAGAAAAGAAAAAAACGTTTTCTCAAATCTCTAAAGGTTTAACTAATTGATGCAGAATAAGTGCATATACATAATGTGGATGCTAGCATTCTGGTAACATCTATTGAAATGAATACATGGAAGTACAAAACATTGGGGAGTATTATATTGAGATAATTACACAAGCAGGTTCTTGATGGCAATTCATTACTTTTATTTAACTTACATGATACTTAGAGGACACATATTATAATGGCGCTTTTTTATGTCATTTTTGTGCTTTTTGAAGTGTCATCTTTGTGTATTTTTGTAGTAGTGAGTGGTGCTTATATAACCATCCGAGCAAAAGTGTGTATGCTACTATGTTTAAGATGTCACGTTGTATAATTTAATGTTACATTAATTATGTTTTATTAATAACTTATATAGATAAATAGAATCTAAAGTAAAAATAATTTAATTTATATAGGAGTCCTATATTATAGGATTTGAATTTGTAGTCTTTTAGTTTAATTAAAATTTATCAAATTATTATTATAGATAAAATAGAATCCTAAAGTAAAATAATTTTATTTGCATATAGAATCCTATATTATTGGATTTGTATTTGTAGTTCTTTAGTTTAATTAAAATTTATCAAATTATAATTATACCCTTCATTAAGAATATTTTGTCTGTTCAAAAGGGAAGAAAGCTTTTCAAGCTTGACGATACTTACATATATATATATATATAGATAAAATAGATTGATGTACATAAACATGGGGACGGGTCGGATCCGGGGCCATTATATTGTGGTTGTATTAAAATATACTCCGTACTACTTATATGGAGAATAATCTTTTTTCCTAAAATAATATCCGATAATATTCTAATAGTTTGGTCGGGATCCTACTAAATTGTCCTAAGAGAATTTGCATTAAATTTCCTAAAAATTAAAATAGGAGAGAAAATTACTAAAAATAAAAATTAAAGTATTTTTTCAGTTCCCCTATAATAAGTTGTTCCCTATAAAATTATTCATTCATCCTCTTCAGCCAATAAATTTATACTCTCTATTATTTTTTCAATAGTAAAGTAAATAATAGAGAATCTGCTAAAGTACATACATAAAAAGCTATTCCTAAAAATAAAAAATAAAAAATAAAAATACTCCCTCCATTTCAAAATACATGATCATCTAGAAATTTTTTACTTTTTCATAATAATTGATTGTTTATAATTTTAATATACTTTTTTACAATTCTAATGTAGCTTTTTATAATCGCAATATAGTTTTTCACAAACTATTAATAAAACTTTTTGTATTTAAATAATTATCTATTTTAAAACAGAATCAGTAGTGATTTAGAGTGCATTTTAGGGGAGCTCATGTAAATGCTCTAACACACTATTCATGTTTGATCGAATCCGACCTTATAGGATGGCCTTGTGATGACCTTTTTAGATCATTTCTCTATTATTATTGTTACAATCTTTGAATTTTTATTAAGAAATCACAATCTTTATTCTTGACACATCTTTCATTTAAATCGTTATAAAATAAAGTAAAATTAATTTTTAGTTCATTTACCTGAATAACTAATAAGAGTAATAAACTTCAAACTTCAAAGGCTCTTGTTCACTGTAGACAACTGAATTATAGCCAAGCCAGCCATCTAGTGAGGACCCAAAAATTCCCATCTCCGGGAACGGTGGGTCAAGAGACGGACATGAAATTTTTATGCAATCTAGTTATAATTAGATGGATGCAAGATAAAAAATTCAAGAAAAAGTAGTTTCATATGTAACTAACAAATAATATTTTTTTTATACTTAGCAATGATATTATTTCAAATACAAGAATATTATAAATCTGTAATTAGAGAACAATAACAAAGCATTACAAATAAGAAAAATATCTCTCCAATGCTAACTAAAGTATTGCAAATAAGAGAAATATCTCTCCAATGCTAACTAATATACAGTTAGAGAAATATTACAAATAAAAGAAATATGTCTCCACTAAGACATTCAAACCCAGAACCTTTTGATTGGAGACCTAGGATGGATGTCACTAGACTAGAAGCCATGTGCACCTAACAAAATAATGTTAGGAACTTAATATTGTAAAAGATCAACCAATTTTCAATCATTTATTATTATTTGTAATACAATATTTTTAATCTATATATAAGTTAATTAATTGAATGCTCTAGTGATTGAGCTAGCACATTTTGAGCCATATGGTCAAGGGTTCGAATCTCATGTAAGGAAAGGGAGTTGAGAATTATTGTAATCTTAAGTATTACAAAAAAGTTAAATAAAATTATAAAATTTGTTAATTTGACAAATTTAAAGAATAAATTGGATCATTTTGTATAGACGAGGTAGTAACACCTAACAAAAATAAAAGGTATTAAACGCCATCAATAAAATGTCCGTGAATCTTGATGACTATATGTAATGGTCTTTAGTCCTCCCTCCCATTGAGGGAAAATTGGGCATAAAGAAATCCGCCAAACACGCCCTAGTCTACATCTCACATCTCATCTAACTTGACCATCCCCCATCTATCTCCACTCTCTATTTTCCATTCATCTCAATTCTCTCACCATTGGTCCCAACTATTTATAGACCTTCCTCATCATTCATCTCTTTGCCATCTAACTCCTCACTTTTATTTTCATTAGGATGATAGAATATAAGTAGCTATATGTACCTTCCATTTTTATCCTTTCTTGAAAAGTAGGATGAAAAAATTTACCTACCTTCCATATCTCTAACTTGTGACTTCATTCACCATCCCTCATCTCAACCAACAACTTCTTGAAGTATCTATTCCATCTCTTTAATCCCTTTTGTACCATTAAATTTAAGTAAGCCCATCTTTTTCTTCCATTAATATTCTTTTTGATTGGTATACCATAAATCTTGACATCAATCGATGCAAAAGATTTGACAAATTGCCTTCTTTATAACAAGGGATTATAATATAGTCAATCTATTATATCAATCGTTTTTTTTCCCATGGTGAAAAATAGATTATTAAATAAAACCAAAGATCACCCTACCCACTTTTGCCCATCTCACCAAACAAACTTCCAACTTTTAAATTCCCTTTAGCCCCACAATTTTGAGTCATTGTCCACTTTTCCTACTATATATAAACTCTCATCTTGTTCATTTTATTCATTGTCCACCATCCAAAGACCCCATATCTCCAAATTAATTACATCATTGTCCATATTTAGTACAAAAATTAAGCCTTATTGTTTAAATTCATTTCATACCAAACACACCTTAAAAAACATTTTAGTCTTTTATTTCATATAATGAGTACATCTAATCCTATGTCCCAAAATGATGTCTCGAATAAAAAACGAAACCGCGATGATACTGAGTTGGAATCAATCTCCACCGATTCAAAGCGAGTTAACTCATTACCCGACGTGGACCGAATCCCGACAGACATCCTAGACATTCTCAACGACTCTGACGTCGTCAATGACCGTGACTCACCGAGTCAAGATCTTGACTCGGTGATCAAAAGCTTCGAAGAAGAGATCCTTCAACCCCCATTAATTATTCAAAATCCACCTGAAATATCGGATTCCGAGGAGTCCCAACGTGACATAGGATACCTCTTCGGAGCCTCAAATGACGAGCTTGGCCTCCCTTCAACCACCTCCACCACCCGATCTCCCAACAAAAATGAGGCGAAGAATGATCCAATTGATTCAACCATTGATACAAATACAATTGAGATGGGGAATGTGATTGAGTTCGAAGAAAACGAGTTACTGAGTTATGACTCGTTTCAACTCGGACTGAGTGAAGCTTCAAAGGTAGTTGATGAAAACGGTTTTGATACCGTTGATGGATTATTTGATTCTCAAGATATCTCTGACGTGGCGGGCCTGACGTGGCAGCCCGAATCGTGGATGGTTGGCCCGTCGAGCCGTAGTTAGAATAGGATTAAATTTTGTACTAGTACTATTTTTAATCGAAATAAAGAAATTACAAGATGTTCTTTTCTAAAATAAATTTTATTTATTGATACTAGCAATTTTACACACGCGATGCGTGTAAAAACTAAATTAAAGTTCTCATAAAATAATTTCTCCCAAAATGGGTGGTTGTGCAAGTGTAGTGGTAGTTTTTTTTTATTTGAAAAAGTGATTGATTATGTATAAGCATGTGATATGACAATTTTGACCCTACAAGATAAATAACTAATTGTATAAAATTTAATTAGAAAGGATAAAATGAAAAGAAAATTTTAGTGAAGCCAATAACTATCTAACATAATTCTCTTTATATATAATATAAATAGGTAGGACATAGAATGAAAAATTTAACTTTCTGTGCCAAAATGGTAAATATAATAATAAATTTAAATGATCGTTGTTAGTATTTTTATTGGTTAAGCAATTTTACCATTTGATAGGTAAAAGCGATTGAGCGATGTGAAGTGTTGAAGCAGTGTCGGGCGGTTGGTTACATGGTTGATGAAGTCTCAATGCAGAGATGTTGATTTGCTAAATTTGATAATAATTGGAAGATATATTTTAGATAATATATTTTAATGCTTGGGTGTAAAGTCACGGTGTTGGTTGGTTATGGAGACGAGGAAAGTATCGAAAGCGATTATGGAAGGTTTGTTTATGAGTTATTCTGTAAAAACTTTGTTTTGTCACCTCTGAGAGCCGGGCACAGCTTGCAGAGAACTAGACTTGACCCGAAAATAATAGAGAGTTCTACATTATTTTTGCTTGAGAAAGAGCTTGAGAGATTTTATCTTTTTATTGTAGAATTTGAATGTCTGAGTTGTTACATAAAACTCTTTTTAGTATGTACAAGCTGTTGTTAACACCTCGTTACGGCGGTCTTGCTTTTAGTTGTTTAATACACGTAAGAAACACATACTAAGGATAGTAGTGTGTGGTGGAGGATAGGTGTAGCAAAGTCGGGGGGCACGGGCATACATCTTGATAGGAGTAGAATGGGGCGTTCGGGGAGATAAGACTATTTTGATTCATTATCACGGTGGATTCGCTTACGTCGGGCGGGTTGCCCCAGGGCGTGGAGTGCGTATTTGCCTTGGCCCCAGTTACCGTCTTTGTCGTGTTTTTACTTTAGGTATTGTTTATACTGCAATCGGCGCACTCGTGTGTAAGTGTTGCGACGCGTCACCGACAACTTGGACTTCTGACTATTATGTTAGGTATTCAGAAGTGTTATCACCATTGCTCCAGTGGTGAGTATGATGTGTTCCACCAAATCTTTACTTCCTATTTCACCGGCCGGATTACACTTTCAAGTGGTATCGAGGAGTGGGCCTTTTCGACATACAGTGAGATCATTGTAATTTGTATGTAAGATGGAAGCAAATACAAAGTTGTCCCAGCGACTTTATGGGTCAAATTATGCATATTGAAAGAGCGGGATGGTTGCTTATTTGAGATCCATGAATGAAAACATGGAAATCTGTTTTTATCTAAAATTTGGACTCATATGACGGACTTTACAGCAAACACACTTGATTGAGAAGCAACACGAGATGGAATGGGCGGTAAAGGCATTGAAACCTTAATGGAAAATTCGAAGGCTCTTGAAGCTGATATGTAGTTGTGAGAACATAAATGTTGATATACTTATCCGAACATGTATCAGTGCTAAAGAAGCTTGGGAAACTCTCGCATGTGTATTTGAAGGAACTCATAAGGTTCGTATGTGTCACCTCCAACTTCTCAGCACCAAATTTGATAATCTTAGAATGAATGAAGATGAGACCATCATTGAATTTATTATTAGTCTTGAGGATATATCCAATGAATTCTATGATCTTCTTAGCTGAAGAAGATGTTTGAAGAAAGATTGTTCGAGAAAGATACCAGATCTCTTTCCAGATATTCAACTCCAAAGTGGTTTGCCATAGAAGAGGCGAGAATGACATCTCGTCATGAGGTTGATGAGAGGTATTTGGTTCTCTTATTACATTTGAAATATCTCTTGATAATCAAAGTTGCCGAGGAAATGCATGACAACTGTCAAACCAGTAAGTGGCAGTTTGTCCAACGGTTAGTACCCGACGAGACACAAATGTCGAAAATGGATTGGATCAACAATCTACTGAGATCCAATATCAAGATGTGAAGGTTATGGTGATGTTCATATTGACCATTCAAATCTTCTAGAAAAGAAGTGTAATGCAGCTGGGTCTTGAAAGGCAAAACACAAGAACGACATTGCGAAGTTTGTTGCATTCACATCCAAAGCTGATGAATCTCCTTGTATGACTGATGAAGGTGAGAGTAGTGATGATGAAGAGATGACTATTGAAGGATTAGTTGAGCAGTACAAACAATTGTTCGACTATTGTACCAAGTTGCAAGGTGATCTGAAGGTACAAAAGAGGGAAAATAGAACTCTTATTAATGAAAATAATAAGATGTTAAATATCAACTCTGAATTAAAGGAGAATGTTAAGAGATTATCCAATGAATTGAAATTTATGAGAAAATGCATTGTGTATACTCGATTCTAGGACTTCAATTTTGCAAGCTCTTGAATCTCTCTTGTCAATTCAAGTATTTACCCGACATAAAATTCTACTTGGTGAGTCGGTCATTATTAAGCCTTGACTTCGAGAATAAAAGAAGAAGAAATGGGGTTTTCGTCATTGTGAAAGAAGGGCTACATAAGACCATATTATTACAACATATGGTAGGGCGTTAAATATTGACATGTTGATTCCCCATATTCAAAATTAAAGTTAACAAGTAAATGAAATGGAGGATCAAAAGTGCTAATTCTGGAGTAGCTCAACACAAGGAATGGAAGATCAAGAACAATTATCGAGGTAATTCTTGTGTTGCTAAGCGTAAAGTGTGGAGGATCAAGAGGACCGCCGTGAAAGAAAATTTGAAATCGATGTTGTCTACATCCGGGATATGCGTATTTCATGATGAATTTGACATGTGTGGAGACAATGAGTCGGGAGCGGAGGAGTTACTAGTGTTATGTACTGGAGTGTGATGTTAATGAATTAAAAATTCATGTCGTTTGTCGTCTGTTTAGATTCCACTTTTGAGGCAAAAAGGGAAGAGATATGATTGAGAGGGAGTATGTTTTGCAAAAAATATTTAGCCAAATGGGGGAGTTTGTTAGTATTTTATTGGGTGATAATTTTGTTGATAGGCAAAGCGATTGAGCAGTGACGAAGTGTTGGAACAAGTGTCGAACAATTGATTACAACGGTTCGATATAGATATCGTCTGAGATATTTTCGATTTTGCTAAATTTGGTAATAATTGGAAGATATTCTTTCGTCCTATAATATATAGTAATGTCTTGGGTGTACCCCCGAGCATAAAAAGTGCGATTTGGTTGGTTATGGGAGACAGGGAAGGTATGAAGCAATTATGGAGAGATTTTGTTTATGGAAGTTATTACCATAAACTTGTTTTGTGTCTACACTATATAAAGGCCTCGCTTGCGGACAGCCTAGACTTGACCGAAAATAATAATATAGAGGGATTACGTTATTTGAGGAAAAGAGCTTGAAAGATTTATCTTTTATTGTAGGCGAATGTGCGAACGTTACATAAAACTCCTTTGAAATGCATTACAACTACATACTAAGGGATAGTAGTGTGTGGTGGAGGATATGTAGCAAATCGGGGGGGGGTTGGACTTATACATCTTGATAGTAGTAGAATGGGGCGTTAGGGGAGATAAGACCTTATTTGTAATTCGTGCTCGTAGTGGAATCGCCCGTTGAAGCTGGTTGCACCACGGGCGTGAGTCCGTGTTACCTTAAAGCGAATTCATATTGTGGTATTTTTACTTTCGGTATTGTTTATCTCACATCGGCCTTATCGTGTTGTCCAAGTATTCTTGACATCGTATGCCAGCAAACCGTTTACAGTTTTTTATGTTCATGTCGAGTGTTATACCAATTTATTTATCTGGCCCAGTGGTCCCTAGGTGTATTTCGATCAAGCGGTGGTCCTAGCGGTGTGTTTCGAGAAGATCTTTTTATTTTCTATTTCACGGTAGCAATTACACTTTCAATCGTTAAATTGATTTAAAACCGTTAAATGGTAAAATAAATTATTATCACTTATTCAGATGGTCGTTCTCATATTGATATTCTAGAGTTTAGAGTATTAATCAAATTCAAGAAATAACAAAATGTTTTAGATTATAGAATTTTATCAGAGGCATACCTTAATAAGCAAAAACAAATTAAATTGAACGAAGTTACTGTTTATTTAAAATAAATTCAGCCAATGTGTTCTCAAATGAGCAATCAACTCAACATTGATTCAATAATTTCTTTTGCAAGATTGAAATTTTAACTATTCGAGTTATTGACAAAGTTGTTATTAAACAAAATAAAATAACTATTCCAGGTTATTAGAATTCATTTGCGAAAATAATTAAGCTAGTAATGGTAGCTGGCATCTAGGTAGAGTGACATGTGATTTAATAATTAACATTTCGTTGACAATTTGGTTTTAATTAATTTATTTTAGCTATAATTTTTTAGAATATATATATATATATATATATATATATATATATATATATAAATGATATATTTTTTTAAGTAAGAGTTACTTGAAATAAAGCCTACAAAAAATAAAACTATTTTATAGAAGCCTACAAAGAATATATATATATATATATATATATATATATATATATATATATATATATATATATATATATATATTTGTGAATCATTATTATTAATTTAAACTATTTTATAGAAGCCTACAAGAAATAAGCAGAAATTTCTTTTATTTATAGAAAATCATATATATAGTTTATTACATATAGTGATAAGTATTCGAATATGGAATTATTGTAACGAACTTAGACTTAGATGCTTAAGAAAATCCTTAATAAGCATGGTGTAAAAAAGGAAATTCTTAATAAGCATGATCTTTAAGTGATTTCTAGCCATTGGATCGATATTTTTATTTAAAATTTTAGTTTGCTTGAAATATGACTCATTATTCACCATCAACAATATTGATGTTATTTATTAATTTAAGAAATTGCGTGATAGTCTCGATAAATGTGACGCGGTGCGATTTAGTCCTAATAAGGACTAGGCATTGCGGATTTAGTCCCGTTACGCCCCAGTTGCATTTAGTCCTAAATTAAGCATTGGCCATTAGAAATTAACGTTTTTCGCGAGTTGTAGTCAATTTTGGGTTTAAAATGTAATTTTGAAGACTTTTACCGTGTTTTTGATGTTTTCCTCCAAAACCATTTTCTCACCCAGACACCTTTTTCCCCACCAATTCACACTTTTTCCTCCATTGACAACTATATCTACCCTTTCACTTCGACCCCCTATTGTTAAACACTAAGACCACCAAAAAATCTTACCATCATTCCAAAAACATATCCTGAGAGTGAGTTTCTTGAAACTTGAAAGCATTGACGATGAAGTAGGGAGATTTTATTGTGGGTTAATTGCAGCAAATTACGTTGCTGGAAAAATGGTGGTCGACGATTTATCAAATGTCCAGAGTTAAAATATGCTTTATTTTATTTTTTATGTTTGATTTTAAATGACTTTTGGAAGTAAATCTAATACAGTGATTTTTGTAAATTGATTATGGTTGTGGATTACGGCAGAGAAAGGATCCAGTTCTAACGAGAGAGAAGATAATTATTTTGGGACTTCTCAAGAAATGCAATAAAATAGGAACAAATTGCAAGTTAGAAAAGAAGTTCCAAGGTATTGGCACAGTACTAGGTATGAATCATTTTTGTAAATATAGCATGTAGTATGAATGCAACAATAAGAAACATTAATCAATGCAAGTTGTTTTCAATTCCAGAAATGTCTTGTTTGTTGCATGATTGTGCTCACATTAGCAACATGTTTGAACTTCAAAAACTCTAAAACAAACACCATCTTTTGAAGTTCAAACAAAAAAAAGTTTCTCAAAAGAGCTCAAAACTGCTCAAAAAAAAGCTGAAACATTGACAATGGAATAAAGTTTAACAAAAACATGGAATGCCCACAAATCAATCTCGAATGAGGTCTTTCATATGAACAAACTTCTGACCTTTCTCTTTGATGACATCTTGTGTGGCCTTAACTTCTAGTTGGAGGTAATGAAAGTTGTCACTTGTTGTCGTTCAACAATAGGTGGTGAGCACTTTTAATTATTACTCCAAGTGCTATTTGACAATGATTGATTAAGCCTTTTCATGTTGCCTCTAAGTGCTATTTGACAATGATACGTGTACCTTGGCCTTGCATTCTGGCTTGAAGTTGCATTGGAGTCATGGGATCAAGGTTCGAGAAAAAGGCGTTAAATGGTGGATTCGTGTTGACTCTTCTTGGGCGGTGATCGGCTTAAGATTCTTAATATTTTTTCTTTTTCTTCTTCATTCATGTGAAATAAATGTCCCGGACTTGGTAAGTAATCAAGAAAACAATAAAGTACAAAGATAATAGAGAACAATTTAACAGGTTATCTTACAACCCTGCTATTGTGACCTTGTTCTTTGCAAATCTTGCATAGATACTTCTGACATTCTGAACTTATGCTTTTCACTTATCTCCGGCCTCGATTTGATCGACTCTTTACCGACTTTCCAATTCTTCGGCCTTGTTAGATACCATTGGTAGAGGGTGGTGGAACTCTATCGGTTGAGGCCACAAATCAGTCCATACATAGGTTTTTATAGCGCCCCAAGGGCATAAGAATGACTGCTTAGCAGGTAGCAATTGAGTAGCATTCATGTACATACTCCTCTACATTCTACTTTGATGAATCCCGTAGGCACATGCATGCTTGCATGGTATCCCATTGAGTTGCCATTTCCTACATGTGCAATGTCTTTTCTCCAAGTCTACTGCACACTGATTTGCTTGTGAAGATGAATACACTTGAAACTTGCCTTTATCATACTTCATTGGCATACAACTAACAACCTCTTTAATATTGTGTAGTAGTCTTGCTCTAGGTCTAGGACACAGAGTTCCTTCCTATTTTACCTTCTCCCAATTGATATCAAAATTTCTCTCATGATCGGTCTTTCACATGCTATTGTTGTAATCAGGGGTTGTCCACTTGCATCAAAATAAAGAATTGAACACTTCACACATGTTGTTCAATAACACATATATTTGAGGAGTTGTAGAAAAAAAAAAGCGCTGCTCAGCTGTTCTTTGGATCACTTGTCCCCAAACTATTGAAGTGCTTTCCGTCAATTTTCTTCAATTTTTCCGTTGCATAGTCAAAGTCTTGAATAATGCTTTGGTATAGCGGCCCAGATCCAATAAAACTACCTTAAATGTTTGTCCCCTAAATCCTGCTCTCTTAAAGTTCTCATGTAAATGCCTTACAAAATCATGATTCACATTAGGTAACACGGTTTGGCTTTAATCAAGCCTTTACGCTTGTCACTCATAAAAGTTCGGTCTTAAACGCTCGTTTTCATGTGCATTTTAATATCCCTCGTACAAGTGGCTCAAAAACCATTCCCAACTGACTTTATTTCAACCTCTATTAGTCCATATGCGATTGGGGAGGATCTTTATTTATTTGAATTGAAGGCTGAGTTGCAACTAACAGTTATCCGTCCCTTTTTATTTTTAAATGACATCCATTACCCCGTAAGCTTGTGTCCCTGCGTTTGTGGTAGCTTACTTACGTATAGTAATCCATAACCTCTTGAAGCTGTTCTTCGTCACCGTAAATCAACAAAGTAGTTGCCTTGGCCTCCATGAGTGCCACCTACTAACATGTCCTAATTTTTAAGTGTCGTTTCATTTCCCTAAATCAGTTGGCTTGTAATTAGGGGCATTCCTAAACTTCTTCACATAATGCTTACCCAACCATGGTAAAGTTAACAGTTTATCATCATAAAGCTAGAATCTGAGTGTGTGATCGAGTGCCATTTCCTAATTTGCAAACCAACTTGTGCCCAACCTCTTGGCGTAAATAAACCACTTTGCAGTATCATGCTGCGTACTACTTTCACAACCGCTACATACCGTTTCTTCACATGTTTTTATGAAACTCTTTAAGTCTTTGATATTGTAATATGTCGATTGTTGAAAATCAATGAGAATTGATTCCGTTTATTATGCCCGTTGTGTCAATTGTGTATCAATTCATTTGCAGTTGAGTTAAATGTGATTGCGAACTTAGTGTTTCAACTTAGTAATTGTATATTCTTAGTGTGGGTTACCATGATAATTTAAGGGGTTATGAGCGATTGCTAGATCTTACTAGGTGTCGTTATAATAATAGTAATTGGTCAATTATTATTAATTACTCCACCAACTTATTATCGAGCTGAAGATTAATGCTTGTCTGATGACGTTGAAGTTATATTTCATGTATGAAATTAAAGAGAACTATATAATTGAGAATGTATTTCTCAATTACAGGGTTCAACATTTTATGTAGAATATCGATTGAACAAATAGAATCAATTAAATAGTTATTTAATTGGTTCGAGTAATTTCAGTAATTACCGATAACTTGAAAGATTATTGATATTGACAAATTCTATTTGGTAAAACATTAAATAGTTCAACTCGATAGTGTCTTAGCAGACTAATGAGTTAACGAGTCAAGCTAATACTTAACGGGTTGCTTATCGGGTTTGTTTTAACCTAGCCCTATATAAGTGTGCTTTAGGGTTTTTCATGACATAATAATAATTTCATAAAAAAACCTAAAGCCGCCCCCCTCCCTTAGCCGATTTTCTCCCAAGAAAATTCTTGGGGTTTTTGGTTTTGTTCAACCTTGTTTACTAGCATAAATCCGTTCTTGATTCAACCTCTCCTGGTGTGGATCAACTAAATATCCATACGATTGATATTACAACGGGAGAGTGAAGGGAAGTCGTTTAGGCGTATATAAGTTTATTAATTGGAATTTACTGCATTGCATTGTAAGTACTCACCCATTATTTTATATATTGTATTATGTGTATTTTTAAATAATGTAGTAAGCACTTTAAGATCCCTGGATCTATGAATTTGTATTTATACTCATATATCCATAGAGTTTTCCATTAATCAATGGCGACCTTGACTCATCACAGAACTAAATAGCATTCCTATAGCAAATTTAGGCTGTCTAGAATATGTCTTTGGGTTAAACTTAGGATAAGTATCTAGCTTTGATGGATCTCGCCTACGTCGCTTGATTCGCTTGTCATTTCAATAAACCGTATTTATCGTAATTTAAGTCGGCATCTATTATTTATCTACAAGTTGTTCATGAATTGCATTTGAGAACAACTCAGTATGAGAGAATGGCCCGCTCTCATTAACATCTTACGTCAACTTTATCCTATCAAAGAAAGTATAAATGCATCGGCCATTATCGTGCCTCACCGTCTGAGCCGCTTCATCGGATCTGCCATTTTATTACTACATGAACTATCCACGAATCATCCGTGAATCATTTGGATGGATAATACTGTAACCATAAGAATCGCTACAATCTCTCTACCTTCATTACATTTAAGTAAATACTCGGCGTTACTCTTGTCTAATACCTGCTCGAGAACATGACCTCACCCTCAGCATGTCATCCGAGTCATAGTAGCTGCATATATTTCCACATGCTACAGTCTTGAGAATTTCCATGTTTCCAACACGTCAGCTATCTTTTACTAAGAAATACAACCATACATCCCATTCATCCCAGCATACTTAAAATAAAATATGTGTCTATCACGCGTAGATACACATTCGCTTTATAAATTGCCTTAACACGCATTGATACTAAGACATTTCCCGTCAGCATGGTAAAGTAATCTAAAACCCTTTCAATAATGTGTATACGACTTCTCGACTGAAACCCTTGTGATGTGGGATTGTAATAAAATCATTTTTGGTCTTCACCAGAAAATCATAAAATAAAATCCTTATTAATCGATATTAAAAACCCTAAATTAATTTGGGAAAAATAAACCATGTCGATTTGGGAAAATCAAAACCCCCAAATGGGTTGGGGAATAATATCTAATCGATTTGGGGAATCGGAAACCTAATTGATTTGGAAACTATATTTAATAGATTTGATAAAACCCCATCCAATTTGAAATCAAAAACCCTAATCTATTTGGGGAAATTATATCACAATCGATTTAAACAAAGCCAAAACTTGACACAAAAACTAATACTTTACAAAACATATTCGATATTATAGCCATAAGTGGCTTTAAAACATATAAACAACTTTTCACTTTTGTCAAATCCCAAAAAATTTATATATTAAACAACATCAATAAGCGGATCCAGTACAGCTGTATGCAAAGCGTTGGAGAACCCTCACAATTAGCCTTCTTTTTTAATCAATTTGGCGCTCAAAATTATCACCGTTTTGTCGCAGTTTTTAACCTAAGGTTTTACTTTGTGTTGTGTTAAAATTGTGTGTTTTGGATTTGTTATAGTGGGATTGATATTTTTGTAATATTAAGAAGTTAAGTGAATTAAATTTTGTTAGGCTTAATC
Organism: Lithospermum erythrorhizon; assembly: GCA_019722365.1. NCBI lineage: Eukaryota > Viridiplantae > Streptophyta > Magnoliopsida > Boraginales > Boraginaceae > Lithospermum > Lithospermum erythrorhizon. The sequence continues at coordinate 410,164 of JADFUC010001789.1, read as the reverse complement.
TATGGATTAAAGGCGTCATGCACACCGCAACAGCGTGGCGTTATTTCTAACGACAATGTTAATTTAGGGACTAAATCTTAGTGGATGTCATGAGGCTAAATATACAACCATTCCATTTCTGAGAATTTAAATCGCCTTGTGTCCTTAACTTCAAAGAGGCTATTACTACGATTTCCTCTTATTAATTTTTTATTTTTATCTTCAGCTATGATATAAGATTGGACCCACTTATCGTTATACACCACTTATCAATCGATTAAATCTTCCTTGATAAGTCTTAAATCGCTCAATATTAAATCTTCATCCAAAACAAATCATTAGATTCCTCCAAATCCGGACCCCTTAAATCCAATGTCTGACTATATTTAGTATACCCCACATCATCCCGGTGCATGCATATATATTCCCATCCTCGATCATAGGTAATTTTGATGGCCAAATATTAAGTTATGTAATTAAATATGCATTTTGAAAAGTCATCCTCTCGTCTTTTCACCCTCCAGACTCATCTTCTAGTTCATCCACAAAACAACAACCATAGAAAAAAAAATTCTTTTAGGTTCTTCAATGCTGATTGCCATCTTAATAAGGGCCTCATTATCTATAGAGATATCCTTAACAAGAAATACTTCAAGATTTGGAGCTACAATTGTTAAGAGTGAGGCTTAATAAGCTCACATCATAGTTATCATTTTGCCTCAACGAGTTCCAGTAATCTTAGACATTTGAAGATTCAGTGCAACAATTTCATAAATAATTGTCGAATCAAATGAACCAAGCGCCAAATGTTTGATTTTTGAGCTAACAAATTGAATTTTTCCCAGGGAGGTTGAACTTGTAGGATAATTTCTCAAGTTGTGGACAACCATCAACTAATTTTGAAATAAAAGGTGTCATGGGGTATGAGACAATACACTATATAAAGCTCATTAAGAAAGGAAGTATAAATGTCCCATCATCCATAACTTCCATTTCCCTCAATGTAACAACCTCTAAGTTTCAGAATTTCAAAGATTTCAAAATGAAAATATGGGTATTTCAGGGAGTAAGTAGTAGCGAAAATGAAACTTTCTAGTTTAAAGAATCTTCACATGTTGGGGTTTTTTAGATATAGAGTGAGCTCCATTTGCTTGAGTATTTGCACAACCAACAAAGACATGTTTTTTTCCAAATGCTTTCTAGTTAGTTTCCTTGTTCGAATTTTGCTAACTTTTCAAGGCAAGTAAAATCGTTATTGCAACACCTTTGCATGTGATCAAGAACATTGATAAAAAATTTGGGTAAAAATGAAACTTCATCGATATCTATGATGGGATAACTCCACCAAAGAGTGTTAAATCGGTTCGGAAGAATTGAAGTCCTTACCTTTATTTTGTCAGGAGAAATTTGAAGATATCATGGAGGATAGGATCAGGGTAAAGTACTAATCCTATCATCAATGGCTAAAAGTGAATTGGGATGATGAAGAGATGCAGAAGATGAGGCTTTGCCTCTTGTTATTATGAGCTTTCGTTATTTGTTCCATTTCAATTTAGTGATGACTGATGAAGTGATGGATTTATTAAATCTAGTGTGAGGGTGGCACATCTTTATATTATTGATTATTTGATTTTGAAGATAAAATATTAATATTCATAGATAATATACTATAATTGGATCTTTCATAAAGGGAGAATGTATTTGATGTATAATAATGTTCAAATACTAATTAATATTGTTGGTACTTTGATGAATTGAGTTTAATTGCTTTTTAGAAGACTAAATTATTATACCTATATTGAAGACTAGTTTCAGTATTGATTCAAACCCAAGAAATAATAGAATGTTTAGATTATTGATATTTGTAATAAGTTATATTAATGGTCTTTTTCGGACAAACCAATATGTACTTGTTTATTTGATTAATGCATTCAAACTAGTTAATCAGTCTAATTGTTGTCAATGGTTTAAAGCCAAAATCTAATCTCATTTTAATTTTTTTTTTCGAAATAATTAACCTAATCTAGTCAAATATAATGTAATGTAAAGAAGAATTTTTATTATTTATCAAGTAATTTTAAAATAAAACCCATAAGGAAAAAAATTCCTCGATTAATAGGGTTTTATCAAATCGAAGAGGATCATTGTCAAACTATGAGTTCTAGCGTTCTTGTGATTTGGTGAGATGTCTGACTTACTTGCTTGACTTGAGCTTGATAGGAGTTTGGTATAAGCTCGAAGCTTGAGCGACAGGCTTGTCTTGATTTAGGTTGGAATATGTGTCTTGGTCTTGATGGATTGAGACTTGTTCTGGACTTAGATATCGTCAGAAATTTGAGAGCCTTAGAAGCGTCTTCCGTGTTGGTCTCATTTGGACTTGATTTTTTTGACTTGGACTTGATCTCCCGATTGACTTCTATGACGTTTGTAGAGTGAGGCTTTTGATTTTTAGTGCTCATTATTGGACTTCCACCTTCTGACTTATCAATTCAAAAATAAAGTCAGAAAACCCTAATTTATTGAACTCAGAAAACCCTAATTTAATTGAAGTCGAAACTTCTAATTTAATTGGAAGTCGCCAAACCTAATTTAATTGAAGTCATAAACCCTAAATTAATTTAAGTTAGAAACCCTAATTTGATTGAAATTCCTAATTCGATTCAAAATCCTAATTTATAAATCAAAACCTATAATTGAAATTCCTAATTAAAATCCCCAATTAAAAACCCTAACCAAAATCTCAAAATCCCTAAATCAAAGACATCAATTTACAATTCAAAAATACAAATCATACAATTACAAAAACCCAAAAATGCAACCAAACAAAAATAAGAAAACAAAAGTGCCTAAACCGAAACAAACCAACCATGTATTTGAATTTTAAACATATTTAAATAAAAGAAATAAAAAATCAAACATGCGAAAGGAATATTTAGTATAGTCAGAAACAATGACAAAAATAGAAGCACAAAGTCAAAAGAAACATAAGCCTAATCATAATTAAACATAGATGTAGGTTCAAAATCGAACCTAAATCGATGATTCAAGAGCAAAAATCTAGAAAGAGGAAGTGATGACCGAGATGAGAGAGACAAAAGATGGAGTGGGGGGAGGGAGGCGAAAATAACGATAGGTTTAGGGTTGGGTCTTTAATTTGCCTTATATACCCATATAACCGGTTGTTACGGTTTAGCGGCCAATTCTAATGGATTAAGCGGTTTCATTTTTAAAACCGGGACTGGACCGCTACTTAAATGGATGGATTAACGGGCCGAGATTACTGCCCGGATCTCGAACCCCGGTTCCGGAATTGACTTCGGCCAAGAAATGCTGACACCCAATCCACGATGACCATCATTGTCGTTCACATCATACGCGCTTCCACTTTGTTCGTTTCCCTTATAGTTTATAACAGCCTGGCCTTAGGGGTGAAAAGCGTTGGGGAATTCTCATATCACTTAGAGATAAATCTCACGAACGAGCCAAAACTTCCTTCATTTTATCCTATTGTGCCCAATAATGAGGTGGTGCTTTGATGGGAGTAGAAATAATCGTAATGATGTTTAAGCTCAATTTGGGAGAGATTGGGATTCAGTACGAAGTAATTCAATCAATCACCGTTATCTCCAAAGCAGTAGTTCTCACCAATTCCGTTGATCGGGGTGAAATGCAGCATTTGCTCTTAACCTTTTTCAATATTTTCCACGGGGAGAGTCTCGGATGAGTATACTAAATTAGATCATGATCACGACATCTGATTCTAAACAGCAGATGATTCTCTATAGTGGACAACATAAGGCACTTGACTTAGCGGAATGCATCAAATACTCATCGTATGATCGCGCTCAAACGGTCGGAATCTTTTGGAGCATTTGAAGATTTCATTCGATTATTAAATACTGATAACCGTAAAGAGCACCAAGTCATTTACCCGTATATCTTTTAATTCGGTAGGCCCAGAAAATACATAAAGAACAACTTAATCTATATGTCATATAATATTCTACAATCAGATAATAGAACAAGCATGCTCACATTTGCAATTCCACTAAGCACATAAAAGTATAAAGAACTCATGCAACATAAACCGGGCAGCGTACTTGCAACATTCCGACTTAAGTTATGCAAGCATGTGTACAATCACATAATTATGACCATCATAACTCTTGGCGTTATTAAAATTTCAACTTAGACTATATTAGTAACCTCTTATGTCAACGGACTCACGTCTTGACATTGGAAATCCGTTAAGCAGACCAAATATACTAAATGCAAATTCAAAATGAAAAATGTAAGTTCGAGTTCTCGAACTAGTAACTTAGAGTATTCCATCGGATGGCATCCGTATATGACATGCTGCCCGTCTTCAGCAGTCCGCGCCTACAAGTAGACCTAGCTTGACTTTTATATATTAGTATGGCATTCTTGCTTATTTATTAGGTAGGATTTGTTATATTTTATTAACTCTTACGATCATGTCAAACATATCAACCAAATAAACAAAAGTACTTATTTATGAATCGCAGAAAAATATATACGCACATTTGTAATAAGCGGTAGCGATTCATCAATTAATAAAATTAAAATGTGGAGTTCTTAATTTAATTAGCAAAATTGGACCCACTTTTATATTTCATGGACTATAAGTGTTGATGTTGGAAATTAATAGTCGAGATAATAAGGTTGAATCGAAGTATAAACTAAACTAAAAGCTAATGATTTTCACCGCATAAACTTCGTTTTTCCCCACAAATCCTTCTACGTACCAAACGAAGCCCTTAAAGAAAAAAAAAAAGAAAAAAAGAAAATCTAAATCTCCACTTCCCCCCCGCACTTGAACCCCCTCCCCATTTTCCTTGATTTTCTTTCTTAAGATTTCTTCTCCATCTATGACTTTATTTTCAAAGAATTTCTTGGAGGTTTCACCAAATCGTCCTCTTCGATTCAAGGTAAAATGCGAAGATCTTTTTTGAGTATTTCATGAGTTTCGAGATGGGTTGACGCTTTGTTGACTTTTGTATTCGGTGTGTGCTACAAGCGATTCTTAGACCTTAAATTAGTTGTTCTTGAGTTAAAGTTAAACATTTGGATGAGTAATTCTTAATGGTTTAAGGCGTTGACTTTTTAAAATTAGGTTTGACTTCGGGTTTGAGGTTTAATATGGCATATAATTATTACTCCCAGGCTTAGATTATAGTGTAGGAGAGTGATAATAACCGATTTTAGGGTGGTAGAAAAATGTTGGTGTAGTTGTGTTTAAACTTTGAGTTAAACCCGGGTTGACTTTTTTTTTCAAGGCGTTTTTTAATGGTATAAGTATGTTCTGGACCTTTATTATAGTTGTTTGAGGTGGAATTTATTGATTTATAAGTTGTTGGATGAATATATGTTGAGTGATTTTATTAGATTTGATTTAGTAAGCGGGTTGTGAGGTTAAAGTTGTTAGAAATGGGTTGGTTGGTTGGAAAGGATGATATGTTGGATTGGTTAAAAATTGTTTAAAGTGTTAGAAATGGCGTTGGAGAGAAATGGTTAAGGTGTGGGTTGTTCGTATTGCGTCGTTTAGTTTGTCGTTTAAAAGCTTAACTAGTAATATTTTATCTAAAATTATTGGTGGTACTAAAGTTGTTAAAGAGAATTTATAAGTTTGTGTCATTACATTCGGTGTTTTATTTAGACTCGGGCAGGAAAAGGCTTGCGGATCGATTGAGTTCTTGGGTGCTAGTGGTACTAGCCAAATGTGGGGATTTATCACTCGTATGATAATGTTATTTACGTTGAGTGAAGTACTTGATAAATAGATATATGACTATATAATTGTTTTATGAATTTATGTGAGTTTAATTTGTGAAGTTCTAAAATGTTGAGTTGTATGATGGTTGTGTTATGTATATTAAATTGTAAGTTTTATGTGAGATTGTTGTATTATGTATATTATAGATTGTCATATTGAGAGATTGTTCGTGATTGTTGCATGATTGTTTTATTTGGGGTTGTTGTAGTTGTTGTGATGTTTAATTGAGTCGTGGCAGGTGGTTATGTTTGTCATGGTTGGCATGTTTGGTGTGATGTTAAGTTTGTTGGTCATGCCTGGTTTCATATAGATAATGAAAAATCGCCCATATTAGGATGTGGGCATGTTGGAGTCGCATGTAGAGGGCGTTGTGCAGAATGAGGGTGTTTATGATATTGTATGGGTGATCGAAGGGTAGAACTTTGCCGGGGAAAAGAATATGATATTTTATGCGTGAATGAGGTTAGCTTGCCGGGAAGAGGATATATTATAGTGTGTTACACAGGTGAGCTTTGCCCCATGAAAAGGGCAATTACATTATATAAATGTCGGATATAGTTATTGTCTTTCATTGTGTGACATTGGGAGGATGTCATTTGAGTTCTATAATATTGATAATGTCATGGTTTTATTTTCAGGAGTTTTGGTATTTTATGATTGTGATATAACCGTTGTGTTTGAGAATTTATGATGTTTTACTCGCTTGATTATGTGATATGCTATCTCTTGATATAACATGTGGATTAACATAAGTTGAGTCCTCTAAAATGTATATATGTGGATGATGATTATATTTATTTTGATGTTATGGATATTGGGTATATTCTTTTATTGTACATATATATACTCTATCGCTACGTCTATATCTTTTGTTGTGTACCTCATTCGGATGTGGATAAGTTGCGACCGGGTGATTTGGTTTACCGCTGGCTATCGAGGCACACGCTGACCTCAGTTGGCCAGTGCGGCGTCAAGGGTTTGTTGAGTTAGAGTGAGTGATGGATTGATTTTACTTAGGCGAGGCGGTAGCTGCGAATCTGGTCATCCTTTCTACTCAATCATTTTTGGTGTACTCGAGACTTGTTTAGTGTTTGAAAATTTATAAAAATTGTTTGTTATTTTGGACTTGGTAACGTTATGAAATTTGCACTTTAGTTTGGATTAGGTATGATAGGTCAACTCTTCTTTTTATCAAACTATCGGGTTTATTGATTTTCAAGCAGTTATTTTGTAGCCATCATTGTGGTGACTCGGATATACGGGTTGATAACGACTCTGGCTTACCTCGAGGCGTCACATTCGAGGCGAATTAGATTACAACATTCTTGGAAATCATGATATAAATATTAGTGAAAAATATTTCTAAACTACATTTAGGTTTTCATAAATAATTTTTACATTTGACTGTCTAAAGACAGATCAATATCTAATAATTAATTATAACTAATCAAGATTAATTATCCCAAATTTTAATGCATTTCTATAAATACAAAATTGATACACTAGATTAATATCCCTAGGCCATATTATCTATATAATATAATATTATATCATAAAGTCCATGACATCCATCAAATATAACGTATTATATCATGCATGATAAATAGTCAATATTACATTTAATACATACATTTGGATGACATGAAATCGACATACATGTGCATGTCAAGAAGAATCATCTAATGAAATAAACTATTTAATTTGTCTAAGTGTAAAGTCAATAGTAATCTAATTACGTGTTGTTTGATATTTTATATTAATGAGGTGTTTATTAATATCTAATATTAACAAATATAAAATTAATATCTTATGTTAAAATGTGTTATTAGTATCTAATACTAATAACATCATACATTAATACTTAATATCAAATATATCATTAATGTCTAATATTAATAACATGTTAAGTTAATATCTAATATTAAAATAACTAGTATTTTCAAAAATATAGTTTAAAATTATCTATAATTTGAAACTCAATCTCTAATAATCTGTAAAGACCATGAAATTTAAATTAAATCAGATTAAAATATTATAATTTAAGCACATATCAAATTAAATTTAATTAATTAAAATCCATTAGTTCAATTAATTCGAATAAATAAAATTAAATTCAATGTCTTGTGCTTTTCCAATTTTAATTAATGGTTAAAATAAATTGATAAATAATTTTCAACAAGAAATTAAAGTGTACAATTTAATTAGATTTCTAATAAATCAATTACAGCAAAATTCGTAAATAATTCGGTTTAGATTCAAAATAAAACTCAATTATTACGATCAAAAGCAAGCTGAAGACTCGCGACCCATCAAAAGCAGAATGATGGTATTGCGCCATGGACCCTCGGCCAAGAAGCTGACGTGTAGCGCGTTAAACAAAATTCCAGCGCTTTGATCGCGCCGAGACATGACCTACCCGGCCACGTCACGCGTGGTAGTGGCCGATCCAGCGTCGTCGAACTTACAGTAAATTTGGATGACGTCTTTTACCAATGTGAGACTTAATGGATGCCATCAGTCAAACATATCGGATGGGGTCGAGATTAGATTTCGATTTGACAGAGTCCTTGGCAATTGAATGGTTAGCTCGTTTGACCGAGTCAACTCGGTTGACTTGTTGACCATGTGTTGTCGCTTTAAAATTTAGCGTGGCTGATTTCGGCTTACGGTTTCGGTCGTCGATTAACAAAATTGATAGTTTTTACTGTTTCGAATTGTAAACTGATATAAAAAATTAATTCCCAAAAATTCCAAAAAAATCTGAAATCAGGAAATATTATTTAATTTTTACATTCTAATTTTGAAAATAATTAATGATTAATTATTTTTAATTATTTTACCTAACATAACTCTTCTATAGGAAATAAAACACCATTAGTACTTAAATTAAAAACATGCAAATCAGTTCATAAATATTATTTACATAATTATAATCACATTACGACTCTAGAGGCCATTAGGTATTTTATATTTCGAATCCCAACTAGTTAAAACTAATCGGATGCGAATCTCAGTTCTCGGATTATACAAAAATAATAAATACGAATTACAAGTGTGTACCTTTCTTCTAAAATATTTTGGAATTGGAAGAGATTCTTTAACTACAAAAGTCAAGAATGAATGAGTAATTTCTTCTCCAAAAGTAGGTAACATATAGGCATCAAATGTCCTACTTTTTAGAGGCTTTTATGGAGATTTAAGCAGAAACTCTACACTTCATACCAATCATCTTAATTCGACTAGAATAGATTTAATTCTAAAATACTACCTTCTTATCCCTAAAATAAAGCCACGTTAAAATTGGTATAATATTCTAAAATTATTCTACAAAGGAAAGATTCAAGAAAATCTATCTTACACCCGTTATAGTCGAGCCTAGGGAGTGATTTTTCAACAATTAAAAATTGCCCCAATGTTCTCATATAGTTCCATTTTAAACTCTGAATGTTTCTTTCATGTTTCACTTTAAACCCGGGAAGTTATGATATATATTACTATTAGTTCGGTTTACTGTTTGTGTGTGACCTCTTAGGACAGATCCACAATAGCAATATATTAGATAATATTAACCAACTAGCATCTTATTATATAGGAATTATGAAAGTGGATCTAGTATGCCCATTGACCCTTAACCCCTAATGTTGATAATAAAATAAAATCCTAAAGTACTAATTCGAACAATTGTATATATTAGAACTTATAATTTTTGAATGTATAAATGGTTTGATAAAATAAGGTGTTCATAGACATTTTTATGAGGGTCATTATCTAAATAGTTCTGACATTTATTTGGAAAGAATATATTAATATGTAGTATTTTGAACACACTTTACTATTAACTTGATAATTTTGATTCAAATCAAAGTTTTGAATGTCACTCAAAATTGTAAAGTTTATTAATCTTTGACCATGGAAAGACAAATTAGACAATCTTTTAGGAATGGAGGGAGTATTAATTTCCATTCGAGTTGAAAATGATGCCAATAGATGTTGAGACTATAAATATTTGTTTTCCAAGTTCGAACACCCTCTTAGATTCTACTCCTTCCATTTTAAAAAGATCGTCAAGTTCAATTTTCATTGTCCAAAATTAACAAACTTCGACATAGTAATTGTTATACATAACTACTTTGATTTATAACACAATTATTATGGTAATAGTAAAGTGATTATTAGAAACTATGCTCTTTTGAAATATATTCATCAAAAATAAATTTAAAATTTAAAAAATCAACAATGAAGATTCAAAACTTGGCAATCATTTGTTGAATGTACGAGCTAGCGAGCCAGCTCACCTAGCGAGCTCTATGAGTTGTCGAGCCTGAACATCAGCTTATGGTTTGGCTCATTATAGATCGAGCCGAGCATCGAGCTCGGCTCACCTAAGCCTAACCGAGCAATTGCCGTTCGCTTCGGCTCGACTCATTAACATCTCCACTTACAATGAAACAAACTAAATCATTGTTTATTCGATAAATCACTTCTACAATGACTCATCATTCACTCGTCAATAATATTGATGTTATGGTGTTCGCCGTTTTTTCACCAACAACATCAAATTGGACAATTTGTAAAGGCTACTCACAAATTGTACGTTACACATGAGATATATTATTAAAACAAAGAACATAATTTATTTTTTACCCTTAACAACCAACTAATAGTAGTTGTTATTAAACAAAGCGAATCTCATAATTTTTATTCAAATCCGGACATTCTTCGACCCTATAAAACAATCTATGACTATGAAACCTCAGCCTCTTCACTCCGGTGCATGCATGTATAGTCACATTCTTGATCAAGGGTAATTTTGATGGACAAATTACCAAGTAGTTATGACGAAATGTGCAATTTGAAATAGTCAATTTCTCAATCTTTTCACCCTCAAACTTCAGTTCATCTAGAATAAAGCAACCATAGAATCCCAATTCTTTTAGGTTCTTGAATGTTGTAACTGCCATCTTAATGTCCTCATCATAAAAATTGATACCCTTAACAAAGAATGTTATAACATTTGGAGCAGAAATTGTGATGAGATGGGACCTAATAAACCCCACACCAGAATAGTTGTGCCTCCAATGGGTTCCCTTAATCTTGAAGGTTTGAAGATTGGGTGCAACAATTTCAGGAATCGATTCCGAATAATAGGAACCCAACATCAAATGTTTGATATTTGAGTTAAAAATTTGGATCTTTTTTGCATAAAAGTTGAACTTGTAGGCTATTGTCTCAAGTTGTGGGCAACTATCAAGTAATTTTGTAACAAAGTTGTCATGGGGTATGAGACAATACTTCATATGAAGCTCATTGAGAAAGGGAAGCATAATCCCATCATCATCCATAGCTACATTTGCCTCAAATCGACAACCTCTAAGTTTCAATATTTTCAAAGATTTGCATGATGAAAACAAGGGTTTTTGAGGGAGTAAATAGAAGCGAAGAGGAAACTTGTCTTGTTCAGACATCTCTTCAAGTGTTGGAACAACTTTAATAGGTATATGAAGTTGAAGTTCGACTTCTTTTAGAGTGTTTGCATGAGAAGCCCTCAAAATAAAGGTATCAACTAAGGAAGAAATATTTTTTTTGAATATTTTCGTACTTGGTTCCCTCGTTCTTATTTTCAACTTCTCCAAGAAAGTAAAATCATGGTTATCACGACATCTTTTCATACAATTCAAGAACCTCGATCTAATTTTTCGATCATCAAGATCAAACTCGTTGAGATCTATGATGGGATAATTCCATCGAAGAAAATTGAATCGAGTAGAGAGAATTGAAGTCAAGGCGACACATTTGGTTGGGAGAAAATTGAAGATGTCATGAATGATAGGATCAGGTAAAGTACTGATTCTATCATCAATGGCTAAAATTGAAGGTTTGGATGATGAAGGTATGCAAGAAGATGAGACATTACCTCTTTTTCTTTTGAGATTTCTTCGCTGCTCCATTTTGATTGAGTGATGGATGTTTGTTTGCATGGGAGATAGAGGGGATGAGAAGTGATGAATTTGTTCAATCTAGAGTGAAGGGTGGCATGTATTTATAGTATCGAGTATTTGACTTTGAGACGATCAAGTCGTCGGACTGTGAAGCTCCTCACTTGTCAGGAGAATTGAGATTTTAGGGGATGAGTTTCTGTCATTTACGTGACTCGAATATATATTGAACTTTTTTTAAAATTAATTTAATATGAAATTCTGTCACTTACGTGACTCGAACACACACCGCATAAAAAGATTAGGATATTAGTATAATAGTATTTAACACTTAAGCTCTTTACCATTTGACTTTGAAGATACAAATTTAATATTCCTAAATAATATACTATAATTGGCTTTTCGTAAAGCTAGGTAGAAGTATTTAATGAATTATAATGGTCAAATGTCTGATAACTAATTATTGGTGCATGGAATTAATTGAAATGTTCTTTTTGTGAAATTCAAATTATTATCATTTATTAAGAAGATATTGAGTATTCCATAATTTAAGTAATCAAACACAAGAAATAATTGAATGTTTATATTATAAATATTTATCATTAATCTATTTTCTCCTATAAACAAAACATATATATATATGTTATTTGTTGCATTTAAAATAACTGTGTAAGTATTTCCATTTAGTTTAACAAAGCCAAAATCCTAATTTTCATTTAAAAATGTACATCAAGGTTAAGGTAAGTATAATCTAATAATTTACATTTCATTGACAATATCATTTAATTCATTTATTTTATCTATAACAGTTTTTTAATATGACATGATAGTTTTAAAATGTAACAGTTGAAAATAGAAAAAATAATTGTCAGTCATTATAGTCTTATTTTGAAATGATTTAATGAAACTGAGAGAATGAATGGAACTGAAATTTCTTGTATGTTCATTAACATATTGTATATCAAGGTTACTTAGTGATAAGTAACTTAAATTATTGTAACTACTTTATATTTCTACAATTTTGAGTACTATTTGACTTCGAAGATATGAATTTAATACTCATAAATAATATTACTATAATCGGATCTTTGAAAAGGGATATAATGTTTAATGTCTTATAATGACAAAAAAAAATTATGTTATATATTCTCTTTATTTTTTACTTATCGTTCTATACTTTAATACGATAACTAAGTAATGTTATTTTTTACTTGTACATCTCATTTTTAGGTTAACGAAACGTTAAAAATATATTATCTTATTCTGTGCAAATACTACGGTAAAAATAAAAATCAAATATATTCGTTTAATATCTATAGATATAATGTAAAAAATATGACATATTCTATAATACACAATAACAATTAAAAAGAAATCACAAAATAATGTCAGATGGAAAAAAGGAAAATTACAAGAATACCAACTTTCACAATAAAAATCGAGTGTCTTAACATATTCTAATAGAAGTTACATTTCATAACAACTATCCAAATTTTGGACAAAAAATACCCTCAAACTGATATATATTATATAGATATTTGTTATATATTCCCTCCATTAGGGCTATGACAAAATTTTAATCCGAGCCCGAACCTTGATCGAAATCGAACCGAAAACTACTTGAGAAATTGGATTAACCGATTAGAACAGACAGATTAGGTTGAAAAATAAATAGCTGAATGTATTTCGGGTTGGTTGATTCCTAGAACGAATGATTACTTATTGATTAAAAAAAATTAAATATATATAATAGAAAATCGAGCTAGAAAATACGAACGAGCTTAAAATATTAGGCAGAGCCGAATAGAGGCAGAAATAGCGAGAGCCGAACGGAACTGGTGAGCAGGACGGAACCGAACGATTTCGGTCCATCCCCAAAATAAGCTGGCGGGTCGGTTGGTTCTTGTTTTCGAAAACGAACGAACCGGTAGGTTGATCTCGTCCACTTAAAGATTATTGGCTTTGTTTTTATAGTTGTAGCTTTTCAGCTTTGGCCAAATATATGTATATAATATTTTATAAATAATATCAATAGAAAGAGTTTGAATGTATTTTCGATGATAAGTTTTATCATGTATTATATAATACAAACAAAAATATAGTTAAAAGTTAGAGATATATGTAATTAATTGGAAATCTTTGTGGGATGAAAGGAAATGGAAATAGATATTAACTTATAAATAGATATTAAGAAACAAAAATGAACTTATACTGATGGGGGTATTTTGATCCCAAAAATATGGTTTTATGGTGCAACTCTTATTGAAACGTGTTAAATTCTCAATTTTTATTGTGAAAGATGGTATTTTGTAATTTTTCCGATGTCTAGTAAAGAAAAATAGGAGGGGATCCAATTAAAATTGGTGCTTTAAGTAGGCCTTGAGGCCCAAACACAAATGTCAAGACCCACATGACTTGCTTACAATAATTAAAATTTACAGGCTAAGTTTAAATCGGAAAATTGGAAATGCTGCCTTCATTTATTTAAACAGATAGTTTAAATGTAAAACATGGTGACTGTTAAATAACTCAAAGCTGTGTCTCTAAATCCCTTCTCAAAAAAGCTTTACATTTGGGTATTTTGCAGGAATCTTAAGCTATTGAGAGGTCTCATTCTGGTTCACAACAAGAACCAGATAACCATGTTCACAAATAAGCAATAAAAAAATTCGAACTGCTTAGAGCCCAAGAGAAGTAACGTGACAATGATTATAGGCAACCTGAAGCCAACTTCTTGGCATTTAAAAAAAACCTAGAAAACCACAATGAGCTTTTTCTCCCTGTCAATCCAGTTCTTTGGCTTCAATATGGGCATCCATTTCAAATAGCTAATAAAGTTTCCATCTGCAAATAAATATCAAAAGACAAATCATTTCAAATAAAGTTACAAATCCAAATCATAACAATGAGAACATACCACTTCAAACAACAAGCTCTCTAGAACTCCTTTATTACAAAAAGGAATGCAACTCAACATAATATTACACACTACAAATATCTAAAAAACTCAGCTTATTGTGGATGTAAAGTTAAATAAATCTCAGCATAACATTCACTTACATAACCCAAATAAACAATCAGTAGCAGTGCCTCAAGAGAATCAAAATTTAATTAAGTTAATTAAGTTATTGAAGGCAAAAATTAGAAAATCATAATTAAAATAGCTTACAAAACCCTAAATTAAATACCGGCTGAGGGAAAGAAACGGATACATGTCCATAGCAACCCTCGGCTAGCATCCGTGTAGCACGTTAGATTCAAACTGGCAAGAGACCAAAAGAACTACATATGTTAGTAACATATAATAGACATCATCAAACCACACAGATATTGGTACACATCAGATTTAGAAGTTATATGATCAATAGCGTACATTTATTCATGTAGTAATTTTGATCATTCTGTCAATATACTGATGGTGGAAGTGCAAGATAGAAAAGTCTTCGCGCAATTCCTTCTGTAGTGTTTGTGCAGATTTCATGCTTCGCTATTGCCTCGTCCACTGCTTGAAAACCTTCATATGAATAAATTATTTAAGTTGACCAGGGTCCAACAATGAAAAATTTAATTACATCTTACTGTCGATAGAGATTAAACAACGCTGGAAAAGTCTTTTTCTTGGCAAGATCACCAGAAGCACCAAGAATAATGATGGATGATTAGGCATCAGTTTCATTTACTCTCACCAATTCTAATAAAGTGCTCTTCAAAGGGCCTATTATAAATGCCAGCACGGGGGTAAAATCAGTTTGCTTGAGACACATTCTTATTAGTTATCTTTATAACAACTTGCATGCTTGTTCTAATCAGATACGGAAATGATGATACCCAAAATTAAATAAATTCAATTGTAAACTAATTCCTACATGACCCAGCATCAACTTAAAACATCACTAAAATCAATCAAAAATTCCAGTTTATCTTCGCTAATAGTCAATCTAGATAGAGATGAGAATAAACTTTTCATTATTTTCAACAATCTATACCTCATTCAAATAAGAATGCATCTGATTCGATTTTCAAATTTGTCAAAATTAACGAACTTTGTAGCATTAATTGACCAACATAACTTCGGATTTGAATCAAAATTATCATGCTAATCGTAAAGTAAGTTAAAAATACAATCTTTTGATATATATTTTCACTAAATAGCATACAACATAAACAAAAACTATTTTAGTTAAAAATTTAAAGCCAACCATCAAAATTCAAAGCTGACCCAAGAAACATAAAACTATGAAACATATAAAAAATCACCAGGTTTCATCACAGAATGAATTACTAATGATCCAACATAGTTGAAAACCAGCTAACCAAACTAATCAGTCAAGCTTAATTAAGTTAACAAACAATTCTTCAACAGAGACCCTAAAAAACTACATATATTAGTAACATAAGAATCTAAACTCTGAATCTTTATCGCCTTTGTCGACATGTTGCAACATAATAAAGGATCATAAATTTATTTTAAAAGAGTTGAATTTAGGAGCAATAAACAAATTCTTACTCCGATCAAAATAAGTAGATTATAATAAAGGACCAATAAAACAAATTCTAATTAAGTAGATTTTCAATGAGTAATTCTGTCAAACATCTTGTAAGAATTGTAATCCGACAACAAAAAATTGAAACCCTAAACAGTTGAATTTAGGGATGCAATCGAATATAATAAGAAATAACAATTAAGATATAAACAATAATGCATATATGTAAGAAGAAGAAGACGCCCGAATTGTTCCGATGTGTGCAAAACTTGTATCAAGCAAGATGGAGGCAGTATATATAGTATGAATGTGTCCATGAATGCCCATTAATGCTGAATAGTTCTTGAGTACAAAAATTGAGCTAATTTAGAGAATAGGATGATAGGGTCATATGCACAAATAGTCGAACGAGCCATCGTCGCCGTTCATCTCCCATAGATGGCCGGATTTCATGGGAAAATGACAGTACCCCCACCATCACACACATCCTTGTTAAACAAAATATGTGGTCTGGATCATTTTTTTAGGTTAGAGAATCAACCAACAATGGTACATTTTATACTTTTTTTAAATAAAATATAAAATACGAAAATGTCCGTCTCAAGCAAATAATACTTGAAAATATCGTGGAATTGCATGCTTGGTGAAATAGTGGGCGGTGCATTTTCTGCGTGGCCCAGGTTGGCGTATTAACCTATGGATGTACAACTCTCGAGGCCCGAACAAGCATTTTATGCGTCGCATCAAAAAGTTTGTGTTAGCTCGAGACACTTCATTCTTTATAATATTGATAATATTTAAGGATTTTTTTTTTTGGAAAAGCAATTATTTACAAGAATAATGTAATCATTTCTTTTTTAAATGCCGTTGTCATCTGTCGGGGAACGAATATAATCATCATTATGGTATCAAACACAAGCATCTTTGTTCAATAGGATGTTTCCAAAAATTTGGAGATCCTAGATCCGATTCTCATCATAAAGGGGTGCGAGAATTTTTGGTTTTTTTAAAATAAAAAATAATTATTGGTGAATTGTTTGGGACAAATGAATCATCTCCGTTTCCCAAATTACCCCTATTTTTCTTACAGATACCTAAATTCTTGTCTGAAAAAATCAACCAACAATTTCTTGAGAACAAAATCAATGCATAATTTTTGTAGTAATAACAACCCAATCAGCACTACAAGCTCAGCTGAGCCATGGCTGATTGTGGGACTTGGTAACCCTGGAAAGTGGTGCAATTCAACTCGTCATAATGTATGTTTTTAGTTGTTATTTGTTCAAGAAAATTGAAAATATAGGTGCCCTTTTTGATGTTTTGGTGTATTTTTGCTATTCTTTTGGATTTTGGTTTGAGTTAATAAAAAGATCAAATTTTTATTAGCTGTTGAGAATGTGTCGGGTCCATACTAAAACCAATTCCTAAGTTCATTAACTTATTAAATATTAATACACCATGTATGTATTAATCAATCAAATTTTCAATAGGATGTATCATCTGAAGCATTCAAGTCCTTACAATTCTACTAGTCACAAATTCACAATGTATGTTTTTAGGGGTTATTTGTTCAAGAAACTTGAAAATATAGGTGCCCTTTTTTATGTTTTTGGTGTACTTTTGCTATCTCTTTTGGATTTTGGTTTGAGTTAATAAAAAGATCAAATTTGTATTAGTGATATATCAACAGAAACAATTAATTCATTATGTTTAGGGGTTATTGGTTCAACAAACTTGAAAATATAGGTGCCCATTTTGATGTTTTGGTGTATTTTTCCTTTTTATTTTGCATTTTGGGATGTGCTAGTACATCAACATGCCCATATGCATTTGAAGAGCCTCCGGTCTAAACGGGGTTAAGGGGGTAGTATGCACCCTTACAACAGCAATAACGGTTGAGGGTGTTTCCCAATTGATCCAAGATTAAATCGAAAAACTATTCACAATAAATAATAAGAAGTGTAGGTAGTGTAATGAACCGTTTTGGTTTGAGCTAATAAAAAGTTCAATTTAGTATTAGCAATGTATCAACAGAAACGATCAAGTTATTATAATTCTACCCATGACAGTGTATGGTTAGGATTATTGATCCAGGAAAGTTGTGACTATAGTTGCCCATTTTGATGTTTTGCTGTGTTTTTACTTTTATTTTTTCGATTTTTTGTTTGAGCTAATTAAAAGATCAATTTTTTTGCAGGTGGGGTTTGAGATGGTGGATAGAATTGCACAATCAGAGGGGATACCAATGAGATGGGGTTGGAGCAGCCTCGTTCTCAAAGCTCTATTCGGAAAAGGTTTGAACTTTCTTGTTTATTTTGGAACTTACTGTGTTGAAATTTTGATTTGTCATTGCAATTGATATATAGATCACTAAATTGCATGCACTTATATACCAGGTTCGTAAGTAATTATTAGGGAGTACTTATTAGTTCTCATTTAGTAATTTCCGCATGAAGAAATTTAATGAAATTTTGTGGTGGATTTTCCAAATTTAACAATCAGTGTTTTTTCTTGTTGTGTCGACAAAGTTGGTGAATTGTGTTGCATTTTCCTGTTTTGTTTCTGACATGAAAAAATTAAATGTCGATTCAATGTTAACGATCTAAACATTGTGCATAGGGATTGTATGCATATATTTCTTCTTGAATTGTAGGATTGAATATTTTTTTGTGAAATTAACTTCTGATACTGTTACGCATTACTTATTAAGCAATGCCGTGCTATAATACTATCTATTGAGAAAAATGTTCATGAAATTGACAGAGTTGGCTTCGGTATTGATGTTCAACTGTACAAGTCTTTCTGTTATAATTTGTTTCTGTTCTTTATTATACTTATCATCTGTCATTTTATTTACCAGTTCCTCTTTTCTTCTACATCATAGGTTTTATTGGGGATATTCCTATAATGCTTGCTAAGCCACAAACTTTCATGAATCTGAGCGGTTAGTCTGTAAGTTCCACTTAATGTAGTGTTTGAGCAGTACAATAATGAGCATAGGGATTAATTGATTAAAGCAAAGTGATAACTATAGGTTAAACTTGAAATACTACTGCAAATTTACCTTTTAAACCTAGTACATTAATTGATCTTTACCTAGATCAACATTCTAAATCGACAATTATTTCTTACTGGATAGAATAACAATTTTTTGAGTTTTTTGCGTGGATGGACTGAGGAGGAGCATTCAGTACGAAATCTTTTTAAGTCTATAAAGTTCTGATATGTGAAAATTACGCTCCTTGTTGCAGGTTGGGCTGTCGGGGCAATAGTCTCATATTATAAAATCCCTCTAAACCAAGTTCTTGTGGTAAATTGTTGTCGGATGTAGAGCTCAATTTTTTCCCTTTAACAACAAAGCTGAAAAGTGTTTTGGCTAGCAGATTTATGATGACATGGATCTACCATTCTCAAAGTTGCGGTTATTGCCTAAAGGGGGACATGGTGGCCATAATGGGTATTTACTTCTGTTTGTAGATTTGCTTTTACTGCAAATCTAGATAGAGGTTAGGAAATAATTAATACCTCCTTAATCTATTTGCACTTGCTAGTACTGCATCGCTAGATTTGTAGGGACTAGCGAGTAAATGGTATAAGATTTAGGGACTAGCTAGTAAATTATATAAGATTCTACTCATGTTTATACACTTGCCCATGTTGCATCAACAAGTACATTCTTCGATGGTGCCCATACTGAGTATTTACTTCTGTTTATAGATTTGCTTTTACAACATTACGAGATTGAGGTTAGGAAATAATGATTGCCTCCTTCTCTATTTACACTTGTTTGTACTGCATCGCCAGATTTGCTGGGAATAGCAGGCAAATAGTAAAAGATGCTACTCATGCTTATACACTCCTTTGTGCAGCGTAAAGAAGTACATTCTTGGATGTTTTTTTTATTGCTTTTATGCAGTCTCTTCCAAATCAAACTTTTTCGTGTACTGTATCACCTGTGATATGAGAAACATATAAGCTCCCAGAATATTTATTAATGGTCAATTTTGACTTATTTATGCAGAATGAAGAACATTATTGATCACCTGAAAGGTAGCCGTGACTTTCCTCGATTACGGATAGGTAAAAATGGTTACACTCAGCTCTCTAATAAAAATATCTGTCGTTGTATCATCGTTTGTTTAATGGATGTCTTGTAGGCATTGGGAGGCCTTCAGGAAATATGGATCCTATAAATTATGTTCTTCGTCCATTTACCAAAGAAGAAAATCAAGAGGTAATTGCACAGATAAATCTTCTTAGTTAATGCTTGGGATATATCCTCATTCATAGTTGCTTTGCCTTTTTCTCCAGTTGGATTTTGTCTTTCAGAATGGATTGGAAGCAGTGCGGATACTTTTGCTCGAGGGGTTTGATAAAAGTGCTAATTATGTCAACAGTGCCAAGCCTTTGAAATATGATTGCTGATTTACTTGGAAGCATATTACACCAGCATAGAAGTATAGTTGCAACTCATTCTACGAGTGCCGAAAACTTGCGAGCAAGGTAACATCCATGCTACAATCTACAGTTGAATATCAATTATAGCTTCACATCATTCGCCATCATGTCTGCATCTGGTTCGTATGTATTGTGTTGGCAATTGTAACAGTGCATAGCAATTATCCAATGATCATCTTCAAGAGCTTCTTTATCATTCTTTGGTTCCATCTTAGAAATGAAACAGGTCTCTCCAATCATTTTCTTGTAGTTAACAGGCTCCTTCCTTCTAGATGTGATTCCTTGATCTAATTGTACAACATTATAGATCATCGGGAGTAAATTATGTACAAAGAAGATATATTCTTCAAGTCTCCATAATTTCCTTCAAGTAGTCCACAACTCCACATATGTGATGTATGTATCCGATCCCTTTACTCCGTTTAAACTCTAGTCTCTTCGTAAGTATCAAGCAATGTAATGCATGTATCGTTCCGTCCCAACAGTGATAAAAAAGAAAAACGATTATTTGTGCAATTTTATGTAACTTAAAGGATCGAAAATAAAGTGTTCAATGACCAATGACAGAAAATAGTCATCAATAGATGTTCAATACTCCGTAATTGTTATGGGTGGGATCATAATACAGATACGGTGAAAATTTCAATTTTGAAGTACACAATTTTATGATTCCTACCTGCCCATATTTAAGGCTCTTGCAAGTTGCAATAGCCAATTTTTATCCACCAACCAGAGATCCCAACTACTTCCTTGAACAAAATTTACTACTCTTTCACATCAAATAAAATAAAACGTCACTCAAAAGTAGATAGATAGTAAAACTAGATAATCTATCTCATTTTATGTATTAATTTATGACATATTAATGAAAATTTAACAATTGATATATTTTCTTTTTTAAATTGGGATCCACTAAGTCACATTGAATAATATTTTGAGACTTACATTTGTATGAGAATCTAGACACAAATTGAGACATATAATCACACTGATAGATAGAATACACAATCCATTATTTTCATAATTGAAAAATACAGTTCCTGATCAATTGATATATATACCACGATTAATCTTTTCATGATATTTGTAGAAAGAGACCTCAAAGGGTCGTTAGTGTGACGAATTCACACTTTTAGAAGACCAAATCAAATTGCATGCTAATTTCCTATATTCCAATTAAAACATTCGACTCAATTAAATTAAATTCAACATTTATCGGGACTAAATCCAACAACATTATTAGCCAAGTCATAACTGACACGAGTCCCTTGTTGTTGAATATTCCCTATTATAGAAAGTGGCCCTGAAGTAGGAGCAAATGCAAAGCAGAATTTTCCGGCAGAGTCTACCGGAATAAGGTAGTTTTGTGCATGGAGCTTTAGGGCTTTGCCGCCGGCAAAGTTGAAAGTCAAGGTCGGAACGGTGGCGGTCGTCATTGAAGAAAGATCATAGCATGTGTCAAAGAGAGCAAATGAAGTTGTCCTAGGCAAATGTTGACTGAGTCTGATGAATGCATCTCGGAGTGAGTTGTAGGCTTGAGTTTGTAACCGAGTCACCGCGGTTCCTGTCAGGGACGAATCTAAAACATTAGTACTCCGTACGTTCGGATTATACTTTATAAAATTCAAATTTACAACTATTATTAATACAAGTAAAATATAAATATTCTGTAATCAAAGTTTTCTTGTCTAAGAAAGCTTCACTAATTTTTAATGTAACAAATATAGAGTTAAATGTTAATAATTCCTCCAATTTAATTTAATTAACATTTTTGGTTTTGTGATTGAACTTTGACTAACGAATTACTACATTTTATTTCTTATACAATTAAATATAAAATTGATACTCACTAAATTTGTTTTTAAAATATTTTAATAATATTTTTTTTCGTACATTAATTAAATAAATTATCCATAGTTAAAGTCTACTTGACTATATATGAAGTATAAACTAATAATAGTACACTTCACTGCTTACGAGAAATCATGAATTCGATTTATGTACAGGTAAGCGGGGGAGAACAATTAATAATCATTTTTAATATATAAAAAAAAAAAGTTTGAAAAACAATTCAGTTTGAAAATAACAAACATTAATGAAAAACATGACATATTAGGGAGTGTTATAATGTGATTATTATTTTTGAAAAGTTTTAGTTGTTCACTAAGCAATATGAGGTATTTCATACCTGAGTCAACTATGATCCCTCCATCTCCGGCACCATCAACTGCAAATACTGATTCGGGGGCCGGAATGGGGTTCCCTCCGACGCTGAACCCGGTGAGACCCACGTAGAAGAACGTGTTCATTCTCGAGTTGCGAACGAGCGGGGCGAGTACCGAGTCACTCGGTCGAGGCGTGTTGAAATCAAGTGTAGATGAAGATGATGAGTCACGGTCCACGAGGCAATACGAGAATGACGTGGCCTTAATTTGGGATGGAAACGACAATGCACCATGTCCCAACCCGAGCAACCCGGCTGCCCCAACGAACAACCCTTCGTTGTCGTGGCCGCAGCCGAGTGCCACGTTGGGAATGGTGTTGCTGCCACCGAACGACACTGTTTCGGTGGCAAGGTCTCCTACGGTGTACGACCCATCACCGTAGGAGACCTGGTACTGACACGTATTGACCGAGCAAGCCGATACTCGAAGTGCATTGCATTGGTTTGCATTGCATGCAACGGCTCGATACGTACTCGAGCTACCCGGGTTGAATACCGGGTCGTACTGTTGGTAACAATCGATACAAGGCTCAGCTTGTAGCCAACTTATATCACTCCCAGTATCGATAACCAAGTAGAATTGCTTCACGGGTTGACCCACACCAATCCGGGTAAAGTACTCGCCACTACCCTGTCTTGCCCCGGAAGTAACCGGAGCTTGAATCTCCTCCGACCCGAAACTCGTATCAACCGGCTTGAAATCCAAGCCGGTTAAATTCTGGAGTCCGAGTTGTAATCGAGCCGTTAACGAGTCAACTCGAGCCGAGTCTCGAGCTAGTCTTGACTTGGTTACAGTAGCATAGTCTTGATCTTTCGGCGAAACAATGGCGGCGCGTGGGTGGAGCGTGAAGGATAATGAGGAGGAGGGTGTTACTGTTTCAGTCTCTTCTTGTTTGAACATTTGAGGGGAGAGAGTAAAGAGAGCTTCGGCTTTCGCCATGGAAGCTTTGACATCGAGTTTCTGATAGTGTACACGATGTTCCGAAGATACCAATGAACGGGAAAGAGCAAAAGGGATTATAGTGAGGATTACAAAAGCTGAATAACAAAGAGAGGTTCTCTGTTTTTTAGCCATTCTTGATTTTGACACAGAGCTAGAAGTGAGAATAATATATTGAGCTTTGTGTGTGAGTGAGTTGGGTGTGGGGTGGGGTAGGGGTGGGTACTTAATTATTAGGGGACAGTGTACAAATTCAAGATAACATATCTATAAAGGAACATAAAGGTGATTAGGACAGTAGTATTTATGAAATTATTGATGAGACATGTAAACAATTAATTATTGATGGTGCAAGATTATTGCAATAAACATTGGAGTAGTTTTTAGTAGCGCAGTTCCTGTCTTTTCTTTTTCTTGTTACCAACTAATCTTGGAGTTTAAAAGAGTAAGAAAAGTAGGGAAATTCATTGCTCTCAGAGTGTTTGTTAAAAGAAGCATCAAAGCAAGATCATTAAGCACACTTCAGATAGACTTCTATTTTAGAATTTTGCTTTTAGAGTACATTCTCTCTTTCTTGGGAGGGCAATATTGTTGTGGATAAGTTGGGTTAGATTTTATAGATTGCCAAAACGTAGTAAAGAAAGATGGAGGGAAACAAACAAAGTACTTCCATTGCGGCGTGCACGAATCGGTTCAATTTTGAGCCCGGCCCCGAAATAGAATCTAACCTCAATCGGTTCAGTTTGTTTTGATTTGGGTCCGATTTTGGCTCCAATTTCAAAAAAAATTGCAAATTTCATTAAAAAGAATATCAAATTTGAGTGTCAAATATTAAAATTAATTTCAATTTAATCAAATTCTTGGGAATTGTATTGTTGAGATGGTTAGGGTTTTTAAAGAAATTAATTGGGAAATTGGGAAACTAAATTTTTTGAGAGAGATTGATTAGGGAAATTGTTTTGTTGGGATAGAGGATCAGTGGAGGGGGGGGGGAGAGATTAAGAGAGGATAACCTGGTGGTGGTGGTTATGAGCTGATAGATTGGTAATTTGGTAGAAGCTTGAAGTTAGCTTGGTCTTGAAAGCTGAAGCTTGAGGTGGGCTGATGCTTGGTGAGATTCATAGGCTTTGGAGGGCCAGATGATTTTTGTTGCTCCTTCAGTCAACTGGTAACGGTGAATTGCTCGAGTTGAAGGTCAACGTGAAAGTTGAATGTTTAAGATCTATTGTTGACGTTTCACAATATATATTAAATATTAGTTTTTTTTTATGAATTGTACAATACGTTTAGTTTGGTTGGGTTCCAGAACGCACAACCCAAAGAAAATCGGTTTTCTCACAATCTAAATCGGTTCGAAACATTTCTATTATTTTCGGTTCGGATTAGTTTGAAGCTTGTGCACATCCCTACTTCACTTCATGCACTACACCATACTTCATTAATATTATACTAGAGTATTATTGTTATATGTGTATGTTAATAATACAAAATTATCGAACCAACGATTTATCTTATCAAGTCGATGAACTGAAAGATTATTTTGAGGCTTGGTTCAATTTAGACTGGAAAGACCATCTTGCGCTTGTCTCAAAATTTATCCAAAAATCAATACTTGCAAATTAAACAACAAAAATTTATGTACGGGTAGATCAAACAATACAAAACTTATTTAATAAATCCATTTTTTTTAATTCTACAACTATCTTACAAGATTCAATGTTGAGATCTTATCATTACGAATAATATCCGTAATAACTTGATTACTTACTTGCCAATTCATAATTTTACTACAATTAAAATGAATGAAAGATTATAATTCCAAAACAATCCCCTCCCCCCAAAACCCTTGTCACTCTCTATTTTGACTCTTTGCACTGCACCTTCAGAAAAACCAAACTGAATCATAGTAGAGGTTGAACCCTAACCACCATGTATGGAGGAGGTACATAAAACCCAAATTATTACGGAGTATTATTATTATTATTATTATTATTATTAATAAATATAATTTTGTTGAATTGTGTAGATGAAGTATCAATTATGAGTGACCTTGGTTCACATACCAGCTGGATGTACTGGTGAAGATACTCCTGACTGTTTTTCCATCGTGGTTAAACAATTTCAAATCAAATGGGTTATTATTTATTTATTTTTTGAGCTGGAATTTTAATGTAGTAATGATAAAATGTAGTGTTTTAATATGTGGGGGGCTTTTATTTTGCTTAAACCTGAATTCTTTACTCTAATTTGTTCAATTAAGTTAATTGGGTTAGTTTGTATTCATTTGTTGAGCTGGAATATTAATGTAGTAAGTCAAAATGTAGCTTTGTAGTGTGTGTGTTGGGGAGGAGGGGGGGGAGGATTACTTTGCTTAAAGTTTAGGACTTTTCTCAAATGTGCCCTTACATTTCAATATTGAGCTGGAATTTTAATGTAGTAATGTCTAAATGTGGGTCCAGGGGGAGGGAGGGGGTTATTTTTCTTAAAGATTAGGATTTACTCAAGTTTTCCCTTAAATTTCATTGTTGAGCTGGAGTTTCTTATGTAGAAATATCAAAAGAAATTAGTACCTGTTTTAATGTGGGGTGGTACTTCTTAAAGTTCTATACTTTGCTCATTTGTGCGAGATTTCAATGTGTAAGTTTATTGGTTGTTCTGCCTAACTTTAGGGTTGAGCTTTTGGTATTTGCATTTTGTTTTCCTTGAGCTGGAAGATTAAGCCACCATTTCGACCTAGTAGAAGTAGAATATTGCATTCTATGGCGCTTGGATATAATGGAATCATCATTACATTAACTACGCTTTTGTACTCCATCTTCTGTCAACTCGGAAGAAGCTGAACGGTAATGATCCATTTTGATTGAAATAAGAAATAGCTATATGCTGGAAGATAAGTGCCTAAGTGGTATCCGAACCATGTTATATGGAAGGTGCTTTAAGGAGAAAGATGAGGGCACTGTCTATCTTAGTAGATTAGTAAATCATTTTCCTATTTCTTACACAAATCACAGTACTAATGAACATTATACTTAACACTACATGAATCTACTCAAAGTACCTTTTGCCTTAATCCTATATTTTTTCTGATTGTTAGCCCCGTAATATAATTATTCTAAGGCTATTGACCAATGAACTATTCCTAAGGTTTTATTTAGGGAAGCATGTAAAAATGATATGGTATTGAATAAAAATAGTTCCATTTTATGATTTTAGAATGATCAGGCTTCAGAGTGCACAACAGGAAGCCCTTTGAGAAGGAATGTTATTTTGTAAAAATACGCATGGCTTGGTTGTTTGAAGTTTATTTGTGTTTTGACGTCCTTTCTTCATATGACTTTCATGTAATACATTGGTGATCTTAATCAATAATTATTCTACTTAAATATGAATCCGTCTAGGCTGTAGGATCAATTGATCAAATGGAAGTTGATGATGCTGATAATTCAGATAAGAACTCTGGATCTACTCCAGAACCTAAAGCTAAGGGGAAGCCCAAGCTGTATGTTGGAAACCAAGCCATGGGATTCCGACGGGATCACATGGAGGTATGTTGAACACAACATTGTGAAAAAATTATACTGTAATATCCCAACATAAAATAAATAAATTCATCCCTCTTGTAGTCCTGTACTATAAGGGATTTCAATATTATTATGCTTGGCTGCAGGTGCTTTCTCCCTTGAAAGATGGGATTGTTGCTGACTGGGAAATTGCTGAAAACATATGGGATCACGCCTTCAAGTAATATATGTAGTTTATCGATTGTTTCAAGCATTATTAAGTTACAATATTTTGTTGTTTCTAAATATCCAAAGTCACCCTCCTTATGGAATTTGTTAAGATAAAAATGAAATATCCCAGCAATAGAATTTAGCAAAGTGAGTTGGTAAGCCACATATTAGTTTGAAGTAATTTATGCCATATGTCACTGATTGAAGATACTTCATTCTCTGATCATATATCATTCTGTTGACATTAATTTTATATTGAGATGTCCCCGTGTATTAAGAATATAATTTAATCAATATATTCCTACCCTTCTTTATTATTATTGTCTGGAATTCATCATTATCTTGCTGGGGAAAGCTCGACTTGATTCACCATTATATTTAATATCTAGTAACACTTACGTCGTTTTGTGTTAATCAGCTTCCTGGTTCTTTCCATATGCAGAGACTGCCTACTGATTGATCCTAAAGAGCATCCCATGCTACTTGCTGAACCATGTACAAATACTCAGCAACAACGAGAAAAGTAAGTTAACATCTTATGCCTGTTTGTGGCAACATTGTATTATCTTTCCAAATTCATGGGCACATTTTCTTTGTTTATCATTCTATTAGTAGGGAAGATTTGTCCATGATGTGTTGTAATGAACTGTATTTCTTTAAACCAGCTTTCATTCTCGTTTGGTTTGCTTTTAGGTATTTGTGAACTTCTGAGTTTGACTCACATTCAGCATATATTTTCTTGATTTTATGTTGACTGACTTGACTCCTTGCGTTGTTAAATTTTCTGTCAGGGCAGCTGAGATCATGTTTGAAAAGTATCAAGTACCTGCATTGTTCCTAGCAAAAAATGCTGTAAGATCCATTCCATAAATCGAATATACTAATTTTCGTGTATATAAGGGAACCTCCTCAGAAACTTAAAATGCTTCAAGTGGGATCACTTTTAGTTATACTCTTACTTAAATTATGCAACCTAGAAAAATGTCCGCCTTATCTACAGATGGGTTGTTTCTGTAAAAACTGTCATAGTCAATCGTGTAATGCTTTTTCTGTGATGTTTTGAAATGCTGTTCTCACCTCTTTTGCATCTGGACGTGCAACCTCCTTAGTTGTTGATAGGTATGTGCACATATTTAATTTTGACTTTATGAAGATGGGTCGGAGCCCCCTTCCTCTCCTATCCACTTAGGTGGGAGCCTATTTAGAGGCACCGGGGCGTGTTTTTGTTATTGTATGAAGGTGAAGTAATGATAATACAGTAATGATAATACTATCTACAAAAAATAGTATATTTTGCATTTTATAACTTCTGTAGTAGTATTCTAGTCAGTTGCTAAAGATGACACTAAATCAATCTTTTTATTGAATATCTTTTTTGTCCAGTGGTGGAGGGTCAACCACCATTACACCAGTGCATGATGGATTTGTTCTTCAAAAGGTATGTGACTTATTTCTCGTTGCATGAATAGTAGATTTAGAAGAGCCGATTCTTCTCATAGTTTCAACTGATAATATTTATATATTTGATTTTATTGATCTTCATTTTGTCTCTTTGAGAAGTTGTAACCCAAATTCAGTTGCATGATTACCATAATCTGCACACTTGCTACCACTCAATTATGTTATTCACACACACATTTCATCCTCCTTGTTGCCCATAAGAGCCAAGTCTCATGGTTTCTTATTATTTTATCCCCGTGGACATTCTGTTAACTCATGTACCAACCAATTAAGTTATGAAACAATTACAGATAGAATATCTTCTTTTGTTCTTTAATGTTCTCTGACTCTTTAACAAATTGTCTCTTCTCTTTTCTCATAGGCTGTGGCATCCTCACCTATTGGAGGAGAATTTTTAACCGATTGTTTGATTAAGAGCTTGGAACAGAAAGGCATTACTATAGGCTTTCTTTGTTTAAACGGCACTGATTTACATGTGATTTGTTACTGAAAAGCTTTTAATTTCTATATCTTTCGTTAATGTAATTTCAGATAAAACCACGATATTCATTTAAAAGAAAGGAAGTCCGTCCGGGAGAATTTCAGGTTATTGTCTAGCATTTTATGTTAATTACTTGATTCTAGGCTCGATGTAGTAGCTATTATACTCTTATCTCTTTATAATTAAAAAGTTAATTGTGGTGGTCACGGACTACCTGAAGAAAGCAAACCAGTGGTTGTGCTCCGATTTTTATATATATACTTGGTGATGGTTCTGATGCCAATGCAATATTTTCCTTTTTGTCTTTTTGGTTCTAGGCCTTAGCAATTTTTATGTACCCTCTTTGTTAAGGGACCCTTCGTTAATAATTAAAGGGGATTATTGTATTTAGGTTGTATGAACTGATCAATTTACTTGTGTTTTTCCTTGCATAAAATGTGCTACCAAATCTTGCTTAAGCTATATATATGGTCTACTGAAATCATATTTAAATTATGCAGGTCGTGGATCTTGACTTCCCCAACACAACGGAAAGTTATAAACTCTATTCTCAGGTCACCACTGCTCTGTGATATATCTGGTTCTTGTTTTACCTCCCCTTCTTATGCTATAAGTTATAAACTCTATTCTCAGCGTTTAATTGCTAGCGATATCAAAGAATGTGTGTGCAGAGCTCCCGATACTCCATATGATGGTATGCGATATTTCTGACGGAGGAATGTGGAGTATAATTGTGTTCTTTAACATGAGGGAATAAATGTTTTTTCCTTTATTTGATATCTGAAAAAAAAAATCGTAGTCATATAAAATGATTTGTTTCTAGTTTGAGAGACTTTCGTAGTCATGAAAATTTTAGCCAGTCAATGTGCACTTTGTCATTTTTGCTTAGTGTGCAGATACATTTATTCTAACTTGTTATCTTTGTACATGCTGATACTAGAGGTCTCATATTCAAACATCCCGATGACTTCATACGAGCTTCCTGATGGGCAGTGAGTATTACTATATTTTAGTTTCATTTAAGGGCTCAAGATTTTTTTAAACCAAAACCCATTATTCTTTTTTAAAAAACCTATAGCCTCACTGTGATACCGTCAAATGCATGCTAACTTTCTCATGCATCATGATTTTACAGAACTATTGAAATTGGAGCCGACAGATTCAAGATTCCCGACATTTTATTCAACCCATCTTTGGTTCAGGTTTGTTATATATGAATCATGTTAAAAGATCGCTCTTAGCATATAATACATACGTTCTGTGAATATATTCATCTTGAGCATGCAGTTATTTTTTTCTTCTCGCCTCATTTCTCTGAACGGACAAAGTAAAAAACTAATCTTGTGTGATGCCCAACATATTGTTGACCCCTTCAATGTATCTATCAATTGTCATTTCGTCAAGAACTTGTTAGTTCATCCAATTGCATGAAATCTAACTTTATGATTTGTTTGTATTGATATCCTTGATGTCTTTTTTAGACAATACCTGGCATGGACAGTTACGCAGAAATCGCTTCTTCAGTTCGAGGCTTGCCACAGATGGTGAATTAACCTTTCTTTTATGTGAGATAATATAATGTCTAGTCTTCTTGCTCCAAAATTCTTATTTTGACAGTACATCCTTGGTAAAATCTTCAGGTTCTGGAAAGCATAAACAAGTGCGATGTTGACATTCGAAGAGAACTCTTCAGTAGTATTCTGGTAATGATTTTTCACTTGATTACAACCCATTGTATATATTTCCACATAGAGCAACCAGAAAAGGAAATCTATGGTGTAAAGTTCCACATTTTTATCCTAAGGATTAACTTTTTTGCTTAGGTAGGAGGAGTGACATGCACATAAATGTTCTATTAATGTATCTCTTGCTTACAACATGTCCACTTGATACAGCTTGCTGGTGGCACTGCTTCAATGCAACAGTTGAAAGAACGCCTTGAGAAAGACTTGCTGGAGGTACCATATCTTAAAGCTTGTAAAGCTCTACATAGGGGATATTACAAGTCATTCGTAAAGCTAAAATCTTACAAGTTTCGTGCTTGTGCTTCCGTCTTCTAGGAATCCCCCCAAGCAGCAAGAGTAAAAGTCTTAGCAAGTGGGAATGCGACTGAAAGAAGATTCAGGTAATGTCAGCATCTATGAGGGCCAGTGTGAGAAATAAAAAGCAAAACTGCTAAATTTCCCATTGTTTTTCTTACTTTCCTTCTTACGATTCTTATCCAGACCCTAGTCCCACAATTCAGTAACTTCCATGTCCCATTTTTCAAGTTCTCTCTATATATCCACTATGATAAAAACATACGAATCAGTGTTCTCCCCTTAAATTATTGGTTTAAACTTATAATGGATAACTCATTTTGCTGTTTGAAACTTCCTAAATCAATATAATTTTTTGTAACTCAAAATTTGAGCCTGTTGCATTACTTCATGAGCCATGAGCTCATATGGATTATTCAAGCTGTTCTGTGTAAAATGGCATTAGATGTTGCATAAGACGAGAAAATGTTGAACCTGTATCAAGAATTCAACGTGTTAGACTGAGTTCCTCTAGTTGATTGCTTGGCTGCAAAATTTATCACTCTTGACGACTATGCCAGATCTTTTCCTCTTCAATCATCTTCGTGGACTCAAGTTTTATCCTTTGTGCAGTGTTTGGATAGGTGGGAGCATATTGGCATCTCTAGGTTCTTTCCAGCAAATGTGGTTCTCCAAGTCCGAGTATGTCCTGTTATTCGATCAATAAAGCTTTTGTTAGTTACTGATGTATTAATGTTAACTGCTATATAGCACCAATTATATCGATGCGATTAGCATTCTACGACCTTAGCAATTAATATTTTTCTCTCCATTTCAATGTTCTTCAACGACAGGTATGAAGAGCATGGATCATCATATGTCCAAAGGAAATGCCCTTAAATATGGAATTGTAGTCATGAAAAACGCGGTTCGCCTTCAGTCATGTACTATCCTCCTAGTGATTAAGCTAATTCTGTTTGCAGCCATTAGATTGCAGATATTGTTTCTCAGCTTCAAGCACTTGTCATTGTTTCATTGTTCAACCACTTCTATCTAACTATTAGGTTATCAGATTATATTTCTCATTGTGATTAGTTTGGTTTTTTATTCATTGTTATCTTTTTTATATTACTCCTTCCGTTTCAAAATAGATGATTATTTTAAAAAAAATTATTTTTTCACAATAGTTGATTGTTTACAATATCAATGTACTTTTTTACAATTAAAAAGTAGTTTTTTACATTTTCAATATATCTTTTTATAATCTTAATATATCTTTTTACAATCCCTTAATAAAATATTTTTTATCTAAACAATCATTTATTTTGAAACATAGGAAGTATAATAGTGCTGCAATTCTCTTACCAGTATATACTTTTGTTTCAAAAAGAAGAAAAAAGGATAACCCTTGCATGATCATGCAATTGAATTGAAGGATGATGTTGATTGGACCAGAGTAACCAGACTAACCTAAGTTGATATGGTTTTTTTTTCCTCCTTTAAAATCCTCTCCATTGAAAATCGAATTTAGGACATCTAAATCTTTGGAATCAGTAGGCCATTTCGATGCCTTAGTCGATTTGGTTAAATGGCCAACGATAATGTCAGTGTGAAAATTATACTCTGACATGGACATTGCATTGAAGGAGTACTTAGAGAATACCAAGTTGATTTGCCCTACTTAGTACAGTAAATGAGTTGGAGTTTGAACGTGTATCGAGTAACTTTTCCGGGCAGACCTTAGGTTTATATAATTTGCTCTAACTAGCAAACATATCAAATCAAATCAAACCAATTTTTATCCAGCTAAGTAGGGTCGATTATATAAATATGACATTTCTTGTTAAGTAGGGTCGGTTATATGAATATGACATTTCCAACCAGACATATATTGTGCCATCTCTTCTGTTAGGTTCATGAACAAAATAAAATCGAGTATCTAGCTGAGGGAAAAGAAGGTCATGGTTTTCCACAAACATACCAGTTGGACAAGAAATCGAGTCTAGTTTTTCAACTGTGTATCCGGCCGTAACAAATTACCTTGTTATATTACAAATATCGTGTAAATACACTTAGCAAGGAATTACAGAGTACAAGACTTTAGCGAGTTTCAAACAATATTATCTACTTGACTCGATGGAGTCCATGTCAGACAAAGCAATCGAATCAGATATTACGAACCAAATATTACCCGCCCTTTTTTAGATTCAAATATCATAAGCCAAAAAAAGCGGGAACTTCGAAGAGCCTTCTCAGATGGAAGACTCATCGTCAATTCTCTCTCACATCTCTTCTCTCAAGGACATGCTTGATCAGGTCCAATTCAATATAAAATTGGTCTGTTTGTTTTTTAATTGTCAAAATTAATAAACTTTAAAGTATTTGATACGTACAATTTTTATTTGAATCAAAATTATATTACTAATACTCCGTAATAAATTACATTAAAATACTAAATTTTGATGTAATTTCATAATATAATACTCCATATTATATAACAAATCAAAAAATATTTATGTTCAAAATTTAAAAAGTCAACTCATTAAAATTTGACTATATTTTCGGGACGACGAGTATATATATATATACAGGTTTTGTGTTTTTTAGATAATTTGGTGATATGAAAATGTTGTATAGGTGAATGAAGAGATTGAAGCGAATATTGAAATAACTCGAGAAATTGATTCAGAAATTGTGAAATGTTCGGAGGTCGAAACCGAGTTGGCGGCGCGTGAATCGGAGTTGATGAGAACCGCCTACATGTTGCAGTTTGAGATCCATGGATTCAAAACTGTTTATGGTTAAACAATTTCGGAAATTATTTATTTGTAGTATTTCATCATTTATTTCGATTTATGTCGGTCTTTAATCGAGCCTAAGTCGAGTCGAAGACTTGATGAGGTTCGGCTCGAAAGCTCGACTCAGTGTAGTGCAGATAGAGTCAAACCTTACTCGATCAGTTTCGAGTAAAAAATTCAATTTGATTCAGTATGTATTATATATAAGTATTTAGTTGTGTTTGTGTTTTAATAATATATTTATGTGGGTCTTTAATCGAGCCTAAGTTGAGTGGAAGACTGGACAAGGTTTGACTCGAAAGCTCGACTCAGTGTAGTGCAGATAGATTCAAAGGTTACTCGACCAATTAAGAGTAAAAAAATCAATTTGATTCAGTATATATTATATATAAGTATTAAGTTGTGTTTGTGTATTAATAGTATATGAGCATATGAGAATCGAACTTTTCTAAAGCCAATGCTTAAATCGAGTCGATTACTCGGTTTTTTTTTTTGTCAAGTCGAGTGGCTCGTTATGCTACATACCCTTCTTTTTTATTGTGAATTAGTAGATAGTTTTTGTACTTCATTTTGGGTTTAATTCGGAAACATCTTCCTTGTTAATCCGACCTTCCCTTACCCTGCTTAGGTGGGAGCTTCTTCAAAGATAGTGGTCCATGTTAATGTTTTTTATGCATCGAGTCGGATTGAGTATACATATAAGATTGAGTCTGAGTAGAAGCTAATTATTTTGGTTTTGATGTCAAGTCAAGTCGAACCAGAATACATAAACGATCGAGTTGTGTCTGATCTAAGAAGTTTCGATCTGGTTTCACTCGTTCAAGGCCTAATTGTGTGTGTGTGTCCTCTTGACCGGAATGCTGGTTTACTGACTCATCAGTCATCAGTTTCTTATTTATTGTATACAGCTCGTTCAACGACTTCGCAGAAGCTCTTGTCTGAAGAAGTACGAAGTCAGCAAATGAAGAGGGATGAGATTTTAGGAAGAATGAATGATGAAAGGTAATATTTGAATCCATAATGCCATGTTATCAGTTTGAATTAGCTAATTGTATTACTCTAATTGTATCATAATAACGATTTCATGTTCTCGTTTTATTGTGACAGTACAGTTTGAATGTCATGGCTTATTAATTTTCTTACAGGGAGAAGTTCATGATGTCGTGCCTCGAGTTTCAGAAGTTCCTTGATAAAGGAAGAGGGGATGATGTACAGGCTATCTTGAAAGAGAGAGAGTTTCTCGAAAATGAAAGTCAGTTGATGGAGAGGAAGAATAATGCTCTTGAGAACTCAACTTCTGCATTCGTCGAGGAGATTCTTGAAGATCTTCGAAAATCCAACTTTGGTAGTTTTTTCTTCTGATGTTTTATGTTTTGAATAATTTATGAAGTACTTGAGATGATTGAGAAATATTATCTATATATGCATATGTTGAAAGCTTTCTTGAGAAGAACATGTTATAATCTTGCATTAGTCTGGTGCAATTCCTATGTGAGTTAAGAGTTAATATCTTTCAACAAATCCACTTTTTGCAACTCCCATTAATTTATATACAGGTTATTAAAGATAAGTTTATGCAGTCTAATGTGTGACTCTTTCAACTTACTGCAGCCTTGGAGGTTGAGATAAGGAGTGGGGGCATGGAGAACGAGAATTTGATGAAAGATATCGATGAATTGAAGGCAACGTTGTTCGCGATGCTTTCATCTGGTTCTCGAGAAAGAATTTGTTGACACAGTCAGTTCAACATTCTGACGTTTCCTGTTAGGAACATATACGCCCTTTGTAGATTCATAAAAAAAAATTGTTGTACGTGCAGTTCTACTTTGTCGATTATAGGTACCAAGTTATGAAGAAATATGCCCTCTACATGAACTTTATGCAGAAAAAAATGGGACATATGTAATCAATACTTACTTAAGTCTGCAAATTAATATTTGTGAAAGCTGAAAGTCACTCCTTCAAATTGAAGCAGGGTGGGTAGGATTTTTTTTTTGGTCATTATGGTTAGAATGAACTGTATAATATATGGTTATTTTCTCATCTATTATCAAGCCGAACATTGTATTCATATAGTCAATCATATTCAACGGGATAAGATTTGGTTTGGTCTGATGTTCGGCTGGTTATTTTTCAGAAAACAGAAACAATGATTAGATGAACAATTAGTTGTGAACATGATACTTTATCAGGGATTATTTCGATCATAATGTGATTCTCAATCTAGGTGCACAATAACTATGATAGACTTGTTCATAAAATGTGAAAATACTGGAAATATTGAAAAAGAGCTTCCCTACTGTTCACAAATGGGAACAATACATTATTGATTATACATGCATGGCCATAGAATTTTCCTCCTGTCCTTTCTTTACCTCAAAATAAGCATAAACTGAAAGCTACCAGCAAAATAACAGACGGAAAAATTGAAGACTGTCAATGTAAATCGACAAAAATTGCCAGAAGAAAAATGATCTACCAGGATTTTAGATAGAACTGAAAATTGTGCTATCCAACATGCTGAAATAACCTCATTACTTTCTCAGTGAAGACTGACGACAACTGCTAGTCCTATTTCCAGAAGGTATTGATTTCTCCTAAAATCACTTTCGCCAAAGATTGTGTGGGAATATATTGCTCAGGAATGATACCATATAGTAGATAGCTTCTTCAGTCTCTTTCTCAGCGTATGTTACACTTTCTCCATATCACCATGAGTTCTGCTCCTTCTCAAGCATGCTGCATGTCCCACTTATGTCGATATATGAGTCTCTCATTTGATGTTCTGGAAGATTCGATATAAAACTAATTCTTATCTGCCATCGCCTTCCTTACCAAAAGCACGAGGCAGAATGATTAAACTAAGAGCAAAAACTTCCCTGGAAAGTGGTTCATATTTCATAGGGCCTTGGCTAGACATGTAGACTGTAACAAGTATGGCTCTATGTCTCTTTGTTCCAGGGCATATCACAAGAAATTTCATCTTGGCAACTGGAAAGGGATCTTTCCTTCAAATATAATCTGGATATAAGTTCAGGTCATATGACTGCCACCTAAATGAGGCTCTTTGGGAAGTTCCACCCCTTCA
Organism: Lithospermum erythrorhizon; assembly: GCA_019722365.1. Taxonomy (NCBI): domain Eukaryota; kingdom Viridiplantae; phylum Streptophyta; class Magnoliopsida; order Boraginales; family Boraginaceae; genus Lithospermum; species Lithospermum erythrorhizon. The sequence continues at coordinate 372,772 of JADFUC010001789.1, read as the reverse complement.
TGAGTTGTTCGCAGAAGTGCAGCCCTCTCTGGGTTCATAAGCAGCATTTGCTGCTTATCTTTTGGAAGAATGCTAAAAACCACTTGCAGATTGTTCTTCAATTTTTCGCAAGCAGCCTCAGAGTCCGCACTAACACTTCTATGCTGCAGCAAAAAATTTCAAACTTTTAGTTATATGCAAAACCAGGAACACATGAATGTGTATACTCCCACAGAGTCGGGCAGGGGGACCGAAAAAGAAATAAATAAAAAATGAATCAGGGCATATATCTAATAGTAGATGCAATGTTTTCTACCTCATTTTTTATTTCGAAAACCTATCTAGACTTTATCCAAATATTAAACACAGTGGTTGACTTTATATCTATGTAAAGTAGTACATTTACTTTAAGTCAACCACTGTGTTTAATATTTGGATAAAGTCTAGATAGGTTTTCGAAATTACTACGTAGATGTAAAGTCTAGAAAGTACAGTCCTTGACACAAGTTATTAGATCAGACATAGTTGATCCTCCAAAACTTATTAGTCCTCGACATAAGTTACTATCAGATCAGAGTCAGACAGAGTTGGATAGGTAAATACGTGCAGCAATTGCAAGAAACAGTGTGGCAATAAGAATCTTATAAACATGTTTGAAAAGCGAAAACATGAGCTGAGCTGTACCCATTTATTCCTCCAGATCTTCTCATCACGCAGGTGTTCTAAGTTTCATATAAAACCAGAATTACAAATCCGGCAAGCTTATAAACTTATCACCAACAAAAAAACCATATAAAAGCCATCTTCAAAGAAAGAGGAGAGGAAGCAAAAAAGTGTTTTGTGCATAGTAAGAGTGTCACAGGTTACTCAACATTATTTAATTTGTTCTTTAAAATTTGACAGAAAGTGAACTTAAGAGAATGACTTACCTGCATTTCTACAAGAAGGTGTTTTTCAATAGCATTGAAGGAATCTACACTTTCGACTTCAGACATTTTAGATATTAATTGTCCTATGTCTGCATGTATTCTAGCTTGCCTCCACAAGCTATATTGTTCTTGCTCAACGATCGCACGTTTTCTTCGGTACCAAGGCAAGAAATTGGGTCCTTTTAAGAACCGCCTATATTCAGAGAACAATATTAACATTAGAAGGAATAGAACAAATGTGAAATGTGCAGTGGCCCTTAGGCCTTCAGGACTCTGTGTGTGTATTTGGGGGAGGAGGGGTTATGGTCTGCAGTTGATCAAAAGGGCATGATTATTAAAATTTTACCTGTAAAGATCCAGCCAATTGGACCTCATCCTCTTCAAAAGGAATTTCCCTGGACCTCTTGCTAACAAGTTTGAAAGAAATTCATCAGCATTGAATGAGGGAAGAGGAGGGGGATCGACAAAGGGTGATGATCCTTCAGAAGGTGCAGTTGCTCTAAAATATGACCCAAACGGTGCCAAGAAGTTTGTAGTGAGCTCCAAGAAATGACGACGCAATATCTCGTTGTTAACAACTGACATTGATTCCTCAACCCTTGGTGAGATCCCAGCATCAACGAGCCTATTCAATATAGAAGTGTCTGGTTTTGTAACTGCAGCGTAATTTGACCAAATTTCTTCTCTATGCTCTGTCATGAGACTGAGAGGACCTTCCCTTTTCAACTTCACAGCATTGAAGAGATTTGATGGAGAAAACTTCCTCAAGGAAAGATTTTGAATCCCAAATGCTTCATTTAGGGAAGAAATCCTCCCAGTGGAGGCTCGAGAAGTAAGTGCAATGCGGCTTGAGCTAGGAGCAGCACACCCGACTGAAACAACGTGTGGAACAACACGAAGAGATTTCAAGAAAAAGAGGTTTGTTACGCCTAGTATCATTGCCGGAAAGACAGCACCCTCTTGAAGTGAGTTTAAACGGGCAAACTCGGGATCATGAATAGTGAAGTAAGGCCTGAAATCAACACTACAATAAAGTGGAGCGATTAAAGAAACAAGACTAGCAACAGCTTCACTACACTGGGGAGGTGTTGGTGCTATGACAAGAATGGGTTCCCCAATAAGCAATAATTCCCATAGCCTCCACAGCTGCATCAAGAGAGCGCGAAATATACCAAATACATCAGAATCATGAAAAAGACCTTGAGGAATAGATTGATTGATTGAAAGAGATGCATCTTCAGGTAAAAGTCCCCCATCCAGGGGTAAACTATGTGCAGGTGGCAAGCTCACTTTCAGGGTTGCATTACAAATAGGAAGATCCACCAGTGTCCCAGGTATAGGATCAGGCCAACTTGATATGCAAGAGCCAATGTACATAAGTGCTTTGTTGCCGATGTCAAAATATAAAGGACCCATTATTTGCAAGAGAGGTCTGAACACACTGGTGAATGGACAATGAGAAAGTATAACAACAGATTTCTGTTCACCTCCCCTCTTTAGTCTCTCATCATGTCTCTGCCTGTTAAAGACAAAACCATATAAATACTTTGAACCATGTGACTTCTTTTTATTAGTTGATACTTTAAGCTCTTTTCTGCCAACTGAGACATCTGCTTCGTAGTTATCTATTTCAGTTATCTCAGATGTGGGCTTATTTGAGCTTTGAAAGAACTCCTGTCTCTTGACCCTAAAGAAGAAAATACAGTCATGAATGCTCGAGCGGTTGTGCTGCTGGGAAATAGAATCAGGAAATGAACTGAAGGCAACTTCATGCTCCTCATTTTGGCTAATAGAGTTAGGCGGGTAACACTCTTCAATGAGCTGACCTTGTTCAAGATCAAACCTAATGATGCAGAAAGCAACAACCCATCGCTGTAAAGATTCCACATCTACTATTATATCAGTTTCTGACTTGATTGAAAATGAAGGAGAGCGGCTCATTTTCAACTACAACTTTGTAGCATATATCATAGGCTACTCTTTCCACAAAAGGTGTGCTGGAATCCACCTTGTTCTTCCATTTCATTTCATATAACCTATGAAAAATAATAATCTCAATACCATTCAACAATGGAGAATGAATATTCTACATGCATATATAGACACAATATTGGAAAAGGAAGACCATAACATATAACTATAATATGAATGAGCATATACATCAGCGCCAATGCCTCTAAAGAGGCTCGCACCTAAGAAAGGAGAGGGTTGGATAGTAAACAGCTTTACCCTGTGAAAACAGGGACTATTTTCCGAATTGACCCAAAAGTGAACTGCTTCACATATAAGAAACGTAAGTAGTGTAATGAGTCATTTCGATTTATTCCATAAACTGCAAAATATCTCAAGACATTTGCTCAGATATTGCAATTAACCTTTATTATCTCACTTGCACCCTTTGCATAACACAAGGGATAAAATGCTATTCATCCCATGAAATTACCACTATCCCAATCAACAAAAAATCATAAAGAATCAAACTTTATTCTACAATACAATTATCCAAGGCAAATTCTTGGAAAATTACACTAGTTTAACTAACCCCAAACTCTATAAAGCTAAAGAAGCAAAATCTTTTTACAACAAAACAATGTGTAAATTCAAGAAAAGCTTGAATCTTTAGTTCTAAAGCATCTTAAACATCACAAAAGAGTACCAAATATTCAAATAAATGTATAAATTATCAAGATACATCATAATTTAACTACATAACAATAAGAATTCACAATATTCTTGAATAAAAAGTAATGCATTACCTGAATTAAACATAGCCAAAATTGCAAAATGGTGCATCGATACAGATCAGATTGAATAATGAGCAAAAATGGTACCCAAGAAATCAATATTTATGAATACAAAGTTGTCCAAAAAAGACTTTTAAAAATCTAAAAAAAAAAAAAATAATTTACAAAAAATATAATGTTGGGTTGTGACAGCTAGATTTTATGAAAAAAATTATTGGGGTTTTCCCTCAATCTGGTTTTGCTTATTAAATTAATAGTAGGTTTAGGTGTAGCTTCTTAATATTTTGTTGCATTAATTTTCCTCTCCTAATATTTTCTTTGATTTTGAATAGAAATGAAGGATGTTATTTTTATTTCTATTTCAATTTGTCTCAAACATTGGATTGTTAGTTTATTTTATTTTATTTTTAATTGTATGGTGAAAATATATATTAATCATTTTATAATTTATATAAAGATAAATGAAAAAAAAGTGAGTAAGTGACTTTTTGGATAAATTTATATCTTCGATAGTATTTACATATATTGGATAAATGAAAAAAAGCGAGTAAGTGACTGTATAAATTTATATCTTCGATCGTATTTTACCGTTACACTTTAACAATGTCAATTGAGAATGTGCAATTATTGCTCTATTAGAATCACTATATAGTAAGTGAGGGACATTCTTTCGTGCTTTATTGTTACACTTCAACATTGTCAATTGTGACGGCGTTGATATATATCTTGTGTTGGGCTGGTCTGGCGATAAATGAATTTCAAATGCGATAGCAGCGCCGTAAGTTTAGAGATGCTGTGATATGTTAATAATTAATAAATATCTTATGGAGAAGAGTGTCTTATGGCATTCGCTGAATGCTTACACTCATCGCCATCCTTTGAAATGCATTCTTTTCGCCAATTAAGTACATTAATTTGAAATACATTTAAATTACATTTAATCTTCTTGTATAAATCGAAAATCTTGGCTGTCGTCGGAGTGTTTGTGTCGGCTCGCGCGGTCCACACTTCGAATCAGCAGGCGGCGAATAGAACCGCGGGGCTGACAGTCGAGCGCTTTTCGCCGTGAAACGGCGAGAAAGCGGTTTCAGCGGCATAAGCCAAAAAGAAGCAATATCGCAGATTAGTTGTAGAAATGGGTTATTATTAAAAATCGCATTATAAAGTCCATTAGATCGTATGTCATGCATTATTCGCTGATTGCGATTATCGATTGGCGCGGTCACGAAAGGATTGAAACAAGCGTGTAAACATAAATATGACTATTCACGAGTCGATTCATGAATCGCTGACAAAGCAACCGTTAACCCAGCCAACCGCGGAACTAATATCACGAAGATATTGGTAGGAATACAAAGACGAGGTAAATGAGCAACTCATCAAAGAAGCGAAAAACCCCGTCTCATCGTCTGTCTCTAGCATCATAGAACATGGTGGCAGCTCAGAAGTAGTGAAGTTCCACGAGGGCTTCGGGATAGCAGCAAGCGCTGCTACGCTCGCGACACCTATGATGCCCACATGACTTCAATTTGATCATTGCAGCTCAAACTACGAAGTTGGCGGACATGAGGAGATGAAGCATTAAATTGCCAACTATTACCCAAAGAATGCAAAACAAAATGTAGATGCGCGATAAGCAGGCGGCGGTTCGTTACTACGGGTTTCGTCTGCAGCAGTTGCAGGTTGATAGCGGTGATCGATCAAAAGCACTTGCGGGATTTTGCCAAGATGACAATCGCATCGGCAGTTTATCGAACCTCAGTTGAGTACGTATCGCTGCCCTTGACTCCATAGATTAAATACCAATAGCTGAGATGCCTTTATAGCGGCCCCAGATCAGCCTTAAAAGAACAGATGAAGAGCATTAATGGACATCGGCAAGGGCCTAATGAAACGAAGAGCTACATGGCCATAACGACATTTGCTCGCTATTCTGAAGTCAATAATAAGGTGGCATATATGGCTTTACAAGGTGGCTTGAGCATGGAAAACTCAAGAAGGCCTTGGTTCTTGAAACTCCGTTAGCAAAGGACGAACTTCATGGCCCAGCGGTTCGCTTGATATGTTGAGTTGGAAGAATTAAAAAACAAGAGTCAATCAAAAGACCTCGAGGAACTCGGCGAGAGAAAAGGAGGTGCTCTAAGTCGCCAAGAAAAAACACGATGCAGGACCGATTGCGGCCCGAGGCAGGCGAGTTCGAAAGGAGAAATTTTGAATCGATGCCTCCAAAAGGCACAGTATAAAACACAAGAAAACCCCCAATTTCGTTTCACCAAGCGTGGGTTTGATAGCGAGGTCTACGCTCGGATAGAAGACAAACACTCCTAGCCCGGTCTGATAGAAGTGCACCGGGCAGGGAGGGACGAGCGATGTTCTTGTGAATATCACAGTGAGCATGGCCATGACCTGAAATGAATGTAGAGTCTTGGATAGAAAAAGCCGATAAAAGAGGATACTTGAAGGAGTTCACGGCTAAGTGCTGTGGGACTCAGCGTCAAAACCGTAGGAGCCACTTCGCCTTACAAGTAAAGCACCCAACTTGCATTGAATTACTGAGCTCGTGGGCGGATTGATACTATTTCTGGAGGTATTGTAGGAGGAGGGGACTCACGTAACTCGAGAAAAACCTATGCAAAACAGAGATATATTGATCAGCCAAGCCTACATTGAATAAGCAGGCTCATCATTTTTCGAACTTGATAATGAGTTGGTAGGGAGTAATTTACATATGACGACTTTAGTGGTGGTTCGTAGCTGATAATTTCAAATTTTGCGATTGACGGATGCTTGTAGACCTGAGGAGTTCGATTGGATATTTTGTATATCGGCGCCTTTGACAAACTACAACTCCCGAAGAGCGTCGTCGGCCGTTGTCAGTACATTAACGAGCACTACGTGTCGTACATAAATCTTGTATGGGTGTGGTACCTCACAGATTTCCCAGTGGGTTCGAGGATCGAGGTGGCCACAATTAGAACCTGATTTATGATTGTGGACATTGAGGACGATCATTACAATGGTCTCGTAGGTCGCCCACGATCTTAACGACTTTGAGGTCCCAATAGTTTCGCTTGATTCGTCACAGATGAAGTTCAGACCCCAGGGGGCATGGGAGGAATTTACGGTGATCAAAGAGGCAGAAGATGCTACCGGACAATATCCGGCCCAAACAAAAAGCTCGATGGACAGGAAAATCACATGGAGATAAGCTTCCGATTAAGGTTGAAGGCGGATGGCGAGATACTTCATGAGAAGAGCGAGAGAGAAACCATCTGCCGCTAAGGAGGTAGTGATGATCCACTTTTGAGGAAGGAAATACCGAGCCGAACTGTAGTCGGCTCTAAGCTGGGTCAGGGAACATCAAAAATAGTTGTCAGCGTTAATAAGGGAGTTTGAAGATGTATTGGCGTGGGACGAGGGCATGCGGGGAGCCAAATCTTTGCGGTTTCTCTTCGTAAGTTGTACATTGACCCGAAACTCGGCCAATGAAACAAAAAGAAAAAAACGTTTAATGATGAAAAGAACATCGCCATCGGGGAGGAAGTGCGGAGGGCTTTACTAAAGGCGCCAAGCTATACGGGAGTTACGTGTGGGTAGCGATGTGGTGCTTTGGTCGAAACCCGATGGCAAATGGCTAATATTAATGCAGTTTACCAATCTAAATAAAAGCGTATCAAAGGATTTACATCGGCAGCGTGTTTGGGGCGCTTGGTTGTGGAAGTGTCGGCCATGAAGTCTTTGACTTCATGGATCTTCACCGAGGGGTACCATCGAATCCCAAGCGTAAGCGCTGAGAAGATGAAGAAAAAACCACTTTATAACCGAATATGAGTTATCTTTGTTGGCCGGAGTTATGTCGTTCGGATTAAAAATATGGGGGCATTTACGGATGGTAAATGAAATATTTGCAAAGAGCGAGATCGGACTGATATATATATATATATATATATATATATATATAACTATATATATATAACAACCATATATATATATATATATATATATATATATATATGTGGATATCTTTGGTCGAAGCGGGTGGTGAACACCTATTGAATCTTGGAAGCCTTTAGTCGGGCTCGAATTCGAAATTACACTAAAGGTGAATCCAGAAATATACTCTTTGGAGTGGTCTCGGGGAAAATTTACGGGATATATGATCGTAGAGTTGGCTGTCTGATAAAATTGAAGCACTCTTGGGAATGAAACCGCTAGCAATTATAAGGAGGTGCAATTGACGGATGTCGGCGAGCTTTCGTCGTTTAAATATCGAAGTCGGGGAAAGAAATTTAGCTTTCTTAGGAACTTAAAGGCGCGTGTCGAAAAAGTACATGGGATGAGGATTACTTGGCGTTTGAGGCGAAAAGGTATTTGGGTTCTCCCAATTGATGTCGCTACTAGAACCCGGGGAGCAGTTGCGGCTATGTTGGCCCGTCTAACGTGGGCGGTCGGCGGTGTGCGGGTAAGAGAGGTAGGCCGGGTTGAGAACCCGTATGTCGGCCGTGTCCTTAGAGACGGCCCGAAGAAGATACCCATGAATTGACAAGGCCGACACTTTGTGTTGATAGTCTCTGCCAGGGAAGTTGAAAAGCTGCTTCGAGTCCGCCCGATTCAGTAATAGTGGAAGCCAACCTTTAACGAGTGTAACCAGTCCAGCCTCGGGCGGTTGGCAACATGGGCCCGTTGAATTAAGCGAGTTTGAAATATCATATGTACACAGAACCGGCGTCAGACGCAACATTGGCGGATTTCATAACCGAGTGCCTTTGCCGAACCCATGAAATCATTGAGGACGTATGATAGAGGCCGGTAAGCGAAACTGAATGGACCTTATTAGTAGATGGGCTCATTAATAATCAAGAGGCGAGCGCGAGGTGATTAAAGGGACCCTGAGGAAACCATGGAATATGCCTTGCGGTTTAGCTTTCACTACCCTGAAATAATGAAGCCGAATATGAAATGATGATTCTCAGTACGAGATTAGTCGAGATCAGTAAGGGATAGAAAAGTTCTTTGGTTAAAGGACTTAAAGGCTGGTGATAGACCAAATTAAAGGGAGTTGTGGGGTAAGAGCGAAATACGAGGAAAATATTACTCTCAATTTGAGAACAGATATCGAAATTCAAAAAGAATTTTATTTGAACATATTCCTCGAACGGAGAATGAAAAGGAGGACCATCCCCATCAGTACCGCCACTTGGCAATATAATGGTGCAGAAGGTGTATATGTTGAAGTACGTGATCAGCCGACATCAAGAGGAAAGGGTCTGAGAAGATAATGTGATCGACGCACGTTGATTGTGACGCTATAATCTTTTATCTAGTGAGGGTACCCGAGACAGCGTGGAATCAAAAGATCCAAGCCGAGGTCTCAGTATCAGGTTGTACTGGGTGGCACAATGCAAAATCTTGGGATGGGCAGCTGATAACGTCGCGTGTCTCTTGAAGATATTCCAGGGTGTTAATTTAAGATACACGAAGATGGTGTGGAAATCATATTGTGGAGCACGGTCGCTGTAATCGAAACCACACGGGGTGTGCGGCCCACAGCGTTGGTTAAAAGATGCCACAGCGTATGTGAAGATGCGATGTTGCCGGCGGATGGGGAGAACCCGATTGCCCGCTCAGTCGTTACCCGGTAGTAAGTCCCGTTCTGCTTACTATGTGGGGAGTGATTTGGTGGGAAAATTACCCGAGGCACAGGGAGGCGGAGTATACTATTGTAGCGGTTGATGCTTGTGTGAGGTGGAGGCTGCGCCCTTGAAAACTAGGGAGTGAAGAAGTGGTGCATTCTTATGGAGAAATATCTGCCGGTTTGGCATTCAGGGATTCTAGTATCGATAATGGTCCCCAGTCGGGAGCCAGTCTTGGCGGATTCTGCTTGAAAAGTTTGGGATAAACGTCGATTTGCTAGTCTATTACCTCGAGCTAATGGGCAAATTGGAGTCGTAAAGCCAAATTATATTCAAAGGCGTTAAAAAGAACATATTACAAAGTGGCAAAGGAGGAGAATTTGGATCGGTATGATTGTTTATAATTCATTCGTTAGTGAAACAAGCAGCAGGAGAGACTCACTTTTAGCACAGTCTGAGGATAGAAGGTAGTTCATCGTGAGAGGTTGGTTCTAACATAAATGATCGGGTTCGAAGAAGAGCAATGGCTGTGATTTGAAAGAATATCTGACTTTCTTGTGGATGGTGAGATGAGGCTTTTATAAGACTCTCAGGCTAAACAATTAATGGCTCGAGCCTATAACGAAGAGTTAAAAACCGCCAATTCGTTCGGGGAGACTTGGTATTGCCGGTTATGTTCGGCGAGGAAGCCCGACCCTAAAGAGCAAAGCAAGTTAAGCCCTAAGTGGGAAGGACCATATCGGTGAAAGGGTCATGGGACCTAGTCTTTATGAGCTTCGAAGACTTAGATGTGAAAGAGTTCCTAGAACTGGCCCATTTCATAAGTTATGTCGATATTATGTGTAACCCGAGAGGGATCTTCAACCCCACTTAAAATCCAGTAGTCTTTCCAGGGTTTTGAACTATTAATAAAAGGCAGTTCTATTCTTATGTTATATGTTAAAATTATCTGATACTTCTGACTTGCCGTCTTGGCATGCTAATCCAAAGTATAATTCTAGACCAAAAAGATGAATTGATCACTCGTCGGTCCTTAAATGTCTAAGAGCCCAATCGTAATAAAAGCGATTAGCTAGTAAAGAAATCTCTTTATGTATACATGAGCTGGGTAAAGCGCTAAGCATTTCTTGAGGCGCGTATAATATCAGTACGAATGTGATGCGGCTCGGCTTAAGACCCGAAAGGCCGCAAATACGATTAGGCGAGGATAATTACCGAGAACTCTTAAGCCCGACTTTCGGCCCAGGCGGTGCATATAACGAGGCGAAGCTGCTTAGAGCGAGAAGCTTTTGATGCGAAATTGAAATCCATGAAATAGTACGAAATTAAAGTTCGTGAAAGAACGAAGATAAGTTAAAAACATATGTGGGATAATGTTAATTGTTATCATAAAATTACCGAGATGTTCTGAGACAAATAATCTAATTAGAAGGTCAAGCCGAGGCGTTATTAAGTCGGGGAAAGCTGCTAACACCGCAAATCTCGGGGAGTTAAAGAGGCGTCGAGTTACGGTTGTGAACCGTTCCTCGTCATAACCTTGGATGAATTCGCAATAGTTATCCTGATCGCGGGATTCGCCCTCATATAAGTTCGGGTGAAAGCAGCATGGCAGTAGAAAGTCGCGTCGCTTGCAGGCTTCCTCACGAAGTCTCGGAGGCGGTAGTGGGTGGATTGCCTCACGGATCAATCCGAACCCTTCCCTCACCTCACTTGAATTTTGGGTTGCTTCATCCGCCCTCTTCTTGGAAAGTCGGCCATCGTCACAGGCGTTCTTTAAGCAGTATTGCTTGCGTTACTCGAGCTTCGCGCGAGTGTAGCGAGTGTCTGGTGAGCTTCTCCGCCTCTTGTATACATTGTTCTTGGGCCTTTTTATTCTCCTTTTGAGCCGTAGATAGAGATGTCTTCAACTTTTCATTTTCCCCCTTAAGATCCTTAGTCTTACAGACGAGTTCTTACTGAAGTCGAGGCCATTTCTTCTCGAGCTTCGGCTCGGCGTTGTCGAGGCATCGATCTCTGGGCCAAAAGAATGAGCGCGTTCGAACTGTGCATGAGAAAGAAAGAAGGGCAAAGTTAGTCCGATTCTTAAATCAAAAGCTTGAAAAGTTACCTTTATCGGAGTAGCGGTATAGAAAGCTTGAACTTTCAGGTGGATCGTGAAACTACGTGAAATCCTTTCGCCCTTTCGCTCTAAAATCAACGGCCTTGAAGCTTGAAAGGCGTCTTGTTTCTTTCAGAGGGTAGTATCATGATGACCTTAATAGCGCTGGAAAAAGTGTACGGTAGGCTCGAAATTAGGTGAGTAACTGGGCGACCTTAGGCCCTAAATCCGCTCCGTCTTCGTTTAGCTAGCCCGAAGGGAGGTGGGGCATCTCTTGCACGGAGCCGGGTGGCGATTGGATTGACAGCGTACGTGGGTGTTGGAGGAGGAGGTGGTCGGGAAGATCGCCGAGAAATGGTCGCATCTTCGATCTCTTTTGGCAGCGGCGTGCTTTAGATGGGGTGAACAACTGAGCCGCCGCCGCCGGGCGCCGACCTCTTTCTGGTTGACGGAAGTTGCAGCAAACTGTTGTAGTAGAAGGGGAAGGTTCGTTCCTTCTGGGAGGGCTGAGGCTTGTAGGAACCTTCACCGCGTGGTTGTTGAACGATGAATTCGGCGTTGCCACCGTTATGGAGAAGGAACATCCTTAGGCTCGACGCACCGCTGGGCCGCGTTAAGAACGTCATCTGCACAAATAAGAAGGTTAATAAAAATCCCAAAAAGGAAAAAGCGGAAATACTAAACAAGGTGTAGCCTTGATCGTGTTATAATGTTATACCCAATTTGGGCGCGAGGTAGGGTCTGTTCTTCTGGATTGAATCGAGCCGACGGATGAGGGGACTCCTCTTCACGGAGACTTTATAATGCAACGGTTTGTCAAGCACTTACCTTGATGTCTGTTGAGAACACAACAGCGGCGTCGTTTATGGGGTATGATGGGACGACTGGCGTCCCATAAAGACTCATTACGCTTAGAATTCCGCGCCGTCATATCGCCTTCCCATGAAGGCGCGCGTCGAATGCCACCGGGTCTTACGCGTCTTGTCGTCTTTGGGTCCTGAAAATGTTTCAGTGCAACTGGAAGGAAGTAATCCGTCAGTGGGAGGCGTTATGGCGGCTAAAAAATAAATCTACGGGAGGGGGTTTATGTGGGCCCTACAATTACTATAAAGATAGTTATTTAACCACCGGCCCAGGCGAATTTGCCATGGGGCACGGGTTTTCTTGCTAGCAATATGTTATTTACAAAAGGAGAAAGAAACCCTGACCGTAAAACGTTAATTTCCCCATATACATCCTTGATCCAACCAGCGGAAGGACGCTTTGGTTTGTGAAGGATCGGCCACCGGTTCGAAAACCGTATTCCTTTCCAGAAATCGCATCTCAACCAGAGGGAGATGGAGAAGTATTCACTTAAAATTTTCCTAAATGCTTGAAAAGGGAGCGGGTAAGAGATCGCGTATGATAGTAGAAAGCAGCCAGAGTGGGAGGATCACGTGTTAATAGCGGATGATGTTCGGGTTGTGATGGACATACAGAAATTAGGAGGAGGGGCGGCGGGTGTAGAAAGAGGGAGTTGAAGCGGAGGTTCGCTTCGGTTTCCCGGATGAGCCGTGAGGCATATAGAAAACATTCGATGAAGCAGTAGAATCCACTCCGCAGGCGTCGTTAGCGTCCTTGATATATTATCCGCTACTTCCTGAGGGATGGCCATGTTATGAGGGTCGTGATTGGAATCGCTTCAATCGCCAGCATTAATTCGGCGCAATAGGCGTATAAAGTCTATAAAGGCAAGGGTTTCGAGTTTATTACCGGGGCAATTGAGTCCGGCGCCGAGGATGAAAGAGAGGACCTTTGATTGGGGCCGTGGTCGTATGTCGTCAGTATAAGACAACGGGTTAAACAAAATCCAAAGTGTTGCAATGCGGACAAAATATAAGCGCTTTTTGTGAAAAAAGGGCTCAGAACATTAAAAATTAGCAATATATTTAACCGTATGTCTGCAACCTAAATCTGCAAAATCGATTCTTATCCTTCAAATATTCGAAATTGATATCAAGCAGTCAAAATACAGAATGAAGACATCAATTAACGCTTCCCGATTTCACGATCTCGACAAATTCCGCAAAGCCCCGGATGAAAGGATGAGCAAAATGCCTAAGTAAATTCAGGATGCGGGGCGAATACAAAGAACACAGAAAATATTTCTTTCAAAATGACTACATCGCCCCATATTCTGCTTGCCCACTTGAGACACATCATACTCATGCGAGAGGTAATCTCGGTCTCGAGCTTACAAAATATCTCAGCCCGGCTGATAACATACTCGGGGAGGTGATAAAGAATGATGACCTTGTAAAATGCATGAGTTTGGAGTTTGAGCAAGTTCGAAGAGTTAACCACATACCTTTAGATGAAGAAGGTAAACGGAGAAGATTAATAATTGCCGGAAAAGGGGGTATCAGGTGGGTAGAAGATGAGCAGATTCTTAGAGGCCAGAGAGGAATAGGCAATCGAAGTAGATAAACAAAAAGTAAAAGTACAATAATGTCATGTAGTACATTTTATAGGACTTATATTCGATTAGGGTGGCGGTAAAGGACAGGTAATGAACAGTTATTATTCAGGATGGAGTCGGCTAACTTTGCCGAATCGCCGAGTTCAAGCGGTTGCCATAGGTCGAAACCGCGGTTTGATCTGATGCTTCTAGCGCTTCGATATTTATGCGGAAGAGTATTATTCAATGAGCGGTTTTATTGTGAATGTATCGATGATGCGTTATAACTCGACTGACCTTTAAATCGAGAGGCGATGATATATATCTTGATATTTGGTCGATTCTCTTTGGTAAATGGGCAGCGCAGTATGAAGCGTCGTAGTCACAGAGATCTTGTGAATGTTGACAAGTGACATAATCTTATGGAATGAATGTCTTATGACATTCGTAGTCTTCTTTTATCATCACGCCATCCAATGCAATCCTTCGCTTAATTAGAATTTACATTAGCTGGTCACGTTTCCTTACATTGGTACTCGTATAAATCGAAATCTTGACTTGATCGTCCGGAGTGTTTGTGATCATTTCTTGATGCATCTTTAGGAATCCGACAGTGGCAATTTTTGGACATGAGCTTTTAACCCGAATCGGGCAGCTTTTCATACGTAGAAGAAGAAGCGTAAATGACATGACAATCGATCAAAAAGAACAATATCCACAAGATTGACGAAAGTTATAGAAAGTCCGGTTATTATTAAAAGTCCTGTAATAGAAAGTCCATTAGATCCTTGTAATCATACATTATTCGCGGATTGCAATTATTAGGCGTAACTATTAACTTTATTAGAATCACTACATACTTACATAGTACTCACATGAATGAGGGGTATTCTTTCGAACTTCAACTTATATTATTACATTTTAATGTTGTCAATTGTAACGATGTAACTATCAAATTATTATGCTACACAATTATTCTTCATCTACCCTTATGTTCACATCAATGAGAACCTTTGAAAGTGCTAACTCATCTTTCTGTCTTGTACCTCTCTTTTCTATGTACAATTACCAAGTATAAGAGCACTTGTTAGACAAAGAATGCTTTAGGTAACAGAGAAACATCATCATTGATCAATTGAACAAGATATATACTTAGCTTTTTTTTTTTTACCAATATAGTCAAGCTAGGCACTTGTAGTTTCTTTGCTTTGATTGGATAGTGTAATAATATATAGGAAATTCATTGTACTTGCATCCAAATAGAGTAATGCATGTCTGCCCTAGAAAGAACTCATCATGGATGGATAAATTGCAACTTGTGACTTATGAGAGAGATACATAACATAATGCCTAAAAGAAAAAGAAAAAAAGGTTTTCACTATTGAGTTGAAAAGGATAATTCATGAAGGTAATAAGATAATAAGTTGGCCTCCTTTTTGTTGAAAGCGACTTCTTCCCGAGGGAGTTTATATGCCAGTCAAAGGGTCAGGGGGGTGGGGTTAACTTGGCTTATAGCTATACCAAGAGATAATTGCATCAAACTGTATTTGAAATTTGACATAATTCTCGAAATTTGTATTAATAAAATAAACAAGTTTCTCATTTAATCGTATCTAATCTATTCACATAAATAAATTTTTACTTCTTAAATTTGTATCTCCTAAAGTTATTATACTGCCTCTGTGCCTCCCTCTTGTTTTATTACTTGTATATAATAAACCAAGCAAAACCTTACAATGAAGGAAAAATATCAAGGAGATTAGGAATTATAACGGTCAGGTTACATTGGTTTTAGGAAAACAAGAACGGCCGACTTCTTCGGTTATTTTGGGATGGGACGAAACCGGTTTGGTTAGGTGAATGATTCAGGTCGGTTACCGATTATTTTTGTTCGGCCCACAAATTGAGCTTGAAATTTTAGTTTTTAGACTGGTACTTTTAACATTTATTTAATGATATATGTTTTTAAACATTCATTTTAGTATATTATTTCACATCGAATTTAAGCGCATTAAAATAAGAATAAAAAAACGAAATTTAAAAATTGAATAGTCCAAATAGAAAATTAGATCGCGTCTGAGATAATTAGAATATAAAATTAGAACAAGAACAAGAACAAGAACTTAAGTCATATATATATATATATATTTAATTTTTTAATTAATAAGTAAATGGGTTAGGTTTTTGGAAAACCGAACAGCTCTGACTCCGATTATTTATTTTCGAGCACAAGTGATTCGAGTTCCGTCGGTTCTCGATTTCGGTTATTTTCGATTCGATTCGAATTTGAATTTTGTTAGCAGCCCTAAAGGATATCAGCCATAAATCCCTAATTCACGTGTTTTTATTTGAATATGGAATACATATTAGTCATATATCATAATATGTGAAATACTCTGTATATATTAGGGAGTATATATCCATAAATTGCTTTTCGTTAAATTAATTATCTCCAAGTAAACTTACTGTACATTATTAATGATGAGTTGAACGTCCTTTTCATCACTTGGCCTGCAATCACGTGAAGTGGCTCAAGTCATCTCCACTCACTACCCTAATCAAAGGTGATAGAAGTCGGGAAAAGCATGTGAAAAATATTTTTTGAAAAATTATTTGGTTTATTTAATTTGTCCCCACTTAAAAGTTGTATACTTCCTCCATTCCAAAATGTATGAGATATTTTTTCAAAATAGCAATTTCATAAGTGGTTTTCATTTTGACCAAATAATGAGTAAGTTATTGGAAGAAAAATCTTAATTGTAAGAAGAATTCAAATTTATATAAAAATGTGTATAGGTCAAAATGTCTCAAACAAATTGAGATGGAGGGAGTAGTTCTCTTTATATAGATTCCTTCGCTACTTGCCCACCTCTATATAAAAAAATCATGATTTCACATTTATGTCCCTAACCCTAATGGTATCCGAGCTTCTTGTTAGTTGTTTTGTTTCTTTTATTGTACAAAATCTTTTTAAAACTACAAATAAACATATAACTGCTTTTGCACTATATTTCCTAGAAAAAGTATGGATGTTGACATGTTTGTGGTAGCTGTGGCTCCATCTTCATACATAAATTGAACCCTTTGCCTCTAGTTATTTGCCTTTAACTTGTGATGATGAGCTCCATCACACGCAGTCAACTACTTCCATCTTTCTCAATCTAGAGCTTAAATATATATATATATATATTTTGCTTAGGGTGATTAGTGATATTACCCCTCATTGCAAAATCTCAATGCAATCTTATTATATGCATTGGACATTAAGTGGTTATTCTTTGAAGTTTAATAATTGGTTTTGGAAAATCACTATCCTCGATCTTTAGAGTAATATAGGAATATCTAGCTAGATGTCGTGTACATGTCTATTTTATTAATAGTATAGAATCACCAGTCATTATTATCTCTAGGTCAAGGTTTGTTATTTGAGTTGATACTATTAAGGCATATTATTTAGATTTGTGTATATATGATGCATTCTTCTTGTACCATCAATACTAGTACTAATTTGTACGACCCTTACTATTATTATTATTCTTCACCCACTCTTTTCCCTAGTTCACCATTGTACCACCTCTATACACATGAAGATGGTTATAAATCTTATAATAGTAGTAATATTGAAGAAGAGTTTTTTCAAGATTCTCTTGAAAATCACCATGAAATAATGATTCAACCACAACAACAAAATCCTCTAGAAAACAATTATAATATTAACAATAATGATAAGTGCAAAAGGGTTGTTTCTGATAAGATTATCAATAATAGTCCAAGAAAGAAAATTATCAAGAAAGATAGGCAGACCAAAATTCAAACTGCTCAAGGGCCAAGAGATAGAAGGATGAGGCTTTCCTTGAATATAGCTAGGAAATTCTTTGATCTTCAAGATATGTTGGGGTTTGATAAAGCAAGCCAGACAGTTGAATGGCTTCTCACAAAGTCCATTTCCTCCATTACTGAGCTATCAAGAAGCTTCAAGCACCAGGTTGGTACACAAAACTCAGTATCTTCTACTTCAAAAATTCCAATGGATGCATTTTCTAGTGATGTAAACTTGGAGAAGGGAACGCTGAATTATAATAACAAGACTTCTGAGTCTAAGAAAGGGAAAACTAAAGTTCGTACGATTCGTCCACTTGCGATTGCGAAGAAATTGAGGGAGGAAGCAAGAAAAAGGGCAAGGGAAAGAACAAAGGAAAAGATGATAAGTAATTTGCAGAAAAGAAGAGAGGTTGCTGGAATAACAGATGGTGTTGGTTATGGTTGTTCTTTGGTGGGTGCAGGAAGTTGGATCCCATCTTCAAATACTTTTCTTGATCTCCAACAAAATGGTGGAATTATTCATGGGGTAAGTTGCAGATATTAGTCTCAATAACTTTTTTTAGCAAAATTCTCAAAAAAGTTCAAAATAATTAATAATAACAATCTCGAAGTCCCGATTTCGAGTTCCTGACAACCATCAACTTTATTTTAAGAAAAAATAGGTTGCATAGCATTTCTTAATTTAACTTTTATTGTTAAGCATTTTTTTTCTTTTATACGGCTTTGATAGTCTCAAATACTATTAAGGTTACAATTTAATATTTAATAATTGACAAATGTAAATTTAATCCACATACCCTGACTTTAATTTAAACTTGATATTAAGCATTATAACATAGTTATTATTAATTGGCTCATCATAATCATGTTATTCGTATATATATAGGGTTCTTTGAAGAAAACATTATAATTGTTGTATAAGCAATAAGTTACAACATTCCCTAAATAATATCAAGGAAGATGCAATCCTAATATATAATATTATTTGAAATAAAGTAGATATATAATCAATTCCAAATTTTTTGGGTAGAGTATATATTTATTTCCCTTTCAAAATCTCTATGTTTCCTTAAGTATATATGATTTTCATTATTATAAATTATTTATTATTTAATGATGAAATCACATAATACTAATGAAATCCGAATTATTACTAAAAATGTGAAATCGTCACATTAACGGTCTCCGTCCCTCCCCATAAATAAATTATAACTATTACTAATATCTATCTAATGAAGTAGCCCTAGTGTGATTAAATGCTATAGTATGATGAATGGTACCGTTCATGTATCATACTAAATTGCTAATCATTTTTAATGTAGAGAATGTAGTTTTATTGTCTTCAATATTCATTCATATTTCATATTTTCAAATAATCAATATTCAAAAGACTAATTATTAAACAATAGAATGGTGTAAGTCTGTTTCTATTTAATTTGAAAGACTTTGTTGGGATCAAGATATATATTTAATGTTTAATTAAGTTTTGTATCAAATTTAGCTTGAAAATAAAGTACATAAGTGATGTAGTGTTTCATCAGGTATAATTTAACATGGAAAATACTTCATTGCTACTAAAAATGAATGTGTTAAAAATATTGATATTTTGTTAAATATGTCTACTACTTAAACATCACATAAAACAAGTAGAGGAATTAGGAGGCATGGGTAGCAGTCATCCCCTTAAAATTTTAAAAATTATATTTTTATCGTAACAAATAAAATTTTACCGTTCGTTATTAAAAAAAATAAGTTTTTAAGTCGCCATAAATTTTGTATATTTTTCATCATTTATATAATATTAATTGCCGCATTTCATATATAAATTTCATTAGGGTTCCGTAATGTGCATAAGACAAGCTAATTAGGAAAAAGAAGGAATTATTTAATCTTGTATTTCAATAAGTAATTATATATATGTTAGAAATGTATTCTTGTTAGTACTAACTTCTAGTTTTTTGCAGCTTAAAATTCCGGAGCTCAAAAACTCATCTGGAAATCCTGGCGAGGTAAGCATTTGGTAATGCAAATAGGAGTAATAGATTGTATTTATGGATGTTCGATGATTTTGTATTCTAATTGAAAGATAATCTACTTGTACCCATATTTAGCATCAATGAAAAATCTGATCATTGATATATATATGCCTTCACTTTCATTGAAATCTTGCTGGAAGCAGCTAACTGTGTTAGTGCATTTGCATAGAGTAGTGTCTACAGTTTGATCGATAGTGACTTCAAATAAAGCCAATGGTTGATTTGGTCTCATTTAATATGATTAAATTTATGATTTGGTATCAAGCAAATTTTGTACACTATGTGATATGTATCACATAAATGATGTTATTACAATTTGATTATTAAATGAATTGAACCGTTAATTATTTTCGTCTAAACATGTCATATGATGATTTAAACATGTCGTCATGTATATTAATAGTTAACGATTATGTCCATTTATGAATCAAATAAGTAGCATTACCATGTACATTATTATGGATTAAATCTATTACATTATCATTAATTATGACAAAATCGTCACTCGATAACACTTTCTAAATAAAATTGATAATTAACTCAAATATTACATATATACTTTTTTATTTTGAATCTAGTTTGGACCCATCTGTCTACCTATATAGTAAATTTGTTGAGACTAGGGCTGTTGACTTTTCCACCTTGTTGAGATTAGGGTTGTTGACTTTGCCACCCTATTTGTTCGTCTATAGTCTATACTATCAATCAATCTCCAAATCCACCATCTCCAATCGTCCTATAGTTTTCACTTTTCACCATTCTTACTCCAAAATAAAACTCATTCGAAAACACAAAAAAGAAGCAGAGAGATCTTGATGAGATAGACATGAGGAAAAATTGGGTTGACACCATATTTATAGAGATAGCCATCCCTGGATTCTTTATGGTTGTCCCCTTCATACGTTAAGTTCTACCACTTTCTTTCCTTTTCTCTTTTTTTAGGTTAGTATTGTCTGTTAATGTTGGTAATGAGATAAATAGAATAATAAGTTTACTCTTGTTCCAAGTAAAATACTCCGTAATAAATTAGTTGGGGGTACAGATAAGGTCTAGTTGAAAAACATCCACGCAGCATATTATACTGAAAAATCTTTAAATTAATAATCGAAAATTAATAATTTATCGATAAATTAAAGTGAATGATTTTCCCACTCAAATTTTTGATATTAACACTCCATCCTTTTATTATTTTGGAATCACTTTTACACTACAAGTGGAGTGTCACTATCAACAAGTGGAGTGTGAAAATCATTTACCTAAATTAAAAACTTTCAACGGTCACAATATTATTAATTTATAAAAAAATTATTGTATAAGTGAGCCCCTAAACCAGTCACAAGTTTTATATACTCCGCAATAACTATATATATGAAGAAAAAAAAATTAGTTTATTACATACTCCGTTTTTGATATTTTGGATATGAGCTACCAATTGATCTAATAATTTCACTACTTAACTAGTTAAACTCTATTGATTTGAAATATTTTAAAAATTCAAATTCGTTAAAGTCATCTGTGTATTTTGAATAACTTTTCAGATCATTATATAAAGAATTTGATATTGGCATTTTAGTATTTTACATTACAACAATAGATAAACATGTTGTTCTTCACCAATGGGCCGAATGAATGGTAATTTGTTGGACAGTTCTACTTGAGTCCATAAGTAAAGCTCGGCTATTAGTCCAGCTCAATCTGCTCATAACTCCAAAGTCTAAATTCTACCAAAGTTTAGACATGACAAACGAACCGGGCCCATCGGGTTATTCGTGGACTTAGCCCCGTTAGTCCTGTTCAGAGCCCAGCCCAGGCCCCAAAGATCCACCACATGTTAACTTAAAAATAAATATGATAATAGTGGGGATTAAACGTATCACCTTGAAGTAGAAGGATAAAATTTAGTAACTTAGTAAAATGTGAATTTTGATTATTTATAAATACGTGTATTAATTGATTTAGTTATTTAATAATAAATAATATATAAATAAACGTAAAAGATGCGTGATATATTATTTTTTGAATAACAAAGAATATTTGTAATTAAAAGTATTTCGAAATTATTAAAATGATTCGAATTTAAATGCATGAAAGTTATTTAGTATTTCATAATAAATGGATATGACGTAAGATTCATTAATATAATATTCTTTATATAATAAAGGTTGTTTTGTGTTAAATAATATATTATTAAAAATATAAATATTCATCATAATATTATGAAGTAATAAGATTTAATAATATATAAATAAAAGCATAAGATTCGGACCGGGCCGGGCGATAGAAGTGGTGGGATTTGAACTTTAGACTTAGGTCTTAGGGAATGTTTTGTTAATCACGAGACTTCGTTAATATTATGAACCTGTAAAGCTGATCACCAGGCGTAATATGAGTAAGTAGTAGGGTCAGTGTATTTAACGGTGGCCCGTTAAGGCCCAAATCCTGGACCTAGTGAATTTTATTCTAAAATAAGATTCAATAATATATAAATAAAAGTATAAGAGTCGGATCGGGCCGGGCCGTAGAAGTGGTGGGATTTGAACCTTAGAAGCTTGGGGAATGTTTTATTCATCTACAGGTCAGTTAATAATTATGCACTTTTACCATAAGGCCCAAATCCTGGGCATAATATGATAGTAGTAGGTACCGTTAAATATTTTATGAGGGGTAATAGGAGTTGAGCAGCTGGCCTCGAATTATAAATACGAAATGAACCATTAAAGCAAACTTCTTGGTAATTTCCTTACATTATATTTATTAAATACCACCTATCGATTTAACCTCTCCCAGATGGTGTTAGCATAGATCAAAACAAGACATCTCAAGCTGGGGAAAGTGTAGTGAAAAGAATATAAAGACTCTAAGCCAAAGAGCCAGGGCTATAGGGGGTAAAAGAAATAAACAATTATAAGATCCAAAGCAGAGAAAGTATATGTTATGAAAAGGCAAAACAAAAGAAGATAACATTGAATAGAGTATACAAGAGAAACATGCCAATATGCTCATTTACAAGATGTGTGATGTATCATGTGTCCATCAATGTTATTCCAAAAAATATAGTGCAACTCTATTATAGTTGAAAATGGTCAAGGTGGTATTTGTTAGACTAATTTATTACGCCGTATTTACTAGTTATTTATTGAAGAATGTTTTGTTTTTAATTAAAAAAATTATTATTATTTTATTCTCATATTTTCAAGTTGATGAGAATGTTTAAGCAGTCCTAGTAAATCAGTAGAAGTTATGAAGAAAAAAAAATTGCAATTTGATCCTATACTTTAAGAATTAGCACTACAGTCGAAATTTTTTAGATGCTTACTTTTTTTTGTAAGCATCATGTTTACACTCATCTAGACCATTGAATCGCCCCTTTTAAATTAGCAGTCTAATGATTGTTATTCACGTGGGGTCAAGATTGAAAAATGAGATTTTTTAGTTTTTCCTACCTTTTATGTAAGAGATTTGCATTTAAATGCACCCAATTAGTATTAAATATTTTAGATTTTGTAATCAATCATCCATTAGACATGCCATTTTCAAATAAATTTAAATGCAAATCAAAACTCATCTCAAATCATTACATAAATACCAAAATATCAAAGTAGTATTATTTAATCTGGCATACCATTTATATTGTATTAGTGATATCTTATTTTCTTGTATAAATACCTTTTATATGTTAGTTGTGGTATTATAATTAGTTTTCACCATATTACAAATAGAATTGAAAAATAACACATAAATATTTGAAATTGTTTTTATTTTATAAATGATCACATGACATCTTTCAAGCAAATTTAAAATCATCTTAAATCTTCAAATAAATTGTGAATAATATCAAACTAAATGTATAATATGTTGTTAAGAATACAATACGATATTTTATATTCCATTCTAATTTAATATGGGTATGGTTAAGCGGTAAGAAATGCCTTTGAGTTACTTTTCGCCCAATATATTGTATTTGGTACTATTTGAAATTTTTTTAAACATATATTTTGGGATATTTTACTTGATTTTTTATGATATACCATATGTCTTAGGGTCATGGTATGACTAATGTGTAATGAAATATCGTCATTGTCAACCAAAGAAACATCTGAATCTAGAAATGCTAATTTTGTGCCTTAACTTTTGCTACATTTTTAGATTTGGTAACCAACGCCCACTAAACATGTTATTTTCAAGCAAATTTAAATCAATCAAAAATCATCTCAAATTTTTCAAATAAAAAGCAAAATATCAAATTGATATTATTTAATGCAATCGTACCGTTTATATTGTATAATGGTATCTACATTTCATTAACCTCATGCATTTTTATCCCCCATTAGTTGCCAGTATTAAGTTTAGTTTTCACCATAGTATAAATAGAATAAATACAACACATATAAGTATTTGAAAGTTTGACATTATTTTTTTATTTTGTAATAATCATCCACTTAAAATGGTATTTTCAAGTAAATCAAAATTAATCAAATCATCTCAAAATCTTGAAATCAATTGAAAAATATCAAATTTGATTGTATCTTTTATGTTGTAAAGAATACAATGACTAATATTTTAATTTCATTTACAATTTCATATAGTATGGTTAAGCAGTAGAAATACTGCTAGTATACTCATTATATAATTATTTGATATGTGTTATTTCTTTAAATGTATGTTTGGATATTTACTTGATCTTTTTGAGGATATACCATATGTCTTGAGATTAAATGGTATGCCTAATGTGTAATGAAATACTATTGTTTGTTAACCAAGGTATGACTGAAATTTGTTTCAAGTAAATTTAAATTAATCGAGTATTAATTTAAAATTTTCAAATAAATGATGAAAAATATCAAATTAAGTTTGTAACCAATCACCTACTAAATATATTATTTTAAAAGCGATTTTGAAATCAATCAAAATTCCAAGTGTGCTCAAATAAATGATGTAAATATCAAAGTGATTTTATTTATATGGAAATATGTATGATATACCGTTTGTGTTATGGACATAATTTGTCTTATCAGCGATGTTAAAATATTATTATATTTTAACAATCATATCCACTAATTTTCATAAAATCTCTTATTAAGTTGTATCTATAATAGCAATAATTTTTATACATGAATATGTTAATAACACCATATTGATGTGGTGGAAGGGATTTGAAGATTTGATTTGATTAGGGAGATTTTGGTTTGAATGTGAAATTAAATGTTAGAATTATACTGCAACAAGGAAACTAATAATGTGGTGTTAAATGCTGGAAATCTATTACAATTAGGAAACTAATTAATGAGGAGTGATTAATGGGATTTTATTTTTTTGTTTCTTAAATGTAAAATGATGCATTGACAATTATGTCCTTGTAAGCATGGTGCTTACAAAAACAAGTAAGCATCTAAATATGACTCTACTTGGTTGAAATATCAATCATGGCTAAAGAAACCCGGAAATATGTCTCATGAGACTTGAACCCAGACTTGCTTGGTTGGAGTCTTAGGATGGATCTTCTTGGGCTAGAAGCCGTGTCACGAAAAAAATCATAGTTAAAAGGAAACCATGAGTAAATTCCTAACCATGTAATAGTGAGTAAACAATAGTATTACTTGGATTAAATATTATGTTTTGAATAGTATTTGCATAGTGAGTTTTTCCCCTCCTTTGTAACATTAAAATCTTCTCTTCAAAATCAATATAAAAGAATTCTTATACTTCTCTTGCATTGTTCCTATTATAGTTTTCTTATCTTATTTATATTATTATAGTAGGATAACAACTTAGTAGTAGATATACCCAGGTTGGTTTTAACTTGTTATCGACCGCAGATCGTCTTATCGAGTATTTCTTACTAGGTATAATAGCATATTTACCTTTAATTTTATTTCATTATATTTCCTCGATTTATAGATAACTTGCGGTATGTCAGTAGTCTATATTGAGATCGGATATCGTTGTTATTCTTTTCCGTTATTATTATTGTTATTGTTATTCTTATTGTTATTTGTTATTTTTTATGTTTTCTTTGCATTGTTATAGTAAACTTGGCATTTCGTCGAGTAACCTATAACTAGTAGTTTTATTATCGTTATTTTTTTACGTTTACTCTTTGTTATGGTAAGCGGCATTTAGATCAGTGACTTGATTAAGTAATTTTATTTTCATTATTTTTACATTTCTGTTGTTATATTAAGCTGGCGTTCGTCAGTGACCTATAACTAGTAGTTTTATTATCGTTATTATTTTATCTTGCTCTTTGTTGCAATCGTGTCAAGCGATGCGCATTTGGACAACGGTAAGGTCATCCTTAAGTACTTGAGAAGAACTAAGGATGTATGTCACCGTGTATGGAGGGAGAAATGAGTTGTAGTCGAGAAGGCTACACGATGCCGGTTCGAGCCGACAAAATGATTACAGATCCACCGGTGCAGTTGTAATTACACAGGTGAGCGGTGGACAGTGTCTTGTAGTGCGATAGCAAGCAAGGCGCTGTGATCGACAAAAAGAAGGCCAGTGCATTCTGCCGTCGGAATGAAATGCATTGCGGCGTCGAAGAGGCGCAAAAGGAAAACTGCTAGATCGAAGGCCCAAGTGAGTGAGCCCAAATTGGTACACAGCATTGAGAATCCAGTACAGCTATTATGCGACAACAGCTGGTGTAATTGCTCGAGCTAAGGAATCAAAAGCCCAGCATCCTTGATCCCGGCATGTACTGGCGTGAAATATAAATACCATTCGGACATAGGCGAAAGAGGAGATGTGAGCATATGTAAAGTAGACACGGATGATAATTTAGCGGACCGCAGCATACCCCCAGCTCCAAATCAAACATGATAAACACATTACCTGATCACGGATTGAAATGTATGTAAATGGTGTTAGGTTTAGTGGGATTCAGTTTTCTTCATAAATATTTCAATTGTCAAGACAATGTATGAATTTCTACCTTCTAAATTTAGTATATATATTTACCTTGTTTATATATTTGTATATATTTATCTCTTTTGAATACATGTATCGCCGTTTCAAGCAATGAGATTTTGATTCCGCAGCCCAATCTAAACTTCTACGGAGAGGTCTTGGATACATGATACGAGCGAAGATCTGCGCAAGCCTATAGAACAATAGGAATCGCTCGTTCTTAGTTAGGTGTTCAGTTGGAGATGAACACCAAGCGACTGAAATATGTGATTGGTTCAATGCGATCCGTTTCTTGGATAAAAAAGTATACTACAATCAATCATGTCTGGTATGCATGTCGGAAGTAGTTGAACATGACCGCCGTGAGAAACTTAGAAGATAACATATCATCCTAAGAATAGTTCTCCACAGAACTTATAGTTAAATAAATTCTTAGACACATTATTGGCATGACAACATTATTGTCTTGGGTATGCTCTGAAATGTAAGGATGGAAAGACACGTACATCGTATGGGATTTTGTCTGACAGATAATAGGTAGTTTTACGCTATCTTGGTGGATTCTTGGCGATTGATGCTCTACAACTTAGTCTTTGGATACTCATTAATTAATTCATTGAGGCTAGAGGCTTGTAGTTCTGCGAGAGTTTAGTGACAATAATCTTTTACCCATTGTTGAAGAAACCGATTACAAAGGAATGGATTGATACAAGTAATCGTCAAGGCGAGTGGGGAGTGTTGAAAATATGAGATATTTGAAATAGTCTTGGATTGAATAATTCGGTTAATGCAATGGAATTAACTTATTTAAGTTTAAGTTTATATATACTTTCAATTAAATGGTAATGTTCGTATTATTAGGATATTCGATATGAAATTTGGGGTTATGATATGCTAGAGTCCGCTTCATAACTTGATATACTAACATATAATGATCGGTTAACATTTATTAGTATATGTCTTTTTGTCAATTGAGCCTAAAATTCGCACACAACAAATTCAAGTCATAATTTAATTATAAATTTTGGGGTTTAAATGGGCTATGTAAAAGAATATTGGGCGAATTTCCAATTGTTGGAAATCACCCACAATTAATATAATGGGTTAGGAGATAGGGGTTGAGATCTTGTTTAACAGAATAATTCAGAATATTACGCAAGCCGCTACTTGATGTTTATTTTAGGGATAAGAAGTGAGAAGATTAGGCTAAAGCTGCCTGTAGTTCAACTAGTTTAAGGAGGTGGTAGAGTTTTTGCTTAACTTTCTCCATAAAAACCTAAAAATAGGAATTTTGATGTCATATAAGGGCCAGCTTTTTGAAGAAGAAGCACAACCATTCGCTTTTGGTATTGACTTTTGTGAAAGAAAAAAATACCTACTTCTGCTTCTTTTCTTTTGGTCATTGGTAGGTGGAAAAATTACCAGTTTCGGCCAGCGCCATTCACATGGATTGATATTTTAAGGAGTTATTAAACTCAGGAGAGACTGTTTGCTTTCGTTGGTGTGGGCCAATCTTGGAAGCGTGCTTAACACGGATCTTTCGTGGGATCTTCGTTATAATATTTCGCTCTTGTTATTCGATTATTCACAAGAGCGGTACCACATATTTTTTGTCTCTTTAATTATTATTTATACAAGTGGTAGTGATCATGGGATTCGTATCCATAGTATTAGTAGAATATTATTTATACGATTGAAGCTTGCCAACAAAAATAATGTCTTTGTGGCATGATCGGTTAGGTCATCCACGGTTCCTTGATAATAGAAAATAATTGAAAGTACTTTGGTCATCGCTTTGAAAGTATTAAAGATTAATAACAAAACATGTGAAGGCTTTGTTCTCTTTGGAAAATTGATAACTGAAACACTTCGCCGTATAAAACCGCTGAGAATCGCACACCATTTCTTGAGAAAAAATACAAGGTAGTATATATTGGACTATCAAATCCACCATCGAGCAATTCGGTGCTTTATGGTATTAATTGATGCATCTAGTAGATAGGCGCATGTTTGTTTATTGTCAAGTCGTGATATGGCATTGCGAAGATTTAACTTTGCCCAAATAATAATCAAACTAAGGGCAGAGTTTCTGATTATACTATAAAGAAAGTTAGACTTGTAATCTTTGGTGAATTCACGTCTGAAGCATTCAATAATTGATGGATGTCCCACTTTGGAGATTACTATTGAACATCTTGTTCTCGTGTGCATACACAAAATGGTTTAAATTTGAATCGAGGCAGTTCGAGATTTAAAAATGGGTGTTCTAAAACTTCAATATATACGGAATATAAAACAAAATTTATGATAATAATAATAAAAATAATTGAATTCATGCAGATATAGCGTCGTGAGCCTATTTGAGATTCGAACTTGAGCCATTGACCAAAAACTCTACAACTTATCGTATAGGCGGAAAAACTTCTTTTACTTAGGGTGTTCACAGGCACGTAATTGGACACCATGTAAATCCGCCCGTAGGTTGAATCGTTAATTAAACTGACTTTTAGTATATTGCTAGACCGTTGATAATGAAAACAAAATTACCAATCGATTGTGTGTGTTATGCGATTTTACATGTTGCATCATTAATACATTTAAGACCAAATGCTAATCATAAACATACTCCGTATGAACTTGCGATTGGTCAAGAACAGATAATTCACATCTAAAGATTTTTGGTTGTCACGGTTTATGTACCGATAACTTTCATACAAAGAGCAGATGGGGCGCCAGAGAGGTTGGGTATATATGTTGGATATAAGTCACCGCTTTGTCGTTAGATATCTTGAATCTTTAGCAGATGATGTTTCGAGGCCATGTTTGTTGATTTATCGTTTAGCCAGGCGGTTCTCACTCCCAGGAGGGAAAACTTGATTGGAAAAAGACATAACTTTAATCACGTACCCTCGCCCCATTGTATGCGGACCCGTATAATAGAATTATGGGAAGAAAATATAAGAAAAGTGGGTACATTCGAGATTTGGCGAATCGATTACCGGATTCGTTTCTTGCCGATATGAAAAGAGTGACAAAGTCACATGTACCCATTTGTTAATACACACGCTTAGATTGAAATTCGAGCGAAAACAATGTATGAAGTACATGAAGGCGCGCCTAAAGCGTGGTTGTCATATGATTCCAAAGATAAAAATCCTCGAAAGAAAAGGCGGAGAAAATAGATGAATAAGTGATCTTGATAAAGGCTACTAAGTAAAGATAATCTGTGATAAAAAAATGCTCATGAAGAAGCCTGAGATTGTGAGAATGAGATCATTAGAAAATGATATTCAAAATAAGAATGATCTGAATTTCTATCGGTGTGTTCGTCTGAGAGAAATCTTTGGAGCAGGATAATTAAGGATATTGATGAAATATTTACATTCTCCATTGCATATTCAATTATGAATGAAAATGGTGATCACGAACCAGTCTGTGGATGAATGTCAAAGTATACTTGATTGGCCAAAATGAAAAGATGGAATTGATATAGGCGAAATCTCTTAAAAATCAAAAGTATTTGACCACTATTGGTTACCAAAGGTATGAAACTTTGTTGGGTATAAATTAGATCTTTATTGAGAAAAACGAAATAGAGAAAAATGAGAATGTAAGATCTGAGAGCTCGTCTGGTTGTATAAGGTTTCACCAGTCAGGAATTGATTATGAGTATATTCTCTATTGGATGCCATTACTTTTTTATTATTTAATTGGTTATCGGTGTTAATAACACGGATATGCATCTTATGAATATTGTTCACGCATACTTATATAGATCGTTTGATGATGAAATACACATGAAAATACGGAGGATTTAAGATGCTTGGACATCAAAATTCGAAATGTATGCAATTAAGTTGCAAAAAGATCATTAATGCGGGTTAAAAAGCGATCCGGACGTGTGGTATAATAGGTTAAGTGAATATTTACTTAAAAAGAAGATATGAATAATCCTTTTGCCACTTGTATTTTATAAGAAAAATAATATCGGTTTGTAATCATTATTGTCTATGTTAATTGATTTAAATATCATTGGAACTAATAAAAGAAATCGAAGCGATGAATGCTTAAAGGAAATAATTTGAAATGAAAAAACTAAGTTACGCCTTGGTTTACAAATTGAATATATTAATTGGTACATCAATGAATTATCTGAGAAAAGAGTGTTAAAAGGTTTAACATGGATAAAACAATCATTTGTGTACATGAGCCTTAATGTTGAAAAGGATCCATTCGAACCTAAGGAAGAAAATGAAGAGGATCTTGGCTCTGAAGTGTCATACCTCAGTATAATTAGAGCACTAATATATCTTGCTAATTGTACAAGACCTAATAATGTTGTTGCAGTGAATTTACTAGAAAGATTTAGTTCATGTCCTACAAAGAGACATTGAAAAGGGATAAAACATATTTTTATGTATCTTGAGTGCATTATGATATTGGTTTGTTTATCACCTGGCAATCCTGAAACCGATTTTTCTTGGTTATGCGGATCACGAGGTTATTTGTCGAGATCCACATAATGCAATGCCCGAGACATGATATGTGTTTACATATGGTGATATGACTATATCTTGGAGATCCCAAAAGCAGACACTTGTAGCTACATCTTCAAATCATTCTGAAGTAATTGTCCTACGTGAAGCAAGTAAAGAATGTAGATGGTTGAGATCGGTATACGCCCGTATCCATAGGACATACATTAACAACCGATAAAAGAATCCATGATAGTGTGCAGGGACAATCTTTGCATGTGTTACTCAAATGAAGGAAGGTTACATCGAAGTGATAGGCAAGCGCGTCCGCAAAGTTCTTTTCATTCGCTCAAGAACTTGAAAAGCAAAGAGGTAGGCATCCAGGTATATTCGTTCGTGAGTAATGTAGCGGAATCTCTTCCGCAGCGGCACTTCCTCATCCCCAGTTTTGAAGAAGCACATTCAAAGTATCGAATGTGTCGCCTTGAGATCTTTGAAGAAGCTACTGTGTTTAGCGAGGGAGGAGCATATTGTTGTACTTTCTTATGAGGGTTTTATAAAACAAATTTTCTTATATATAAAAGGTTTTTTAACACTTGACGGCTTGTGTGTTACCGTGTCGAGATGTTTGATATTTCAAAGGGATGTTATAAATGTGGCTTAATGTAACCTACCTTGGTGAAATACCAATCATAGTTAAAAGAAATTATAGTTAAAGAAACCATGATTAAATTCCTAACTATGTAATAGTGAGTAAACAATAATACTTGGATTAAACACTATCATTGAATAGTGTTTACATAGTGAGTTTTCTCACTTATATAAACCCCCCTTCCCCCTCCTTTGTAACATACCAAAATTTTCTCTTCAAAATCAATATAAAAAAATTCTTATATTTTTTTTGCATTGTTACTATTATAATTTTCTTATCTTATTTCTACTTAATATAATCGATAGAAGATTATAATAACGTATAGTAGTTGGTTTTACAATATTATTTAATTAATTGAACGTGAAAATAAGAGGATATGAAGCTAGTGATGGAACTTCTTATTATCATAGACATCATCGTTTCATTTTATTTCAAATCACTAACTTTAAGAACTAATAAAAACAGTAATAATAATGTAGCTTAATTTTTTGTATAATCATCTATAATCACAATACTAAACTTCGTTATATAGTACATGCCAGTACCTACGACCTTTGACTATATGCCTTCAATGCATTCTATAACTTGAACCCAAAGCAAGTTATTTTTTGGAAGAATTTTCAACAATCCTGCTCCCTATCCGCAACACTTGGACCTTAGAAACCTCCCCTCTTTCTTCCTCCCTCATATTCTTGAAAAAATTCATGCATATACTTTGTATATAAATATATATAATCAAACTACTTTCACACAGCCAGATAGATAATAAGAAGTCTTATTCATATAATCAAACTACTTTCACACAGCCAGATAGATAATAAGAAGTCTTATTGAAGCAAGAAGCCATCCATGTCAACCTTCACCCACATTTCTTGCAAATTTATTCCTCAACTTCCCCTAAAATACTACAACTCCCTAAATTCCTTTCATTTTCCAAGATTTTATCCCTCCATGCAACCTCTCTCCATTCTCCTCCTCCCTTCCTCCATACTCCCTTCCTCCATATGGCCTTGAAATTTCTCAAAGAATTTTCCTTTATGATATCCATTTTTTTGCTTACCATATTCTTGTTACATTCTCAAAGATGGTCTAATACTTCAATTTTCATGCACTCAAGCAATATTGATCACCACCATATTCTTCAACATAGCAGGAAAGTATTGTTAGCTAGTAAATTCAACTTTTCACCATTCATGCATCATCACAAGCATAGAGGGCATGCCCCTTCAAGAGGTACAGAGATCGATCCTCTTTACGGTGTCGAAAAACGCCTCGTTCCAAGCGGTCCAAACCCATTGCACCATTGATGATTTGAGGTTATGGTAGGTCTATTGTTAGAAAAGAGAGTGGTGTTATTTTAATTCGATATTACTTCATTGGAAGATGAGTTTTCTTGATCACTCTCGTGTATTATTCTTCACTTGTTTAGATATTGAGAGATAATTGTTTAGAGAAACTCGATTATTTTTGTACACATCTTGATCTTTCCATCTTTTAATTTAATTATTATGTATGTTATGTTTTGTACACATCTTGATCCTTGTTAAGTATTCATGGGGTTGAACCAATAATTACATCCAAATTTGAGTTTGGATTTTGAGTTTTTTGTTACTAAAACAATGGCAAATGTCAATTTTTTAGGTTTCTTAAAAAAATTCAAATTTTTAAATTAAATTTATACCTTACAATTTGCATGGTTTGAATGTGTATATGGAACGTGAAAATGGAAAATTGGTCCACATTCCAAGCTGGATCATATAGGACCTTCACATGATCATTTGATTACTTAAGAGTTAAATTGAATAATGACTGGTACTATCTTACTAAGACTGTGCATTAAATTCAGGGAACAAGTGTTTGTGACGGCACGGCATTTGGGTCA
Organism: Lithospermum erythrorhizon; assembly: GCA_019722365.1. NCBI lineage: Eukaryota > Viridiplantae > Streptophyta > Magnoliopsida > Boraginales > Boraginaceae > Lithospermum > Lithospermum erythrorhizon. The sequence continues at coordinate 339,176 of JADFUC010001789.1, read as the reverse complement.
TCGGGGCAAAGGTGCGTAATCATAATGCTGTTATCGCGTTAATTATGCAAAGTGAAATTTTTTGGCTCTTGATACTCTACCTCTCTTGATGTCCCTAATTAAGAGTGCTTCATTTAATCATTCCTGATGCAATTCGAGTTGGAGCAATTCTTCTAAGCTTCCTAATTCATGGCTTGGTTATAGAAAATAGATGCTTCATTCAAAATCTTTGTACTATATCTATTGATGATTTCACTAGTAGGCTACAATTTGGTAAGAAAATCACTCAACAAATGAAGATGATAACAATGATTCTAAAGTTAACTTTGTATCACTTCTAAAATCTAGTTCTAAGAATAATGCTATCAAGGAGAGGCAAAAAAGATTTAAGAATAAACATAAATCTTTTTTTCGCTAAGAATGACCGAGTGTTTTCTTCGTGAGAAACCGAATCATCACTATGTTCATCAATGTAACAGATATCTCAAGATTTTCCTTCGGGTGATTTTGAGAGAGACGACGTTAAACATTCAAGTTCCGTATTGTGGAAGGCTTTAGCGTGGGAATGGTGGAAACATGATGATAGACAACCAACAAGAGTATGCAACTATGGTGCCTGAGATTCATTATGACTAGCCAAAATTTTACATCATATTAGTGGCTACATTCTGGTCCTAAAATATTTGTTCAACAACAAAGGTGTTCAAAAAACATATAAAGAAGCTGATGCAATTGAAAAAGTCAACATTATCTTGAGAGAGGGAGATGTGGAATTACCATACCAAAGAAGGTATTACTACAGAATGTATTTCATGTGCTGGGACATTGATAAGGGATTATTTATGTATTTCATGTGCTGGGACATTGATAAGGGATTATTTAACTGCCATATAATAATAATCGAGTTCAAAATTAATATGTCGCGATTGGACCCCACGAACTCTCGTGGATGATCTAATATTTTAAATGAACAATGTTTAATAATGATTTTTAATAGTAAAAACTGCAAACTCGGAAGACAAAATTGATGGAGGGAAATTTTCTCATGGTTTGTGAAGTTGCTAATATCTTAAAAATTGCCTGGTATATCATCTTCTCCTTTGCGGTTGCTTCCCGAGAATCGCTTTTTTTCCTGAACTTGGAAGCATTGCTGTCTATATAAGATTAGTTACCGGGGGACTCGAGAAACAGAATGAAGCAGCAACCGCCTGTAAACAAATTGGTCGTTCAATAACCTAAGATATTACTACTACAAAGCTAAAGGGATTGAAATGCCACGGGTAGAAACGTATATCACACACTGGAAGGGAGGCTTATTGATGAGACTCAAATCTTTGTTGAAAAAAAAAACAAATGAAAACAGATGCAGAAGAGAGATAAAGTACCTGTAGATCAAGTCGGCGTACATTGAATATATTCTTCATTGAATGTGAATTATATGCGAGTATATATGACCGGTATGCTTCTTTAGCAGACTTGTTTAGATAATAATTGCTTTCGATCAACCTCATCTGCGTGAAAAACAAATCACATCTTCTATATCATTTTCATTCTGAGCAGTTGAAGACATTAAAAAACCATATCTGTGGAAGCTTGAGTACCAGACGAGACTGATCAATTGCGATTTGTTTGCCATCATATTCTAACTCTTTGACAGGTACTTTTGCAGCCTGAAATTATTAAAAATCATGGTTAAGATATGTCTTTCCATGTTCTATGCGTAGTCAAAGATGATGCCTCTTCCTCAAGCTTTTTGATATAATGAATATATCAAAATAGCTCATTATACGTAGAACGGTTACGTGTTCATTAATGATACGTTCATTAACGTTCATTAATATCCATATGTACTAAATTTCAATAAAATGGTACACATTAATAAAATGTACCATTCTAAGATATAAGTGAAAAATTCAAAAAAAGTATAATACTAAAATTATTTTATTCACTTAATTAAAATGTATACTACAAAAATTCATAAACAAGTTGGTACGTATTACTTAAAAGCTTAAAAATACGCTTATATAATTGACATTAACGATTTTTATTTAAAACGTACATATTACCTAAACGTAATTTTCAAAAGAAAAGAAAATATATCAAAAATTCAGAGTAATTTATATTTTTGATTATTAATGGTCCATTAATGAACAAAAAACTTAATGAACCGTAATCTCTTCCACCCACATTATACAACCTACGCTTCTTATCTATTACGCTAAGAAGAGATAGTGTTCAGACTCCACTTTATTGGGTCAGAAGCAACCTCCTTGTTATCATAGGGATACACGCATACCATTCGATCCACCCTGGCCCCGCTTAGGCCGAGCCTTCTCAAAAAGACATCGCAGACGTTAATGTATAGTTAAGAAATGTAACATTCTGATAGTTCAAACTAATTTAGCTATTTGACAAAATAATTTATTTTTATTTTCTGAAAGTGAAACATAAAGGATCTGATCCAAATCATCCAACAATTTCCAGCCATGTTATTTGCTTTATAAGCAGGAGGTTATAGTGTACCTTCAGATAGCAAAGAAACTGCAGCTCTTCTGGAATGAGAAAGAGCAGAGCATTTCCTTTTGCACCTTCCCCACGTGCTGTCCGACCAACTCTGTGAATATATTCCTGAAAGGATTACACGAACAATAAACTTGGGAGGAGGAAGACCAGCAGAACATAATTTAAATATGAAAGTGCATGTTATAAAACATTAGAACAACAAAATACCTTGGGGTCGTCAGGAGGATCATACTGCACAATCCAATCCTGGGGGAAAAAAGAAAATAAATGGATATGATATTTCAATATACTAAACCAACTTTTGAGCAGTTTCTAATTATATTGATCTCAACTGTTTATGCAATGGAGTATGGGCTGACAAATGCTGAAAACAATTACTAAGAGATAATTTCCTTCTGCACAAGGGACTATTTCAAATGACTCATTACCTTCTTTCTCTAATCTCAGATTTAGGTCAAAACAGACATACTTTGATATTCCCCAGAAAAGCATATTCTCACAAAGAAATCAAATTGATTCAAGTAATTCAACCAGAGATTTATAGTGGTCATTTAATCTTATGTTTTGAGTAATTTCTCTGGCTTGCAGGAGCATACATTGTTTAGCATTATTGAGAGCATGCAACTGGTAGAAGAGAGAAACCATACCACGGCTGGAATATCAAGACCACGTGCAGCGACATCAGTACATAATAATATACCCTTCTTTGCTTTAATGAAATCAAAAAATGTAGATGACCGTTTCTGCTGCTTCTGTTTCCCATGGATGGCATCACAATCGATTTGAATGTACCGAAGAAGTTCTGAGTGGAATTTCACGGAATTACATGAAGAGAAGAAAACCATCACTTTCTTTGTCAGGTTTCTCTTCAAGAAGGAGTACAGAACGATAAATCTCTCAGCACTTGGCACCACACAGTATCCTTGCTGGAGGCCTTCATTGGTGACCTGCAATTTCAGACCATAGTAGTCACAGGATTCCCTCTAACTCCCAGCGAATCCCGTTCCAGAGTAGTCGTCCCGAATCGCAGTACGATTCCCTTGGGATCGGTCATGGGAGGCATTTCCGGCGACCCGAAACTGTGAAATCGCCATCATTTTTGCCAAAGAAGGGGGAAGAAGAAGAGAGATGCGAAAATAAAATAATTACTCCATCCATCCCTTTTTGATAGGGGCATTTGATTTGGCCCAAACATTTAGAAAATTTCAAATTCAACTCACAACTTAAATTTTTCCTCCACATATTAGGGATTTCCATAAATGAAAAATGACTACCAATTAGGGATGGAGGGAGTAATAAAAATAATATGAATTAATTAATACCAAATATACCCCTCCGTCCCAAATTCCCTTAAACTGACGAACTCCGTTCCCGTATCCCGTCCCGGAACGTTCCCCGTTCCAGGTGACTATGTTTCAGACCCTTTGTGAAAGAAGTTCCAAGGATACGATAAAAAGAACAAATATTCCCACTATCCAAAAAAGATTATCAACTTTTGGTTTTTTATGGATGACCTTTTAAATATTAAATTTAAATACTTCTATTCCATGATACTTGATGAAAAATAACTTGATGGATATATTTTTAAAAGATAATTTTGATTCAAGTCAGAGTTATCAGTGTCAAACAAGGAAACAAAGTTTGTTAGTAAGTTTTGGCCACCTAAAAAAAGATTATGACATCTTTTATGGATGAAGGAAGTAAATAAACTGTAAGTTTGGTGTACCCTCTTCCTCCCGTAGTCCACATCAATGTAAACAGGAGTTGTTCCAAATGATAATCGAGCAAGGTCTTCTACCTACAGAGGTTATGACATACTAATATTCAATAACATGAGCAATCATACTGTTTATAAAAGCTATGAAGAACAGATCAAATTACATCTATGATTTCAAGAAAAAAAATTGAAAAGCATCTATGAAAAATATATATATTTCTTTTGGGGAAATAATTAGCAATATGAAGCGTACTGCATATCTTGGTTCTCTTTTTACCTTTTTGAACACATGTCCGATCAATATCAACCAATCAACATTGGAGATTAGATGTTGATAAAAATTATAAGCATTTAAATCCCTACCTTCTTGGTCTGTGTAGCAGAAAAAAGAGATGTTTGCCTCTCCTGCAAAGCAAACAGATATCAGTCCATGATATTCAAACAGTTCCAATCTTGCTGACTAAAATTAAAGACAGCATGCATACAGCAAAAAGTTAAGGTAAGACCTTGCTCGCTTATAAGTAAGCTTCTATTAAAAAAGTAATAAATTAAACTATACAATTTTTTCTTATAACAAGAAACATTACAGAGCCTGTTATACTCGTACTTCCAAGCAACATAAAGAGACTCAGCAAAACACAGTATTACTAATCAGCGATAGCTGCATGGCACATTAACCAAACAAAAAAGCCATACCTTTGGTAAAAGGTTAATGATTTGCTTCATCTCTTCTTCAAAGTTTGCTTCCAAAATTCTGTCAGCCTCATCAATCATGAGGCACTACCAGAACAAGAAATGAATTCATGATTAGATACAAGTCATTCAAATAAATAAGAAAATAGATACAACCATATAACAGAGATAAGTGGCTACAATGATCAGGCACAATTAGATTTTAAAAATAATGTTCTGGTTCAGCAGTATTATTATATCTGTGCGTATGAAGGAATTCGGGTTTTGACGTAAAATTATTGAGGTACAGTACTGCTGAGAAAGTACAGGTCAAACCCACTACAGATATCCTACAGCATATAGTACGAGCATGAGCAGAAAAAATGAAGATGTATTCTAGAATTGTGTAATGGAGAAGAGTCTTCAATTGTTTTCCCTTTTACAAAACATGGGCACGCCTAGATACTAAGGCCTTCAAGATGTTCGATAAATAATGTGTAATCATTATCAAGTTTTAAACCTCGTGAAAATGTCTAAAGAAGGATAAAATAGCAAAAAATGGTTGTAAGATGGATTTAGTAGACAAGATCACAAGAATTAGTGAGAAGTAACAATGAGGGTGTGCTTGTTTTTGTATGAAATTGGAATAGAATTGGAGTAAACTCTATACAGTTTTTGAGAAATTTGTATAGAGTTTCCTCCAATTTCATTTCAATTCCACACAAAAATAAGCACGCCCTGAATATTAATAAGTAGATATTCTTTTAAAGATAATATACATGGAAAACTTCTAAAAGCTGATATTAGATGCCTGTTTAAATGAAAACACATAGATAGTTTGTGCAATAGATGAGAGATAAGGTTTGGCTGGTTGACTGTATGTCTCTAATCATAGTTCACTAACCAACTACAAGCCTGATATGACACACACAAAATACTACATTTTGTTTTCAGTATTATGTTGAAAATGAATCATCAGATATAGTCTTTATAGTGTAGACCAACCAAGATTTGGTGAAAGACTGCCTTAAGAGTCTCTCAGTGCACTTCAAATAATACATCGATAAGGTGTTCAAACAAATTGTTAACAACAAGATTCCCAAACCAGCAAGAATTCAAGTATAGACACATCAAAACACATAGGATGACCAAAAAAGCGGTTTTACTAGATAATAACATATAAACCTTCAAATTTTTGAATATAAAGCCCTTGGTATTTTGAATATGATCGAGCAGCCGACCAGGGGTCCCAATCAGGAGGTTTACTCCTTTAGCAATGCGTTCTGCCTCTAATTTTCTTGTTGCACCACCTATGACCAAGCCAACAGTCTGAGAGTGATATTTCAGGAGCTCTTTCGCCACTGCATGTGTCTATATGATTTCAACATAAGATCAGCAGATGTTTATGTTTCAAGATGTAAATCAATTAACATAAGATCAGGTCAGACATTGACACTTCTTATTTGGTTTAAAATAATGGTATAGGGATAATGCATTTTTCAAAAGTGAAGAAAGTGCTTGATGGACAGCCAGATATACATGAAGGTTAAGACGAACGTGGTTATAAAACTCAAGCGAAATAATGCGCTTATTTATTCTTATATGAACAATGTCATACTCCTGATATGCAAATCTGTCCTTATGTAAAAGTAAAACTGAACATAGGAAGAGATAAAAAGGAACACATAGATTGAAGATCTGGGAATTTACTACCTGAATGGCCAGTTCCCTTGTCGGGCAAATAACAACAGCACCAGTACCATTTCGAGGGGTGAATTGGATGTGATACAATAATTCCACAGCAGGTATCAGAAAGGCAAGGGTCTTTCCAGAACCAGTTCTTGCAGCTCCAAGAACATCTTTTCCTTCAAGAAGAGGCGGAATGGCTGTAGCTTGGATCTGAAAATGTAATTAGATCAGTAACAAAGCTACTTTAAAGTCATATTTGTGTGTAATGAATTCGAAAACATCAGGATATACTTGTGTTAATAATAACTGCATGCATAACAGGATTGTGAAACGCAACAAGGAATAAACAATCGGGTTGAAACCTAAACATGTCTTGCCAACAATCAAAACAAGGCACCAACGACAGTTTTTTTCCGTAAAGTAGCTTTGTATTTCATAGGAGCACCAACAACAGTTCAACAAAGGAACCATTTCATTAGAAGAAACGAACTTATCCAACAAAAATCATGTCCAGGTTACTAATCACGCATGATCATCAATGTCAAACTAATAAGTATAGCAAATGAAATGCAATAAAACTCCACTCCCTGCGGTGAAATCAAATTAAACCACACTCAATTCCCAGAGGCCCTCATCGAACTAAAGGTGAGAAGACATAACACAGTGTCATTAACAGGTAAAGTTAGTCCTTTCCTTAGTAAGTTGAACTAACTGCAACAGTATTCTTTTCAACGCAAAAAATTGAACTAATGGCAAAAGTAGCAAAACAGTTTTATCTTCAAGATAAAAAAAAAAACTAGCAAAGAAGTATTCTCTTCAACATAAAATTAAACTAATTGCAAAAAGAGTATTTGCTTCAACATAGAAATTGAACTAATTGCAAAAAGGTTTTCTCTTCAACATAAAAATTAAGGTAATTGTCCAACAGTTCTCTCTTCAACATAAAAACTGAACAAATAGCAAATAAGCATTATCTTCAACATAAAATTTAACCAGCAAATAAAATCAAATCTTTATAACCACATTAAGCAATTTAATACACAAAAATAAGAACCTAAAAGAAAAATAATCCAAACACTGCAATACCAAGTAAACATCAAATCTTTACCATCACATTTAAGCAATTCAATTCATACAGACAATAACTTATTAGTTAAGTGATCCAAAAAACTGAAATACCAAGTAAAAATCAAATCTTCATAATCAAATTAACTAATCATTACACAAATATGAGAACCTAAACATTAATTCATCCAAAACCTCCAGTACCAAGTAAAAATCAAATCTGTATAACAACATTAAGCAATCTACTTCACAAAGTTCAAAACCTAAACATTAATTCATCCAAAAACTGCATACCAAGTATAAATCCAATCTTTATAATCACATTAACCAATTCAATACAAAAATATAAGAACCTAAACAATTAGTAATCCAAAAACTGCAATACCAAGTAAAAATCAAATCTTTATACCCATATTAATCAAATTTCAAAAACAAATAGAAACCCATCAAAATAAATTCTAACAACACCCTAAAATTCATACTCTCTCCGTTTATATTATTGGTTGGTTGGTAATTTAAAGAGAAAAATAGTAAAAAAAGTATAAAATGACAACTATTTTCAAACAAACTTATTTGGCTAAAACGACAACTATATTCAAATAATTTTATTTCTTGCTAAAAAGACAACTAAAAAACCCGAGGAAGTGTATACCTGAGTCATGTAGTGAAAATTCATGTCTTTAATAGCTTGGATAGTAGGTTCTGATATGGGCAAATTTGAAAAAGCCTCAGTACTCATAATTCCTTTACCAGATGAACAAATCTTCTCTTCTTCAACCTCATCAATTTCTTCTACTTTTCTCTTCAACCCCTTTTTCTTTTTCTCAATTTTCATAATTTCACCATTTTCTTCTTCTACTAATTCTAAATCATTATCCTCAATTTCAATAAATTCCCCATTTTTTTCTCCTTTTTCCAATTCACTACTATTATTTTTATTGTTTTTCATCAATTTTTCAGAAGATGAATTGGGATTTTTGTTCTTGATTTTGTTGGGTTTTTTCAGTTTATTGGTTAATAATTGAGAGGATGATTTGGGATTTTTGTTGTTGATTTTCTCCATATTATGCTTCATCTTCTTCTTCATCTATTGAGTTGACTTTAAAACCCTAAAACCCTTGGGGGTTTTATCTAACATGTGAAGCTCAGCTGTTATACCAAAGTGGCAAGCAACACTACACACACCCAAATAGTAATTATTTTACTAAAATGATAATTTTATTTTAATTAAACGCAACCACTTACTAGATATTAGAGACAAAATACCTTATTTATTTCAAACTAACACTATTTGGACGTGTATATAATAAAATAAAGCAAAGTGGGGGATCAAATACCTTATAAACGCTTCTGTGAAAAAAAAAAAAATATAAAATGAAAGATTCCATCGAATTGAATTGGGTCCAAGAATCTAAGAAATAGTGAGAATTCTTGATCTGTCTCAATATCTCTTCGATTCTGAAATTCGTGGATTTGCTATGATTCATCATTTAACATTGATTTTGCTATGATGCCCTTCTCCTAACATTGATTTTTCTTTCCTCCCAAATAAGACGTAACATTTAGTGGATTTAAATGACTATTTTACCCTCAGCGATAGTAGTGAAAAATTTATTGCTTGTAAATCATATTTCAATTAACAAAAAATTGTGTATAGTATTGCTCCATGTAAAGTGCGAATTTATATTTTCAAGGCGGTGTATGTACTTACACGATTGATCGTTTTTTTCCTACAGGTTTCTCGTTTTTTCATTTTCCAGCTAGGAGGTTTGATTATTTATACTTAAAATACCTAAGCTACCCCTAAGATAATAACCATTATCCTCTCCTATTCAAGCCTCAAATCCGGACACGTACGCGCCGTCTCCGTCAGGCATCATCACCGCCGCCTCTGGAAACCACCACCACCTCCTTCCCCTTCTCCTTAAACCATCCAAAAACGAAACTAATTCGTCGATTATACACTAACTCATTTGATTACCTTAATCATGACTAGGTTGTCTAAGCTCTCTTTGAATGAATCGTAGTTTTAGCTGAAACTACGAGGCGGCATATTCGATCGAAAAAAGAGATGAAAAAGGAGTTTGGAGCTTTTGTTCAAAGATTTGAAGTGCTCCCTTTTGCTCAGCCGCCTCCTCGTGCTACTAAATTGATGCTTAGTGATCTTGTTTTTGCTATTGGTGACGTGGACGGCGGGGTATTTGGGGAGGTGACAGTAATACAGAAATTTGTGTGGTGCTGTGGTTTTGTTTGACATAGGAATTAGAGGGGTAAAAATGGAATACTGTGTTAAAATTTTGCAGTCCTTAATATTTGGAAGAAAAAAAAATGAAACTTCCTAGTTAATTTGAAATGAAGAGGGTAGTATATTATTTGTTAAAAAAACTTCCACAGGAATGAAAATCTTGTTTGAGAGTTTTTTCTAGGAGTCGTGGGTCGTGGAAATATATAGTCTCGAACATAGTTGGGTCTATATTTAAAAAAATGAGAGCCCCGTCACTATAAATCCTTACACATCACGTGTATGAGTAAATCGCGAATAGTGTCTTAACGACAACAGATTGAAGCCTCAAGCATTACCGCACTGTGACGTTGACATTCTCACGGTATTCAACCCTCTATCAATCAGCAATGAAGCTGCCGCAATACTAACCAAAGTTCTCAACCACCGGAAGTATATCCGTGAGTTATATCCGAGAGTTATAGGTGTATATGGACTATGGAGTATATGGTAATTGAGTAATTGCTAGGTAAGTAGGTAGAGTGTCTTAGGAACATGGCTTTGATGGCCCACTCGCTAAGCCCTGATTTAGTGTCTTTTAACAAGTACCGACCCTTCTTAGTGTTATAAGGCTTGATTCAAGTGACGTTGCACGGTGTTCGATCTCATACATCATGTATGATACAAGTGCCTGAATTCTGCATCCAAATGAAACAACACCTTGTAGAGATAATAACCATAACCATATATGGGGACTGAGAATTATTTACAGGATAAATGAAAGTATACAAAAGCACAGACTAAGCAAGAGTCTACATAAGCCAATCACAACCAAGGCCGAAGGGCTTTTTGTACACTATATAGAGAATAAAGCGTCGAGGTTATAACCTACAACTTAAGATGCTGAAATCATTTGGTTAGCTGTTCAAACTAGGTTCGGGCTCTGGATCTGTTTGTTTAGGCACCGAGGCACCACCATTCATTCTTGCACGAGCCTCGGCAAACATTCTCTGTTGTGCTGCTAGCGCTTCTTCTTCAGTCATTGCAGCTCCGTTGCTCGGCCTTCCTACTCCACTCCTCATAGAATCCTGCCCCATCCATTTCAATTCGGTATATAAAACATATCAATAACTTGTATATTGAAATTAGAAAAACACTTGTTCATATAATGAAGAATGCAGGAACAAAACCCCCAGTTATCTATTCACATTTTCCATAGTTGTATGTTTTCAACATTTACCTTCCCTTTATATGAGGACTGAGAAGCTTTAAATAACAAATTAAAGAAACACTTAAATAATGAAAAATGTAGGACCAATGCCCCCAATTAAATGTCCACATTTTCCATATTTATATATTTTTAACAATTAATTTAAATATATGACTTAAATTAATAGAAAAGACAACATGGAGCAAAACTTCATTTCAGAGCTCACCGTGGTCTCAAGCTTGTGTTGCTCATATGCAGTATACACTTCCTCTATGTATTCACCAAACCCAAGGACCTACCAAAAAATATTGCATAATAAAATTGTAAATGTTTATATAATAGAAACAAGAGCATGACGGAAAATATTCCCAATAAGGAAAATTAACAAACAAAATATAATTGACAGTTCAAATGCCCAAACATTTTGGAAATTAAAAGAACAATGAGAAAATGAAATGATTACCGGCATGCTGAATCAAAATTCAGATCATCATGCACTCCTTTTTTCAATGTTATTTCAAACAAGGACAGTTTTGAAATGCAAATTAATTAGGTTTCAATATATCAAAAACTACCTGTAAAGCCTTGAGTACATGTTCTGGAGCAATGGTTTTTCTCTCTTCTCTGCTACAGACTTCATTCGACTCGGATGAAATAAGATTGATAAATTCTGCCCCACATAAAAAGGGAAAATAAAATCAGACATTGTGCAGAAGATAAGTACGAAAATCAATCAAGATGTAAAACTCAGTTCAAGAAACTAAAACATCATGAAACAAGTAGTAGTCATAATTATCACTAAAGGCCCTTGCTATAGAAATTCGACCTTCTCATTCTTCCCATTTCCATACACATCAACATTCAAAGAAAAAGGAACGAGCACAACTAGCCACTAGTCAACTCGAATAGAAACTTGCGTTCATATACCAACCTACACAACATTCGATTATGAGATCCTGAGCATCTCTTGCCACACGAACATCTGGAGGCAGCATCTCTTTGATTATCTTCGTCATCGTTGCTGAACTCGAATAATTAAGACGCAAGTATGAGCATCGATAAAAGAAAAAAGATCATATACAATAAACTTTTAGAAGCATATGACCCTAAATAAGATTAATATATCAAATAATTTCACCTACGTCCCAACTAAACATAATGTTCAATACTAAAGAACCAAACTTTAGGATGGAGTGGCCATCTTAACCAAGAGACCACTAGAAAATCGAGTCATTACACATAACTGAATTTCAATAGGTATATCTATCCCCTTAGGTATATTATTTAACATCCAAATATAATCAAGCAACATACATAAATAACTAAAATCACGACTTCATGTAATAAGGAAGACGAAGCTCCCAGCTTCTTCAAAACTAAAACATGTGTTAATAAAACCCTAAATTTCAAGTAACTTGTTTATTGATTTCTAAATAATCAAAGGCTAAAATCCGTAATACTACCTACATCCCTAAAAGATTGTCCAGTTATTCTCAATACTTTGCGGTCTTAATTGATACTCGCAACTTTAATTTGAATAAAAATAATCACATTAATACTATATTTTTCACAAAATATTACAAATATATTTGATTTCGAATATAAAAATTGCAACCATCAAAATCCAATTCTAGTTGATTTTTTAGGTATACTCTAAGAATTACAAATCTTTAATAAATAGAACCTAATTTCTAAGATTATCATAACAATTAAAAACAATAAATTAACCAAAAAAGGTTTCATAAATCATAAAAATCAAACATTTTCTAATATATAATCATTTTTAATTTATCTAAAAATTAATACCATTTTTAATTAACCCAAAATATTATTTTCATAATTAATTTATTCAGAAAATAATCAGCAAAATCAAACCTTTGGGAAGAGAAGCATCCTCCTTGATTCTTTCAACTATATCAGCCGGGTCCATTTTTCACCCTACAAAATCACCCAAACAAATCATAAAAAATTATTAAAAAATAACTAAACAAAAAAAACTGTAAATTACATATAGATCTAATAATTATATAACTAAATAAAAAAATTACAAAAAAATTTATAATTATTAAATTAAAAATTAAAAAAACTGTGAATAAAATATAGATCTGATAATTAAATAACTAAATCAATAAAAAAACTTACAAAAAAAATTGATAATAATTAAAATTAAAAATTTAAGAAGATTTGTAGAAGTGAAGGGTAGAATTCATGGATGGTGATGAGATTATAGAGAGAAAAGTCGAAGACGAAAACGGCAAAACGGTAAATAATTAATTTAATTAACAATATAAAGTAAAAAGTAAAATTGAATTTACAAGAATGTCACGAGTGTGAATTAATCAACTCGTTAAATCACTCACTACTTAATGATTAGGAAACGAGCATGAGGTTATGCTCGTTCTAAAATCGAAATTATATTCTTGTCTAAGGTATGGCCTTCTTAACTTTGGATACAACGTAGAGTAGAATCGAGGATTCCCAGTAATCTTTTTTTCCGAGTCTAAAGTAAATGCGAAAAGTGAATAAGTTTTGGTTAAAAATCTCATTTTTCGAATTTTGATTTAGTTTAGTTTAAATAGGATCAAATTTTAATTTTATGCGCTATTACTTTTGAATCAAATGTTCAAGTTCAACTAGCTCAATTTTGATTGATACTAATGGTATACCCGATTTTAGTTTGAACTTTAAATCAAATGTCCGAACAACTTGACCTGTGATTTGTTGATTCGATTGATTCGGTCTTTTGAAATCGGCCCAGGCACAGGTTGGTTCGTATCACCCAACTCGAGTCTTCTTAACAAACCTTACTATAACTTTGGGTATTATGGTTATTAATTCATACTCCGTATATCGTAGTGTTGGATTTTATAGATTAAAATAACAATTATCTAATAGATTAACATGAACTGCAATTATAAAAATATTAGTGTCAGAGATTCGTATGTCACCTTTGCCTTCAAGTTGCAGCGGAATATGATGGGAGGAGGCTTCGAGCAAACACCGTAGGTTATGCTAAGATTAGTCGCGCGAGCGATTAATGTCAGCCTTCGTGATTTCTTTGGAGCAATTAAAGTGAACAAATGAATTTAAGAAGAAAAAATCAAGGTTTTTTCTCCCCATTATAGTCGAACAAAAGGGGGTGAAAAGGAGAAAGGTTTTAACTGGCACTGCCAAATATGAATAATGAATGAGCTTATTTTATTACTCCGTAAAGTGGCGTTATATATGTATCGAATATCTTCTTTTTAGGCTTTTTATGAGTTAGCTACTGGCCTCCTCAGCCTTGATGGAGCTAAAGTCTTTCAGACATTGACAACACATTAAACTAATCGAGGCGTATTAGAGTAGAAGAAACGTTCAAGGAGCCACTTATCTCCAACCTATTTTAGTCGACTATGGGCAATTTCCAACAATTGAAAATTTGCCCCAATGTTTCTTATAGTAACACTTTAACCCGAGAAGTTATAATTCACATTATAGTTTGATCGTATTTGTTGTGTGTAGCACTCTTAGTTTCGATTAATGAGAGTAATATATTAATTTATGTTAACTTGAACATTATATTAATATATAGATTATGTGAGACTCTGTGCTTGTCATAATCCACCCCAATATCAATCGTTAATCTACAATATATCGATTGTCGAACAATCAGTAAATATATACGAAGGCTTATAATTATTTGAATTAAATGTAATTAAATCGGTTGTACGATCAAATTGTTCAACGGACATATTTATGAGATCTCATATTTCCAACACATAGTCCATTAAATTATCTCTTTCAACGTCGTTCTCCTTCACCATAACAAACAAAACAACTAAACAAACAAAATAGAAAGAAGAAAAAAACAAGAGAAGGGGAATCATAGAAACCGGAGTAGAGAAATTGATAAAATGTTTAGGGCAAAGGTCAGTTGATAAAGAATTGAAAGATTGTGATGATAATTTTTGATTTTTTATGTAGTAGTATGAGTTTGACTACTAATAGAAGTGTACTATCAATTCATATACACCAAACGATTTATTTGTATCGTATTACTAAAGGAGATGAACGTATGAAATCGTTACGACGATGGTTTATCTTTTGTGAAATGGCAAAGTAGAGGAACAACATTCACATTTTTCTAATCTTGAAATGCCACATGTCAACAGACCCAAATGACACGTCGGGCAATCTAAACCAACCAAGACAATTTAACCATTTACCACATTCTAAAGTACTTCCATGAGTTCATCAACAACAAACGACCAAATTGTTTGAATTTCTTGATTTTTCACACGAAGTGAAAGTGGTGGCAAGAGGTAAAGGTGATGGCATTAAGAGCTTCAGCCACCGCAACACCACCACTTCCACCACCACCAAAAACATTTATACCAACTTGCTCAAGAAAGCCTCACCTCACACCAAATGCTTTGCCTGTTTCAGTTTCAGCATCAACAAGAGCACTTTCACTATTTGCATTTTTCAATGCTCCTTATGATGCTCATGCTCTTAGTATCAACAAAGAAGATGTAGTTTCTTCACTTACAAAGGTGAGTTATTGTTGAAGTGTAACCTTTATGTTTCAGTTCTTGCTTTTTTGTAGGTTATTTTTGCATTTGAATTTAATTGGTTGGCCAGATCATGATTCTTGTTCACATTTATTCATATGTTCAATGAAGTTTAAAATTTTAGTTAATATGAGTTGCAGTGATTGATTTCTCCTACATCAACAACATGTACCATGCCTTTGAAGATGCTTGTGCCTGACGTAATAGGGTGTCGGATAGTATGTAACAATAATGAAGTGCAAACACCATAGTATATTTCATAATAGATAAGAAGTGTAGGTATGAGTTATTTTGATTTATTCCATTATATCCAATAGCCAGAGAGCATAAAATATTTGACTTCATAGATCGATTGATTTTCACCTAGTTAGAAAAAAAAAATTATTAAGGCCCTGTGAAACGCTTCATTAGTTCATTATGCTACATTTTGAATCTAATTGCCATTCTGTGTACTCAGTGGTGGGAATTACATATATAACATTCTAATTATGATGTTGACTATTGGATAAGTTTTTCTTGAATTTGAAGAATACCCTTTTATTGAAATTGCTTGTTTTTTGTTGAATTTGTTAGGTTGAGTCAGCTATTGATCAAGTCCAAGAAGTGGGTTCTGGTTTTTTCGACGTAGCATCAGGAGTTATTGGAAATGTGGTGGAAGTGGTGAAGCCTGGAATTGATGTGGTGTTTCCCATCTTACAGCAAGCTGGAGAACAGGCTCTAAAAATTGTTTCACCTTTAGTCTCTGAGGCCTCAAAATCAGCTCAAGAAGCAATGGAGAGCTCCGGTTTTGATACACAGCCTGTCATGACTGCAGCTAAGGTTTGACTCGATCTGCATTTTACTTGCCTTGACTCTGGAAACATGCATATTCTTATGTTTTAGTTCATGAGGGAATCGTCGGTTCATTAGACAGTAGACATGGAAGGCAAGTGCTTACGTGAATTATAATTACTAAGCGTCCCAATGATGAAATGGGAGGTGGTTGTCTTTAGCTTTGATTTCAAGGACTATTTTTTTTTTTTCAATTGTAGTATAAAATGTTCTCATCTACTGTTAACTGATATTGGGTGTTTTCCCATGTTATAACTTAAATGTGAAGAACCCTGCACATCCCATCATTTGAATCAACTATAACATGTGTGGATGCATATTCCATTCTATGCAGTTGTCCAAATTTAATATCAGTTTCGTAAGTTCATTGGAATGGTTTTGCACATCAAAATTCTGCAGTCCAGTTGCTTCACTGAGTATATAACATTGAAATTTGGTAAATGTCACTTTGGAAGATAGTGATGCTTTGGAAGATAGTGATGGGATGGAACAGAACAGAATGGAAAATGAAATTGATCATTTTACCCCTGATTGCTTCATATTCCTGCCTCCAAAACAGGCTATTAGTGATTCTGGACATATAGACCCCTTATACTATAAATATGAAAGTACTCATGCATGTTTTGGTTGCAGACAGTCACTGATGTAGCTCAACAGACTACTAAGGTAATCGAAGATGCCAAGCCCATAGCCACATCAACATTCGAAACCATCTCATCTGCAGATCCTGTTGTTGTGGTTGGTACTGGTGGGGTATTGTTCGTAGCATATTTCCTACTTCCTCCGTTGTTATCCATCCTATCTTTCAATCTTCGAGGCTTCAAGGGTAATTTTCAACTGTTCTTATCTGTTGCCTTACATATAAGTATCTTGAATAACTCATATCTTTTCGGAAGACTGATTTCCAAACTTTTTAGGTAGCCTGACTCCTGCTCAAACACTCGATCTAATGTGTACGAGGAATTACATCATGATTGATATCAGATCAGAGAAGGACAAGAACAAGAACGGAATTCCACGTCTTCCATCAAGTGCTAAGAACAATTTGATTGCAATCCCGTAAGTTATCATTTGTCATACCTCTCTGGCTCTCTCTCTTGTTTACTCTATCCGACTGCATCCTTCTTAGTATAATTCCTAATTTCCTACCCATACACATAATATTAATGTAGTCTCTAACTCGAGTTATCTCAAATTTTGTCCTTTCTGTTTCAGGCTGGAAGAACTACCTAGCAAGGTTAAAAGTCTTGTCAAGAATGTAAAAAAGGTGGAAGCTGAATTAGTAGCTTTGAAGATTTCATATCTCAAGAGGATCAACAAGGGCAATAACATTGTCATCATGGACTCGTAAGTTGTTCATATTTTTGCTCGTTGTTCACATATAACTTATTCGTTAAAACATGGGATCAGCACGAGTTTTCTGTCACAAAATTCTCAGATACTCGGATTCAGCAAAAATTGTTGCAAAAGCATTGACGAACCTTGGCTTTAAGAACTGTTGGATTGTGACCGATGGCTTCTCCGGTAGCAATGGTTGGTTACAGAGCAGACTTGGGACAGATTCGTACAATTTCTCTTTCGCTGAAGTTCTATCACCTTCAAGGATCATCCCTGCTGCAACAAGACGCTTCGGTACAACCAGTTCAGCTAAATTGCTGCCTGGAAGCTCTGAGTGATGATTTCTTCTTTTTATTTGTCCAGTTTCTTTAGTTGTTCCTCTGCATTTAAATGCATGTCGTATTACATAACTAGTTCCTATGTTTAATCACATAATGTAATTATTTCATTAATTGATGAAACATGAATTTTATCGCCCCGAGTGAATCAATCTGGGTGGATTTGTTCCATCCGCTAGCTGTTGAATTTTAAATCGAGTAGATCCAACATAAGCGATTGAAGGCGATAGAGTATTATATATAGTCGATCTCATAATAAGATAAATTCTAGTTTGATGCCATTTTTCGTCATAGGAAAAAGTAAAATTTCAGTGATAAATAAACTTGAGTCTTAGTCATAGGCTACTTAACAAATTTCTTAATATAATTGTGCTTGGAGTTAGTGTATGAAATGGCGGGATCTCGTATCGAAGTGATTTAAAGGGAAAGAACAATCAGCATGAGTTGAAGGGGTACGTACTGTGATTTATCACTCTAAAATGTCTCGAGTAGGGAGCCGAAGGTCGTTCTGTCTGGTTCTGTTTTCGTCTGGGTGTACCTTCAATAACTCTAGGGATCCTCAAATCAGTACATATGAGATATCATATAGTAACTTTGGTATGAATGTATGATTCCAATCATACCATATTATAGAAATGAGTGGTGGGCTAAACAAATCTTTTGAAAACGATGTAGAAACCATCTATTTCAATGACATAATAGGACAATAAGTCAATAATAGACTAAACAATTTATTTATTAATGATCATGTGGTTCATATTTAATTCAATAATGATATAAGTGAGATAATTTATTTATTAATGATAATGCCAACCTCATCATTCTTCCATGACTCAAATTAATGTGACTCACTTTGTACATCATCCATTTTGTAATGCAAACCTTATCAACTCACAATTCCCATGCTGTCTATATTAAACGGATGGGCTTTTATCAATAATATAATTTAAATATTATGATAAAAACAAATTTATGTTCGATAATATTCATTATATATTACTCCATATACTTCCTTCATTTTTTTAGTTATCGTTTTAGTCAATTGAAAATAGTTGTCATTTTACCATAATAAATATTTCATACTACGTAACATTTTTACATTTTCAATATATTTTTTTTATTACATTTTATCTTTAAATTAACAACCAACTAATGATAATTGATATCATTCTATATTTTCAATACAATTTTCGACTGCCTTTTTTTCCCTTCATTTATGTGCAAATATCTAAAACGAAAAATTAAAAAACGAAAAAAGAACATCATATACATCAACATTATGTTACATGTCTTATGTCATCGAACAACTTCGTCAAAGTAGGATAAGAGCATCGTAATACATACATACTCCGAATTGATCCAAATACATAGTGCAAACATTATCTATTATATTATTACTATATAAGTAGCGTAATGTAACGAGTCATTCGATTTATTTTATAATATTTCGAAATCAAATAATATAAATTTTTTGACTTCATAGTTATTTGTATTTAATCCTTGTTAGAGTATTATAATTAATGTAATTGTATTTAATGATTCATTATTTTTGCATGACAACTCTGAAAATATATATTTTTAGGTATGATACACTATAAAGTGTACAAGATACAAAATGTATAAGAGTGGGTATGAATTATACATTTTTTACTTGAAAATGGACTTGACGGATAACTATTAACAAGCTATTTCACTTTCATATGACACATATTAAAAAAATCATTATCATATTTTATGATAAACATAATAAACTTATTCAAAATTAAGTAATTATAGTAGTCTGCTAACTTGATTTGCTGATAAGTGATAAACAATTGACTATCAAATTCATAGAAACCCAAAAAAATCCAAAAAATCACTCTTTCTTGAAATTCAATGGCTCAACATAATCAAATTTACAAATCTCTGGATGCTATAAACCCCTCAGATATAGAATTATTTGGATTAAATTGTGATGAAGCAAACCAACTTCATAAAAAGATTAAGGAAATTGTTGCAATTCATGGTCTTAACACTCCAGAAACATGGCAGAGCTTAACCAGAGAGGTTTTGAAGCCAGAGGTGCCTTTTGGTATTCATCAAATGATGTTTTATGGATGCTACAAAGAATTTGGTCTAGACCCACCTGCTTGGTTTCCTGATATGTATGATATTTTGCCACCTTTTGATGTTTTCTTGGTTTTTATTGATGTTTACTTCCATTATTATCTATGTTTAGAGTTATAATCAGTTTCAATTTAATTGATTATCTAGCTCAAAATTGCTTTATTAAGATAATAATTTGTTTTACTATTCGAGTGGAGAAAAATATTAGGAGACAAGGAATATTTTTAACTCTAGTAGCTCAAGTTGCATTGATAAAATAAACGATCAATTATAATGAAACAAACGATCAATTATAATGAAACAAGAATGTTTTGCTAGGTGATCAATTCAATTAAGACGGAGGAAGCAATAAAGATTAAACTTTGGTTGATTTTTAGTTGCATTGTAGTTTGATTTTGAATTGACTTGTGAATGTGATTATATTGTGACTGAATTTGTGAATGTTGAACTTAAGTACTTTTATACAGTATGAAATGATGTTTTATGGCTGCTACAAAGACTTTGGCTTAGACTCTAGACTGTATGCCATTTTGCCACCTTTTGATGTTTTCTTGTTTTTTCATGATATTTACTTCCATTATTATGTATGTTTAGAGGTATAATCTAATAAAGATTCAATCTTTGGTTCATTTTTAGTTGCATGAGATTATATGTAGTTTGATTTTGAATTGACTTGTGAATTGTGATTGAATTGGCTGATTTTGAGCTTAAGTATTTTTTATATGTCAAATGATAGTATCTTTAATCTATCTTAATATTAACATGATCTTTTTGATTCAAGTCAAAGTTATGTGTGTCGATTAAAACTACCAAGTTCATTGATTCTAACAATTGAAAATCAAACTAGACAATCTTTTCGAGGTGGAGGGAGTATATACTTTACAGCTATGAAGTAATCACTCATCCAAGATTCCATCTCTGGGTCATTTTTTAGTTGCATGGGATTATATATAGTTTGATTTTGAATCGACTTGTAATTATGATGTTTGTTTGAGAACGGAGACTGTTTTCTTAAGGGCATGCCGTTTATGTGGTTACTTAAGTAGCTAATTGGCTAATAGAATTTCCCAAAAGAAATTGTCTTCGATCAGTTTGATGTTTATTGTGTGAAATTGAACACTGTGTTGCAAGATTCTTGATTTGTAATGTAGTGCAATGCTTTAGCCTAATACAAGTGGAAATTGAATGATTTTCTGCATATTAAAGCTTCTATCTTTTCTTTGTTCTGCCATATAACGAGAGCTTCATTTGTACAGACAAAGTGCAAAGATGACAAATGTCGGTAGGCTATTAGAAAAGAGAGGGAAAGAATTGTTGGGTTCAAAATATAAGGACCCAATTTCAAGCTTCTCTGATTTCCAGGAATTTTCAGTCTCAAACCTGGAGGTAGATTGGTTTTAGTTTAAATTTGAATTGCTTTAGTTACATTTCCCTGTATTTTGTTCATTGCTCGATGAATGGTCCTTAACCAATTTTAGTTACTCGTAATGCTTATCAGGAGTACTGGAAAACTATTTTGCAAGAAATGAACATATCTTTTTCAGTTCCTCCTGAGTGCATTTTGCAAGAAAGTCCATCTCACCCAGGTGGTCAGTGGCTTCCTGGTGCATATGTCAATCCAGCAAAGGATTGTTTGAGTTTGAAAGGTCAGAGGACTTTGGAAGATGTAGCCATTATATGGCGTGATGAAGGTGAAGAAAATTTGCCGGTAAATAAGATGACCCTTCAGGAGTTACAGTCAGCAGTTTGGTAAGTATTTTCAGTTTATATGATTCAAAAAAATTCAATCTTCTGATATAATTCAATATTAGACATTAGTAAACATTTCCTTGTTTATGACGTGTCAAGACAATTTTTTTGAGAGTTTGAGTCCCCATTTGCTTCCATGCATGAGCATATCCATTCAACTCTCCATGCATGATGCGCCCACATATCCAATCATCTGATCTTTGTCAGATGTTATCTGTAGGGCAGTAGCATATGCCCTTGAAACACTGGGACTGGAAAAAGGATCTGCTATTGCGATTGATATGCCAATGAATGTCAATTCTGTTGTTATTTACTTGGCAATTGTTCTTGCTGGCTATGCTGTTGTTTCAATTGCTGATAGTTTTGCTCCTGGTGAAATATCAACAAGGCTTAGATTATCTAAAGCTAAAGCAATCTTCACTCAGGTTCTTTATATTCTCCTATATGTTCGTTTTGTTCTCGAATTTACATTCTCTGCAAAGACAACGGTCGTAATAGTAACAAGAATGTTTAGTTTCTGAATCTGGAAATTGGAATTAGATTTTTGTTTAGAGATATCTATCCTTTTCTTGCCTGATGTTCCATTTGTTCAACCATTTAGGATTTCATTACGCGTGGGGATAAAAAGATACCACTATATAGGTGATTCTCACTCCCCTTTGATTTACTAGTTTGCTTATAATCCTTTTCCTTTCTACTTCATGTCTTTTTGTTAAAACTCAGTATGTAATATCACAGGAGGGTTATAGATGCTCAATCTCCCATGGCAATCGTAATTCCCAGTACAAGCTCCAGTTACAGTATGGAATTACGTGATGGTGACATTGCTTGGAAAGACTTTCTAGAGAGAGTAAACCAATCTAAGTATGGACATTCCCTAAATCTAAATTTAATGTTCAAAAAATTGTTTTCTGTTTTTTGTTTTCTTTCGATTTCCTCATTTGTAAGCCTTGTACTTTCTTGTCTGATGTCTGTTATACCGTGGATATATATTATAAAATACCAATAAAAATGAATTATCGCTTGAATTCAACTTTATTCTTTTCTCATAAGATGCTGAATGAAAAGATGCTCCTAAAGTACATGCATACATTCATGGGAATGTCAACAACCTCAGGATTTTATTTGAAGACTTGAATATTCTCTGATCAACCGTCTTGGTCAACCTGATATCGATATTGGATGGGTTTTCTTTTATCTTTTAAATTTAAGCTTGAATGTTTATTGCTTGCATCATTTACAGAACAATTTTTATTCAATTTCTTCTTTTCCATCATCTCATAGATGACACAATTGTTCCTCTTCTTCGAGAACGTTGCAGATTTGTTGAATTCACAGCTGTACAATTACCAGTAGAAGCATTTACTAATATTCTTTTCTCTTCTGGAACAACAGGTAACATATAAATAGGTAACATATGAGTTTAAAAATAATTATCCGTTATGCCTATTTAACTCACGCTATATAGCCAAAAAAGTGTATTAATAGAAGAAGATGAATATCTATTGATATGGCTCAGGGGAACCAAAGGCTATCCCATGGACGGCTATGACGCCTTTCAAAGCTGGTGCTGATGGATGGTGCCACATGGATATCCGCCATGGTGATATTGTTTCTTGGCCTACTAATCTTGGTTGGATGATGGGACCTTGGTTAGTCTATGCTTCACTGTTGAACGGTGCAACCATAGCTTTATATAATGGTTCTCCTCTGGGCACAGGATTTGCGAAGTTTGTGCAGGTGAAACCATTTCCGTCTGTTTCAGTCCCCTGGGTCTTGTTGTGATGTTTCTCCAATTTAATGTAGTAAAAGTTTGTGTGGTTGATTTTGACTTCATACAGAAGAAGGCATGCTATATAAGTTTAGTAATTCCTGGATAAAAAAATGAACAGTCACCTCTTAGTATATGTTCATTTTTTTGCTCGTCATGAATGACATTGTAAGATGATCTTCTTGCCGCTAAATTTGTGTTCGTACTTGACAAGTCTAGATTTCATCAACCCCGACCCCAATAATCCTCACACCAGTAGAAAAAAACGTCAAGAAAAAAATATATAGTAAATATACATATGGGGCTTACTAAATCCCAAACCTCTCTTTCCAACTTATTCCCTCCTGAGTCCTGTCATAGAAGTTTTAGGGAAAAGATTCCACAACTATCTCTCGTAGAACTTTAAGAAAATATGTGGTAACTTCAATTTTTATACACTTTTGGGAGTTTGTTCAATACTCTTATATCTTTAATCTGCAACATTTCGTAGTTGTTTATCATTTATTTATTCTTGAAGGATGCTAGAGTTACCATGCTCGGGGTGATCCCTAGCATTGTGAGGGCATGGAAAAGCTCAAATTGTGTTGTTGGCCATGACTGGTCAAGTATCCGGTAATTAATTTACATTGTATTGCATCGAAAGTTACAGCTCATATACCCTTTAGTTGTTTATTGTTCCTCATTTTCCTTCGTTCTTGGCTATTTCCATGACTTGATTGAATTTGTATTTTGAAATAGCTGCTTTGGTTCCACTGGTGAGGCATCTAGTGTAGATGAATACCTATGGCTAATGGGAAGAGCCTGCTATAAACCTGTGATTGAATATTGTGGGGGTACCGAAATTGGTGGTGGATTTATTTCTGGTTCACAGTTGCAACCTCAGTCAATTTCTGCATTTAGTACGGCTGCAATGGGTTGTAGCTTGTATATCCTCGACAATAATGGGTATCCAATGGTAAACCTCATTAGTTTCGACACTTGCAAGGAAATTTAATTGTTTTTCTTGACACTATAATTTTTTGTTTTCCTGCTTCGCCTTCAAGTTTGACACTGAATGTTTCCCATACCTTGTAGCCACCAAAAGTTCCAGGAATAGGTGAATTGACTCTCGGCCCACTCATGTTTGGAGCTTCCAGCTCATTACTTAATGCTGACCACTATAGCGTGTACTTCAAAGAAATGCCTGTTTGGAAAGGGAAGGTAATGCCAGTTCCGGAGTACCCTGTAGTTTCCATACAGAGTTCACATGTGTTTTAAAGTCGATTCTAATTAATTTGATTTTCTCATGGTTGTTTTCAGGTTCTGAGGAGACATGGAGATGTATTTGAGCTGACACCTAAAGGATATTATCATGCACATGGTCGTGCTGACGATACAATGAATCTTGGGGGAATCAAGGTACCACCCAGTGCATATTATTTGATGGAACATTTCCTATATGTAATGTTGTTCCTACTGATGTTTTGTCATGCCAAACTACCCATGGTGATCTTTACACTTGCTGTGTTTAGCGCACACATTACTGGTGATAATATTCTACTTGACAGGTCAGTTCAATTGAGATTGAGCGTATATGCAACGCTGCAGATGATAATATTCTGGAAACAGCAGCTATCGGTTTACCACCTCAAGGAGGAGGGCCGGAGAGGTTGGTCATTGCGGTTGTTTTCAAGAACTCAGATGACTCAACAAAGGAATTAAATTCAATAATGGCATCTTTAAACTCCTCCTTGCAAAAGAAACTAAATCCCTTATTTAAGGTACATATGTATGATTTATTCGTTGTTGGAAGCTTAAAACTCTTTTTCCATTACTAATGCTCAAAATGTGCAGGTTTCTAGTATTGTTCCTCTTCCGGCCCTTCCAAGAACCGCGACCAACAAAGTTATGAGAAGAATTTTGCGGCAACAGTTGTCTCAGATGGATCAAAGTTCAAAAATGTGAAGTATATTTCTTTAACCTAACGCCACGACAGTGTACGCATCTTTCTATACTATTGCTGCATCAAGATGGTTTTCCTTCAATGCATCATAGTGAAATTAATTGTGTGTTCAATGTCCATGTGCAATATGTTACGTAATTCTAAAATCTAAACACTAGCATAAAAAAGAGTTAACTGTTTTGAATCATCCAACTACATATATAAACAACAGAAGTTTCATACATACTAGCTAAAAACAAAACACAACAACAAACACTAATCCACTATCATCATAGCTGTGGATGGAGTCTTAAGGGTGGGGTTTTTGTTTCATGAAAGCACCATCCCTGTTGTTCTTTAAAGCACAACAGCCGATAGAGTACACGATGATGACAATAACCAAGATAATACCGTTGATGATGGCTACTGTCCTCCATTCATTCTTTATGTTGTAAAGCATTGAAGCTTTGCAGGATTTGCATTCATAGCATAGCTCTGTCTGGACATTGCTCCATGTTTTGCAGTCGCTATCATCGACTGCAGGACTGTTCTTAGGCATTAACCAGAAGGTGGAGTTCTTCAATTCGAACCCACAATCTTTCGGAGGCTTGCAACAACCAGCCTACCAACATATTCACAAACTTGTTAGGCACATTGCTAGCATGACTTGGTTTGGTATTAACATCCATAAGTTATAAGTAAATTGATTTTTGATAGTGGTCTCGATACCAAATTTAAAAGTAAATTGTCTTGGGTAGTTATGATATAACTATCAAGTAGACGATGTACAATTTTGTAAGGCGTGACATGGACATTTTCAGGCTTTTCTTTTCTATGATCCGAAACGACGACATAGGTGGATAAATTATTAAATAATTATGTCAAATTATGCAAGATTTTTATAATATTATTTTGTTTGGTTTTCAAGTGTTTTATCTTCATTTTTTAGTAAACAAAATAAACCGTTTCTTAATGAGATAGAAAAAAAACTGTCACAAATTTCACAATGTGAAAAATATAATGCAGATCAAAATGATGGTAAGAAAATCAAAATTGTGAATATTAAACAAACGTTCATATACAACACCTGAGTTGGAGAAAGATTTGTCAAGTAGAAATCTGCATCTTTGTGAACTTTATTTGTTTCCAATTGCTGGCAGAAGTCCATCTTCACTAGACAACTCTTGATATTATCCCAGTTTCTTCTGTTAACAACATACTTCCTTAACCAGTTTGAATAATCTCCAAGTTTAGCATTCTCAAACCCCTTGTTAGACAAAGCATGTCCGACCCCTTTATTCGTTATAACGATGGAGAACACCGTGAAGCATATCAAGCCGAGGATGAGGAAGAACATCAAGGCCAGGTATGCCCAGAGGAAGGAGGAGGATTTGCAGCATGAACCGATGAATCCAATCAACGACACCACGAACAAAGTCGAGCCTACAATGAGAAGAGGCTTCTGGACGGTTTTGTTGCAAAGGTTGTCATGGTTACCGCCAATGTGGAACCAAAGAGTGAAGCTTATGGCAAGGAGGGACACTACAAGGAAGGCGACATTGAGGATTGTTATGATAACGTTGCTTGCTCGGGTCATTTTTGCGTCGAAAAATCTTGTTTTGGCTTTCTTTATGGTATAAAAATTGATGGACAATGAGATACAACTCTGGAGAGGTTGGTAGTTCTTTTTTTGAAGAATGATTTGGGATGAGAAGGAAAGGGGGGAGGAAAAAGATATAGGAAGAAAATTTGAATAGTTGAATTTTGTTAACTGCTATCTATGAAAATTGACTTTATTTTTGCATGAACTTGTTTTAGTGGGGACGTGATTATGAGGTAGTTTTGTGGAAGTTACATATATTACTATTATTGATTACTCAACGTACTTCATTTTCAACTTTCAAATGGGATAAATGTTGATTAGGCGTGGCACTAACATTAAGAAATCATCAATATTGAATCATTGATAGAAGTCATATATCCCATTATATAATGTTTTAAGGTTAAAGTTTTCACGTTATCGAAGCCGTGTCATACTTTGTGTGTACCAAATATACCCCTATAATAATATTCATCCAATTTTAATAATCATCTTAAAAAATACCTAAAATTTCTTCATCATTTACGATATTGTAGAGTAGTTACTAATATAATGTGCAAATTTCTTCATCATTTATGATAATTTAAGATTAATGCGATGCAATATCACGATTGTGCCAAAAAATACTAGTGATTGATTGGGTGTGACACTAACATTAAGAAATCATAAATATCAGTTATAATGTTCATTTTATATTCGTTTGTATTCGCTCGTTAAAATTGGTTATATTCGTATTAGATACCAAACATGTCTTTAGTTTTAACACTAAATAGTTTAGCAGTGCAATTAGATTGGAAGATTTTCGAGATGGCAATTCGATTAAGCGAGCCAATTTAATACGAGTTAGTGCAAGTAGATTAGCAATGGGTTTTTAAGAATGTCTTTCAAACCAATCACAAATCAATGATGATTTGGTTGATTTTAGCGAATTAGTTAAGTTTGTTCCAGCAGATCGAACCGGCAGTCCCAAAGAAACCGACTCGCTTGACTCTAATCGGGGCAACAAAAATTTAATGCTAAAATAAGAACAATAGAAACATGAAATTATCTATAAAAAAAACATGAAATTAGCACCATATCCTTAGAATTGGAGAGTATTTTTATTGTTGTTGCAGTCTCATAATATTCAACATTTGTTTGTGTGTTATTATTACGATTGTAATTTGTGATGAGATAAGAATGAACGGCGTCGATGATTCCAACATAGAAAGCGAAAAGAAATTAGCAGGCGATGGGAGGTACAACAAAGAACGAGAAGTAGAATGCTCCCAGAAAAAACTACCAGTCTTAGAGCAAGGTAGGTACAAAGAGAAAGGACCAGTAATCTATCCGCTAACAAAAGCGAACAAGTAGAATGCTCCCATTAAGGATATCAGGGAGGAAGAAATGCAGGAAGGTATGAAGCATTGAAGACTAAGAATATCATTAAAGATTTAGTGTTCGGTATCACCTCTCCATTTTCGAGCTCAAAATCATAAAAATAGTTGTCATATTCAAATGCTTTTAATACATCTCTCCACTCTTCCACACCCTCAAGATAGAGAAATCAGAATCCATGATTGTGAATGGAACTCTTCATAATTTACAACCTCACATCAAATATATACAGTGGCTGTCTTCTTCATGAGATTCAATGCGTAAAATGGAAGTGCTACTTCTTGATATCTGCATGTTGAAAACGAAACAAAGGTGTCATAACGATGAACATTTTTCAGTTTACATCTTTATTCACAGTAGGCAAGAACTCAATCAGGAATAAAAACGAACTTTATGAACCACATAATCTTCAGAATAAGATGTAATTATGGTATTGGCCCGAAAGAGAGATGCAATATGTGAAGAGGTGACTTCACACCTCTGTGTGTGTGTGAAAATATGGAATTCTTGGAACACTTGTACACAGAAAATTCAGAACCCCCATAAACCTAGCAACGTTACTTTTCGACCCTTCTATTAGTATACCTCAAGCTGTTTTTCAATTTAACAAAATAAGACTACGAGAGAAAGAAACGTATGCACCTCACGCTTATGCATATCATCAGTCCAGAGATTGAGGTTCTTCTTTAAAAGCTTCCTCATGAGTTTAATTTCATTGAATGAAGCTTCATCTAGAGTGTCCGACACATGATAAGCACTGTCCAATGCCTACGAAATAGTATTTTCAATTTTGATCCAACAGCCACATAAGAATATGAAATTTCAATTACCAAAACAATTCATTTCCTATTAGTTTTAGGGCGACCATGGGATACCTGTTTAGCGATATTACGAGCCTCCACAGGTAAGTCGAGAATCTCATGGAAGAAAACAGAGACATTTAGTGAAAAGCCCAGCATGGGAAGTGCTCGATTCAAATTTTTCTTATTTGCTATACCCTTCAGAAGACAATAATAGATCGAAATTAAGCAAGCTTAGACAATAATAGATACTGAAAATCGTGAGGGTTCCATGTCTACTTTACTGATTTGAGATATCAAAAAGCATCAAAAGTATCGCTCGTTGATAATGCAGTATGAAAACTTGATATCTTATAGCCTCATCCAGCAACTAGAAATTTGAAAATAGGTAACCAACATAACAAAATGCCAATCTACTAGAAAGCTGAAAAGTAACTAACCAACAGAACAAAATGTAAAACTACTATAAATTTAAAAATCAATAATTAACAGGACAATTTTATGTCTCTAGATCTCCATTCATTGAGCCATGATTTGAAAATCAATAAGTAACTAATCATGATTTTATGTCTCTACCAACTGAATTTGTCATGTAGTAACGACTCGTTGAAGACTTGGAGTGGTCGGACGGCAGCCAGAGGTCGAGCAGAACGCCCGCTCATCGACAGTGAGCTTGGACATTACTAGCTCGTGCATTAACCTCATCATATCATCTCATTGTAATTCCGCAATTCTTCAGCTTGTTTTGCACTTTTGACGTAATCATATCGTATTCGGGTTTGCGGTGTGGTTGACATTTGGAAAGGGAGAGGATTTGGGGAATAGTGGGTTAAGCCAGTTGAATGAATTGGTTCATATAGAAGCTAAATGAGCCCGTATATGTTTAATGTTTTTATTTTTGAATTTATAGAAACGAAACGGTTAATGTAATTTGAAAATTAATTTGTTTCTAACGAAATGTTAAATATTTATGTTATTGTCTAGATTGTGTGATTTTATTTTATATTTTGTTAGATAATATTGGACATTATTATTTTGAGATAAATATTGTAGAGTTTTGTATATTGTAATTTGTTGATAAGATTAGAATTTATTACTTTACAATCAATTTGAGATCGAGTAAATTAGAATTTGTTATTTTCAGATTATGTCATCTACTAGATAGAAGTCTCAATATATTATGACTCAAAATTTTTTCAACATGCGAGATAATTACAATTGCACATTAATCTCCATTCAAATTGAACTTTTATATATATTTTCAAATATTAATTATGAAAATATTTTATTTCAAAGTCCAAATTTTTATTAAAGTTTATTTCAAGCATTTTAAATTACATAATATTGATTTTAAAATATTTTATTTTATTTGTAATTCTATTTAATGAGTTTGAATATTTATACTTGTTATGTTATATTTATGTTTATAAATATATCTTATAGTATATATAACTTATCTTAATTTTTCAAGATTTTATATTGTTTGTATAATATTTTCGAAACGTTTTTTATTTTTTTAATTACGAAACTGTGTTTGAAAACGAAACTTTGAACATGGTAAGATCACTAGCTATCTCAATCTAACGTTTGGCGGGAAAACATTATTTACCGAGGAGTCAAAAGAAAACAAACAAAAAAAACCCTAATATATAAGAATTCCTCCACAAAAGAAGCAAGCATTTACTCAAAACAGCCATTGAACTGGACAATCATTTTGGGACAACCCAAAATTAGCGTAGTCAGGTAGAAGGCCTTGTTAATTTACTATGCAGCTTCACAAGGTACATTTGTAT
The DNA here is from genome assembly GCA_019722365.1 of Lithospermum erythrorhizon. Lineage (NCBI taxonomy): Eukaryota > Viridiplantae > Streptophyta > Magnoliopsida > Boraginales > Boraginaceae > Lithospermum > Lithospermum erythrorhizon. Next base: position 307,923 of record JADFUC010001789.1, on the reverse strand, counting down.
TACCTTGTATTTTGCCTGTATGTATTAAATATAGTCCCATTATTTTAAGCTGTAATTTGTGCTGTAATCGTAGGGATGTGCCGAGATATTGAATTTGTTCTTCCATTGTTATTTTAGGGTTTGTCATGCTTCAAAAGTAACCGAAAATGAAGAAGACGAAGAAGGTGGTATCGCTGGGGCTGGAACTACCCGATTGGTTTGCTCAGCCATCCTGTGAGTTTTATCATTGTCCCTACATGCACACGCCTACACGTCTGAATCTTTAATTTTGATCCTTCTGGGAATTTAAACCACTTTTGCCTTTTGTACTTTACCTACCCATAAACAGCCGGATACACATTCTTATTTCTGGTTGTGGGTTTTGAGGATGTCTCTGTAAATGCACTTTGTCTGAAAGCGTGTCTATACTTTTCGTATGTTCAACTAAATGGAATTTTTAATACATGTTGAGAATTTGCTTCTTAGAAGATGGATATTTTACATAACCTGGAATTAATTTGCATGTTGGCAGGCATTCAGGGGAAGATGAGGGATTGCCAACTTGCATGTTTGAATTGGCTTATAAGACTCTATGAGAATGGCATCAATGGAATTCTTGCTGATGAAATGGTACCAAGCATGAGCATTTTCTGTTGCTTTCTTGATTTATACTTGATCTTTTGCTGATCAATAACTGTCATACTGTTATAGGACATCTTCTTATCTTATATGCAGGGTCTTGGGAAGACATTACAAACCATATCCTTGTTGGGTTACCTGCATGAGTATAGAGGGATAACTGGTCCTCATATGGTTGTTTTCCCAAAATTTACCCTCGGAAACTGGATGAATGAAATTAAAAGGTTTTGCCCCACATTGCGTCCTATAAAGTTTCTTGGAAACCCTGAAGAAAGAGTAAGCTTCAATTCCTGAATAAATGCCAACAGTTGAGTTTGTGTGAGCTGTTAATGTCAATAGCTAGTCGATATCTTATTTCTATATTTAACATTGCAGAGATATATCCAAGAAGAGTTACTTGTTCCTAGGAAGTTTGATGTGTGTGTTACGAGTTTTGAAATGGCAATCAAGGAAAAGAATGCTTTACGTCGGTTTAGCTGGCGCTATATAATTATTGATGAGGCTCATAGGATTAAGAATGAAAATTCTCTTCTCTCAAAAACAATGAGACTTTACATTACCAATTACCGGCTTCGTATTACAGGAACTCCACTTCAGGCTGGTAGCCATCAGTGCTCAGAGATTCTTTCCATCATTTGAGTTGTTCCAGGTTTACTTATTTGAAGTTATCATTTCTTTATTGTGTTGCTTCTGTTGTCTCTTTCACTATAATGGTAATAATAGAACGGAACGCTGATATTTAAACTCCGAATCTTGTTTATACAGATTTTTAGACACCGTATTACTGATTAGATTCTATACTTATCTTCTGCATATATCAACTTCATCGAGGAGTAAAATTTTAGCACGTGTTACACTGAGCTTAGAGCTATGTTCAAAGGAAAATAAGCTATATTCATGCAATCTTTTTCTAGTTGTGGGGAACCCCATGTTGCCACAAGCCCACAAACATAGTTGAGCTAGTCAAAAGGTCACCAGTTACCGTTGGTATATTTTGGAAAATGTTTCTAGAGAATACACCACAATGCATTTTTATGTTATCAATAGTAATCACTCCGTAACACACTTTTATGTCTTTTCTACTCTGCTGATAATTTTATGTGTACATAATCTGCATGAACTCTGGGCCCTTTTGAACTTCTTGCTTCCAGAGATCTTCAGTTCAGCTGAAACTTTTGATGAGTGGTTTCAGATATCTGGTGAAAATGACCAGCAAGAAGTCGTTCAGCAGCTTCACAAGGTACGTTTCTATTATCTTTATGTAACATTTCTCGACATGTTGCCTATCAGTTGGATCTTGATGCAATTAATCAATAATTCAATACACTAGAGTGATCTTCTGAGAAATTACCTGCCAAGAGCTTGAGTCATTCAAGTCGCCTAAACTTTCCCAATTTATATTGATCACCTTATGTGACATTTCTCTTCATGTTACTTATCAGTTGCCTAAAATATTTATACAGTCGAGGGTAAATGCTATCGTCCAAAAACTACGTAGTCTATTTGGTTGAATAAATAAATCATAGCTAATGTCTGCAGCTTTTTCTCTGCTATCTGAAGCATTTCCAAAGATTTAAAGAGGTCCTCCAGCTGAAAAGATCCCAAATAAATATAGGAGGAAGTGAGGTCTTGCAAGTTGTAGATAATTGATTCAACCAAATCCTGTATTATATCAGGAAATCTATAATATTCTTATTTCTCTAGATTTCACTTTCATTGCGAATCATGAATGATTGCCTTCATAGGAGCAATGAATTGGGGCTCTTGATGGACGAGTGTTGAGTGCCCCAAAGAGCTTCATTGGCACCACTCCTATAGATAGACATCCCATTTGAAAAGCGGTAATGTATGCCCAGTAAAATGTCCTGAGGCACGACGATGGCAAAGAAGGATGAAGTTGACGAATCCATCTATTTTGAATGTGAAGCCATAAGTTTGGAATTCCCAAGACCGGGTGTAGCCTTCTTCCGTGGGGTTTCGCCGATGGTCTCGCCGAGTGGGATTTCATCAGAAACCAATGGATCGACGGAGTATCGACTCTTTGCGAATCGCAGGTCCTGAATCGCACTCCTCGCTGGGTTCTCGCTTCAACCCCTCGAGGGTTTGGGAATCCTTTTTACACCAAAGCTCGACTTTTGTCGCCTCGATGTTTTGTTGTCTTCGCTTTTTAGGCTTCCTCTTCGGCCCCTCCCCAATGGGCATCTTTCTTTAGACAAAAGGGTTTTCTCGAAAGTTCCCAATGTACTGACAAGCAAAGTTCAATGAGAAATACCAAAGAAGAATTCTCTCCGCCTCAAGACTCCTGGGTGGGCCGCTGCTCTCGGACTTCCACACACTGCATTATCCTCGCCGTCAAGAACTGTGAAAATACGTATTTGCTTAGACGAGTAACATTGGTGATTGGGAGGCTGGAAAGTGGAATTAAACCATTAAAAGGTATTCTCCCCTGCCGGCTCATGTTCAACACCGCACTTCTCGAGAGTTCTCTCAATGATGCCTTCACCGGTGGAGGTTGGACGTCTTTGAGTGTTCTTGTTTGTCATTTTTTCTTCTTCAAGAGGTCTGAAAGAGCATGTAGGAGATACATATTCTGCTCGAAATTGTGGGAATTTGTTATACGGCCAAGAAGTTAATGTAAGATAAAAAGTCGATGACGATACCTTTTAAAGTGGAAGGAGAGGAGATGGCGAATGGCCTGGGGAGTCAGGGGACCAAACGAGGGCATAATGCCCGCCATCCGGTTTAATATCGAATATTTCCTTGTACCATTTCAAAAGAAAGTAAAAACGTAAGCAAGATGAACAAATTCTACCAATAAAGTAGGAATCGGAGAACGAGATATTTTTATTGGGCCATATCTTACCCAATAAAAAACAAATGAAGATTAATACATATCTTTCTCTGCCCTCCATTGATATCGACTGCGGTCCCCTTTGAAATCGCTCTTTAATACTTCTATAAATATCCCCTATATTTGAGGTTGAGAGGTAATGCCATTTTTAAAACTGCTGATTAATAATTAAGTCTTGAACTCCCTCGCACCAATTCTAACTTTATCATCGGAAATGACATGATCGATTTCGATCGTGGTCCGCGCCGCGAGGCCCATGCATCGACTTCATCACCAATTTCTACACGTTCTCATCCGGGAAATTTCGATATCCTCGGCCAGTCGAACCACGGATTCAAAATTTCTAAGAAACCGTAAGAAGACCGTATCACGGCGCCAAGATAGCAAGAGCCGAGGACACGACGGACCACTCAAGCTCATCCAAAAGGAAGATGAGCAAATGCCCTCGCATAAATGATCACTAACGTATTAACGAATAAACCAGCCCGGCCCGGCCCTTAACGATCGAACTGGCCGGCCCCAGAATAAGTCCGACCGGCCCAAGGCCCTTAACGAATCGGCCCCACTTTAAGCAAGTTACCCAGTTCATATTCTGGGCTCGATACCACTTTTGTTACCGCTGGGCCTTAATGCTATACTGATTTTTAATACCCAAACCAGTACTCACGCCGATTAAATACTGATCAGTTTTATTAGTTCGGGTCCAAAATTTTGACATATTAGTACCAAAATAATGCTGCGAGGGCGATTAACCTTTTCGATTTACGATTTAAAGATAAATTAAGCGAACTATCGTAGTTGTGCTCGACGATTGTTAAGATGACATAATAATATATCAAGTTATTTAGTTTCAAATAATATACGATAATAAAAGTACAATATTCAATAATATATAATTATAAAATAATATATTATCTAACTCAAAACTTTAACAATATATTATTTAACCAAATCTAAGTTATTTAGTATTATGATATATTATTCTATCAAATAATACCAAACTCTAAAGTTTATTAATTCAAGGAAAAATCGATCAAATTGTTGGAAGAAGTTTTATTACGTGTATAATAATAAATCAAATTTATTAAGTTTCAAATAATACATATGAATAAAAGATACATTCAATAATATATTATCCTTTAAACAATAAATATATTCTAATTAAAATCATTTCAACGTATCGATAGCTAACTTGATATGATAATATATTACTATATTTTCTTACCATTTGATATTATCCTTCAATAAATAATCGAAATAATTTCTCAAACGCGGTATCATTCCACTAAACGCTGTACTATTTGAATTGGGACAAGTAAATATTTGAATTAAACGCGGTAATTTTTAACACACAATTTTCAAAATTGGCGATAAACGTAGTATCATTTGAATAAAAACGGCATCGCTTGCCATTATTCAATTACGTTAGCATCATTTTAAGATTTAATCGAAGTTATAACAATGTTAAGAGTATGAATCCTATTATCTAAGTATGATAAAATTAAGGATTTAATACTTATTTTTTATAGAATAATATATCATAATACCGAATAAATTTAGATTTGGTATTATTTAATATATTTGATAGAATAAGCTTTTGGTATTTATTTTGATATATTTTATTTGGATAGAATAATATATCACAATACTAAATAACTTAGATTTGGTATTATTTAATATGTTTGATAGAATAATAAGTTTGGTATTATTTGATAGAATCTTATTACTTTTATTTCATAGAATAATATATCATAATATTAAATAACTTAGATTTATACTTATATTATTTGCTTTTATTTATACGTATATTATTTGAAACTAAATCACTTGATTTATAATTATGCACATATTAATATGAATATTTCATGAATACAATATAATCATGAATATTTCTTTAATAATTTAAATAGAATCATTTAATTATATTCAAGGATAATATATTAAATAATATCAAATTTAAGTTATCTATTAATATGTTGAAATAGTTTTTAATTAAATGCTATTGTATTACTCAAGCCGATAATATATTATCGAAATTTTACGCTTATTTATTTATTATTTGAAACTGGGGATAACTTCATTTATTATTATACATATGGTTAATAAATAGTCACTTAGCTTAATTCGCTCAGCTTCACCTTCCATCATAAGGCCTAAGGCTCAAATCTCACTACTACCATATTTATTTTTTCGCAGAACATTTCAAACGCACATGAAGCTCACGTTAATAAGATTCAACCGGTTCTGCCCCACTCCAGCCTGATCCGGCCCCATTTCTTAACGAATCGTACTGCTCGTGGGGCCTGGGCCGGCCGAATACGAACCGAACTGGTTGTCCGGCCTCGAACGGCCCACCAAGTTCAATAGCTAGCTTCTCGGGACACTACTTGGACGTGGCGTTGAAGAAATGCTGGGATGGGGATATACTTCAAATCCACTGGGCAAGAACAGTGAAATTCACCTACATCATCTGTAGCGCTGGACCTCCAATTCCTTTTCTTCGAAACATTCGGGTTTTTTCCCCTTTCTTTCTATTTGGTGGTGTTTGCAAAAGAATATATATGCGTTTGAGGAAATTTTTGCTGGTTAAGTTTTGACCATCTTTTGGTTAATTAAATCTTTATGGTACTTTTCTTATTCTTCTAGTTAAGTGTTTTCTTTGTGGAATATTGATTTGTTCCACTCATGCGAGATTATTGAGATATTAGAATATTGATTTTGCATTTTCTAAATTATAGAATATTTATTTATCCTATTTTGAGATTAAAGAATTGTGCATGCCGCACTGAATTACCTTCTAGACACATGTGCTCGAAAAGCACGACGTTTCAATTGATACATTTTTACGGTCCGAAAAAAGACGTTCTCAGAATGCAGGAGGCTTCAAAGAAAAGACATTCCCTTGGTGGTCAACTCGATGTGCTCGAAAAGAATGAATGCCTCGACAAAGAATTGATTTTCTTCCGGCTATATTGCCGCCAATGTTTTCGGAAGATTCTCACGACGTTTTGTCGATGGTTTGGTTTTCACACGCTCTACCACCAATGCTGGCTCCGCCAAAGATTCGCCAGTTGATGGTTTCATCGATGTTTTTTTTATACTGTTATTATTGTTGTAAACTCATGCAAATTCTATCAAATTACTACGGAAGCTGGAAATGGCAGATTAGAAAGAATTGGATCAGCTCTGGCCTGCGATTAGGCCACCCATCTAACTATCTTGAGTCTATTCTAGGTTTAGGTTTATCAGAAGATGTACAATATCAGAGCTTCATATTCAATATAATATTTACATTACTCTATCATTCTCTACATATAACATTCTGAGACTTAATTTTGTACTTCGAGTGACCGTTTGAATTTTGCACTCATTCAGTTTTCTTTCATCTGCCAGCATAACTCGCAACACTTGTTAATATCTTAATTGCTTGTATATTGTATCAGGATCTTGCGAATGTAGGGGCGACAAAGAGACCAATTTGCTGCGTTATTGTTCTCGCCAAGGGTGAAATTGCCGAAGAAGGCAGCAGTAGAGGTGGTCGATGTAGGAGTCAAATTTCAAGTGGTGCAAACTGTAATTTTTTTTTTGAAACGACATCGTTTTAATCAATTTTTTTTAAAAAACCTTGTACCAAAACACCGTCAAGCTTTTTAAATCTAAAGATTTGCATACTAATCAATCAAAACAAGTTTATCCACTATTCTACAACTAGCCAGACTGAGGTCGCTGTTTTTTTTTTTCTCGATTTTTGCATGTTGGCTCAACAAGGAGCCAAAACCGAGATGTGTTCCGGAAAGGAGAAACCTGCTTCTTCACATTATTAAATTATAAGAGGTCAATTGTCAAATCAAATAATTTATTAAAACATAATATATAGTACTTAATAGAAAGAAAATAAACTGATTTGCAAGAATTATTAGAAGTTTTGAGATATTATTTCGTAATTATACAAGGACTATCAATTTATAATATAAATTAAGAAATAAAATAATTTATAAGCTTATCAAATAGAAGTTATGTAAATATCGAAAAATATAAATAGAGGACAAAATTGAAACTATTATCTTTTACCTTAACTAACATATCATATTGGATTGAACAAAAGAATAAAAATGTTACTCCTATATTAAGTTGAGAAAAAGAGAATTTCTATTGAAAATATAAATTAGGAGCGACAAAATTGAAATTATTATCTTTTACCTTAACTAACCTATCATATTGGATTAAACAAAAGAATAAAAATGTTACTCCTATATTAAGTTGAGAAAAAGAGAATAAAAATGTTACTCCTATATTGGATTCGAACATTGTCCAACAACTAGTTAGTTCATATTAAATATCAGTTGCTCTAGATATACAACTAGTTAGTTCATTAAATATCAGTTGAGAAAAGAGAATAAAAAGGTGCTAGCAGTAGCTTGTTCAATTTTGCCAATGCTTCATTATCATAAATGATATATAAGAGATAATTTTTTTTTTAAAAAAAAATCCACATGCATAGATCCGCCTATGGGTAGAGGTCGATCAGTTCTATTCTTGAATGGCCTACCGTAAACATGAATACATGATTTACAAATTCCCAAAGTCATTATTACTTGCATTTTTCCTAAACAAAATATGTCCCTACATCCCATAAATTAAGAGATATTTTTCCTTTTTAGAAATCTCATATTTAGTTCCTTTTTTACCAAATTTGAAAAGAAAAAATAGAGGAAAAACTTGATGTGAGATAAATTATGTAAAAGTAAATAGAACTTAAATAATGGAATGGAATGAGTATTTTTTTCAAATAATTAACAAAGAGGCGACTTTCTAATTCAGGAATGTCATCGAACAAAAACCTCACTAGGCTATTCTATAAACTCAAAAAATAGGTGTATTATTAAGTAATTAAACGACATTGCGTGCAAGAATGAGAACTAAACCACCACTAAAACACTGACACACTTATTTTGTAATAATAAGTCAAAATAATTAAAAGAAACAAAAAGGGTTTATTTTTCCATCTCTATTACAAAATATTCTTGTTTCTTACATCAAGATCTGTCAGAAACTGGACAAGTAATTTGGGACAAATGGGTTGCTCACTTTCAGGGCTAAACTCATTATATGAAGCAGTTAATGGTCAAGGTGATGTTTGGATTAATGAGAACAGATTTAGGGTAGTGAGGCAGCTAGGTGAAGGTGGTTTTGCCTTTGTTTTCCTGGTCAAACAAGTTGTTTCTGACCCTTCAAATGTTGGCTTCTCCAATAAATTAAAGGACCCTTCTTTTATATCTGGTAATAATTTTATATGTCATTTGTATTTTTTTTAAATCAAACTTTGTCATTACAAGCACTGGATCATTAACCTATCATTATGACTAATATCACGTGGCCACTAGAATAAACGTAGTAATTATTTTATCATGTAATTTTGTTTAGTAGAAGTACTTGATTGTGAATTAGTTTGATTGGCATTGCTGTTTTCTTGGTTTGATGATTATATGCAAATTAAGAGCTTAATATACTATCTTTTGATGATGATTAACAAAATTTGATATCTAAATGAACTCACTCAACTTTGATTTTAATCAAAATTATCTTGTTAATATTAAATTAAGTTAAAAATACTATCTTTTGATGTATATATCTCCATATGTTCTACAACATAATGAAAAATTCAAAATTTGAGAATCCAACTTATCAAAAATTAAAATTGGCGATCTTTTAGGGATCGAGGGAGTAGTTTTCTTTGGTTGATTATGTTATTTTTTTCCCTCTCTTTATTCTGTTTTTGTGTTTAATATGTGGATTGTATTTGGTGTCAATTTGTGACTAATCTGAATGATTGTACATAGTGTTGATATTTGAGCTGATTTCTAATTTATTTTATGTTAAAGATAAAGGGAATTCTGGATTATGGTCATCTTTTTCCCCCAAAAAAAATTAAGCCCATCTCATTGCAATGACTTGATCTTGAGGTTTGCACTAGTAATTGAACTGTTTGCGCCTTTCAGGTTTATAGAACATTTGGATACTCGTGATGATTTATGATTATAATCTTCTAGACATGTTAATATGTTAATGTTTAAATGCTTATAATTTTTATCCACAATGTATCTGTTATCTGACCGATGATTGGCCAGAATGTTTCCACTAGGTGATCTTGCATTAGTAGAGTTTAAAGGTTTTGTGTTTCTGCTGTGATTATGAGAATGATTTCTGTTCTTACCTTGAATGTATTTGAACAGCTATAAACTTAATTTTGTACTTGTAAAAAAGGCACTCTTATTATTTTGTTAGCTTTTGATCATTGGAGGGAACTGTATCAGTGTTGGTGAATCTTTCATGAGGAATTTCATATGTGCCGGATCTTTCAGTCATAGCACATCAGTTTAAACGAGAAAGATATAACACTGTAACTCCTTACTTTGTTTAATGTAGATGATGGAACTTATGCAATGAAGAAAGTTCTTATTCAGAATACAGAACAATTGGAGTTAGTGAGAGAGGAGATCCGTGTTTCATCGCTTTTTACCCATCCTAATCTGCTTCCTCTTCTTGATCATGCTATTATTGCCGTCAAGGTAACTCGACCTGAAATCAATTCGTCTACATGATCTATCTTTCATTTGCGTAGGACTTTTCATTGCAGATGATCTTTAATGTACAAAGTTCACAGCATAAGCAGGATTTTCATGATAGAGAGGTATAAAATGAAAAATTATATAGAAAGTCTGCCAAAGAAAGATAATAGTTCAAGTGTTCAACTATTGGTAGAATTTTTTTTTTTTTTTAATGTTAATTAAAGTTAGGTAGGGAAAAATCGGAGTTCTAGATAATGTGGAGGACTGGAGGTGAATTGGCACATCGACAGAGGGATGGAACATGGGGTAGAAGCCTTCTTGTTGCAAGTGCTCTTAGTTTGCATTAGCTGTGGTCATGCTATAGTTACTTCAAGGGTACTGTAGTAGAATCCACATAGTAAAATATTTACACGACTCTCCATAATTGTGTCAAGTCTCCACATAACCCAAAGTTGTAACATATATTTTATGTTACTGGCCAGGGCTCACAAGAGCAATCATGGAACCATGAAGCATATTTATTGTTTCCGGTACATTTGGATGGTACTCTTCTGGACAATTCCATAAGTATGAAAGCTAAGAAAGAGTTCTTTTCTACATCAGACGTTCTTCAAATTTTTCGTCAGGTATAACCTTGATCAACCACATCAAATCTTTGAAAGTTGTTTATGTTACAGGGTGTTCTCTGATTATAAGCTGTGCAAACCGTGAACAATGAAATGGCATCGTTCCTTCACATATTGTTATTTATCTACGCATGATATGCTTGATCCATTCATACAGTTTGTTTGCAGCTTTGTGCAGGGCTGAAACAGATGCACAGTTCTGACCCTCCATATGCACATAATGATCTGAAAACTGGAAATGTCCTCCTAACACATAGAAGAGGACAGCCACCTTTAGCAACACTAATGGATTTTGGCAGTGCTCGACCTGCAAGAAAGCAGATTAGGTCTCGTACAGAGGCTCTACAGTTGCAGGTATATCATCTGTTTCTAGATGTTGCACTAGACAGCCATTCTGGTGTCGTAGCTTGTGAGGCTGAGCCTAAGGAATAATCTTCCGTGATTTTAGATGCCTTTGCCTATGCACTCGAACTCTCATAAAGTTAATACCGGTCTCCCTTACTTGATCGATCTTTAGTAGCTTGTAATTTTAACAAGAATAGAAGAATGCTTATAATTCATATTTTTTCCTAAACCTCCTTTATGGTGGTAGAAGTTAATGTGTTTTGTCTGGTTTGTTTGGCATTGATGATGTAGGAATGGGCATCTGAGCACTGTTCAGCACCTTATCGAGCTCCTGAACTGTGGGATTGCCCTAGCCATGCTGATATTGATGAAAGAATTGACATCTGGTCGTTAGGCTGCACTTTGTTTGCAATAATGTAAGAGACTTTACTATTTAAAATTAAATGTTCAGTTATGATGTGCATGCCATCTATGACTTGGTTTCGACAAATACATTTAGTATGGATTGATTACTCGTGTGGTTTTGTCTTGAATAATATCGACGGTTTGACTTGTATAGTTGTATCACAGACAAATATCGAGAAGGTTGGCTTTCTCAAGTTCCGTCATAATGTCAGCCTTCTTCCATTATTAATTTTTTTTTTCTTTCAAACTTACGAATTTTGGGTTTTCAAGTTGTAAATATGTATAACTTGCTTGTAGAGTAGTTTTCGACTCAAAGTAGGCAATATGCCAATTAGAAGGGAAGGAAATTGTTTCATTTGATTATTATTGAAATTAACTTATATACCTAACTCTATCCTCATGTTAATCACTTATAATAAGATTCCTTTCGTTTTCTTGATTGTGGTTGTCACTACAGGTATGGTGTATCTCCATTCGAGTACGCCCTGGGCGAAGCAGGTGGAAGCTTGCAGTTGGCCATTGTAAATGGACAAGTGAAGTGGCCAGCAGGGCCTAATCCTCCATATCCTGAAGCCCTTCACCAGTTTGTGACATGGATGCTGCAGCCTCAAGCTGCAGTTCGACCACGCATCGACGATATTGTAATTCATGTAGACAAGCTAATCTCAAAGTTTTCTCAATGAGTTGCAGATAGGAAAAGAAACATGTAGGAGTAATTTATACAGGCTTTTACATTTTCTGGGTGTGCATTTACAGAATCTGGTTACAGTTCATCCCTAGTTGTCGTCCATCTTGGTTTTAACTTCTGTTTTTGATATACTACCTCCGTTCCATAATATGTGATTGTGGTAAAGTCTAGCAATAGAAGTTATCTATAGTCAGTTTGAAGTCTTGTTAAAAATTATGTTCCATATTTTAAGTTACAAATTAAATAGATCAATAGATGAAAGAGACAAATCAACTTGAACATTAATGAAAGATTGCAACTCTCTCTGGATGTATTATTCCACACTGTATATTACAAATCCCCCAAAGTTGGTGCAATGAGTTATATAAACGAAAAACGAAACTTGTCTATAAATTGAACTATATTCTCCCTGCAATTAAAATTAATTAACATTTTCGTGATTCGATGCAAATCTTGGTCATAATAAGAAATTTACATAAAATATTCCTAGAAACAAATTTAATGATATAACTATTCATGGTCTAATTTTGTCTCGAATATTGAAAATGCAACTAATGTGAATAGAGAGGAAGTATTGGACTATTAGTGAAGTGAAATTGGAATGCAAATATTGACGTGGTATCTCAAGGCAAGGACTTCGATGAACCGTTAGTATGACGATTTCATACTATTTTTGAAATTCCTATCTTGCATTTGTGACACCAACATGATGGACTTTCTTTTGCATTTATCTCCAAGGAATCATACATATAGATATCCCCAAAACTAGGAGCAAAATCAGGTTCCCTGATGAAGATGAAGACACCAAACTACCTGTAAATTTTAGGAGTTTAGAACATGATCAAATTTAGTTATAAGTTTAAGACTAGCATAAGTTTAAAAGTGATGAACATTCTTCTTGAAGATATATAAATTGAGACCAATAAATATAGAAGTAATCTTCGTTTCTAGTTTCCTTTACTAAAGTAATTAACTTTTTTTATTCACAAAGACACGTCCAAGTATCGAATAAATTATTACATAAAAAGAGTTTATCATAAATATTCGATTATAGACAGGGCCATTCAAGCAAAAAATAACTAAGATCAAAGAAATATGTGTTTCCTTTACTAAAGTAATTAGTTGTTTCATTCAGTATACAATGTCCAGACAAATATTACATGTTTCAGTTTATTCAGTCAAAAGGTGATCGATCATATAATAAATATGATTTTTCTAATAGGTTAAGAAGCAAAATTAGAATAATAATAGTAAATATATTTAATAAATATTTTCATATCAAAAGATCATACGCAAATTCAGATAAATATTTTCTTTAATTAACATCTTAATATTCCATTTAAGGACACGATAAAAAGCATAATAAATATTCGATTATAGATAGGTCATTCAAATAAAAAATAACTATAATTGAAATATGTTTCTAACCGTTGGTATCAGTGTTATTAGGCTTGACTGTGTTGTTCTGTAGAGGAATCTGAAGGTGATTGCAGTCCAAACCAAGAGCACCTAATAAATAAATACAGTATTAAACTAATTAAATGTAACATAAATAATTAATTTTCTAATAATAAAAAAGGGTGAGAAACAATATAATTCTTACAGTCTTTGACGCAAGAAAAGAGTTTCATATTAAGCAGATTGCCATAACCTTCATCACATTCACAACTATATGGGAATGCTGTATTATTGCACACTCCCCCTCCACAATCAGCATAGGTGCAAACTTGAAAAATCATAGAAAAAATTAATTAGAGCATATTTCACCTTACTTTTTATTCTAATAAATTGTTTTATTTGTAACATTATGTTTTACTAATCATTTAAAAACATAGTTCTAACCACACTTATTATTTAAGTATCTTTTTAATGCAAAATTATTTATGTAGCATTGATTCATTTATGTTCAAAATGTTATATATAATATTTTGATAAGAACTGAAGTTACATGGTAATACTATTATAGAAGTAGGTTAACTATAATTTGTTGAAAACAACCTTACTTATTTTAATGTGAGATTTTAAGATGTTGTTTGGCCTTAATTATCATTATTCTAGATAATAAAAATAGTTACAACTAAAAATTGTTAAAAATAGTTACAATCTAAGGGTGAAAAGTGGCCGTTTGCCTTTCCTGGTGTTGCCATACACGAAGAATCCAGTGTACCTAGAAAACACACAAAAATAAGATAAAATTGTTACATAATATTCAAAGCAACTACTAACGCTTATTATGATCAAAGTTTTAACTAAAAAAATAACATCAATTTATTTAAATTATAAATGAGTACATACACCATGTATGTAAATATGATATTCAATATATATGGTACTCAATATGATATTTGATAATTCTACATATAGATAGATAAATAGAGAGAGACATTACAATTAGGAACAACACAAGGCATAAATTTAGGACCAACTTGATTCCAACCAGGGCCACATTCACATTCATAGCCTGGAAATGTTGCATTGTTTGTGAGCTTGCAAACCCCCTTTCCACAGGGAGCTAAATTACATAAAAAACCATCTGATCACCACAAAACACAAATTATGTAAATAAAAAACCCCAATTAGATTTTTAAACATTCTTAAATCATATATTACTACATCAATTTTAAAACATATATATAATGCACTAATTTGCTACCATATATTTGTGTGCAAAATACACGTCGTACCTAATAAATAATGAGTTGCAGCATTAATATAAATTATAATAATTGCGAAACTGATTTAAGAATCGTTCTTACTATTTAGGATTAAAAACTTAATCCATTACCAAGAATCAAGTTCAATATATAAGAAAAAATGAAGTACATACCAACTATGGGGGCAATAACTGTACCAAAATCAAAACATGTAGCTACCCTTGGTTGTTGGAGACACAAAAATAATAATGCAAGGGTAGAAAAGGTATTGTTTAAAATACCCATTTGTTTGTCTTAATGAAATATGCAAGATATGATCAATGGGGCATAACAAGAAGAAGTATATGAAATGTATGTACTAATAGGAGCTAATGCAAATAACTTTGATGGATTACTTTGCATTTAATGAGTTTGGTTTTGGTTGAATAGACAGTGGTGTTTTTTCCAAAGATGGTTTGCGAGATTTCCTATACAAATATAATGACAATTATCAATGAATTTGAAAGGTGATTTTGTAGTTGGGAGGACGGCAGATTATGAGTCAAATTAATGCTATTAATATTAATGAGTTATATTTAGAGACTTACTAATGCAAGCTTCTCACTAATTATATTTTGTTTTGTAATAAAATTTTATCAATAAAATCCTATTAACCCTTTCTTGATTTCATTCCTTTTTGTAATAAAATCATACCAATAAATATTTTATATTTCTTTAATACAATATCTTAAAAGTTATTATTGATGAATATAATGTACCATTATTATCCAGGAAATGATATTTCATTACAGATTATTCATATCATACCTAAAAAATAGATGGTATATCAAAAAGTAAAACCACATAATATATCATTACTATGTTAAAGAAACAACAAATAACAAAATCAGTTTATATAATGATGCATATTAAGGTATGTCTTTATTACTTAATCTTACCATATTACATTAAATGACATTATAAAATATTACGCATTATATTCATTACAACATAACATATGATCCATGGTGTTTAAATCGGTACACATCCAACAATTAACTCCTTCGTGGCATTCCAGAAAGAAGGAACCTTGAAATTGAATCAAGCAGATGCATTTTCGCTTTCACAATAAGTAACGTGAATCACTAACATATATAAAGTTCGAATAAAGATTGCTATTTTCCTTCCATTTTCACATTATTAATTACTAAATTACTCTTATCTCTAAAAATCTAAAAGTTATGTAAAAATATTATCTTTTTAACTAATAATTCCACCTCTTAATTGATAACTCATGAATTCTTATAAGAATTGACTATTATTAACTATTCATTCAACTTATAACAATTAAGTATAATTCAATTTTAACTACTACGGGAGTATTAAGTATAAAAAATGATTATTTAATTATTTAACTACTACTGTATTAAGTATTCAATTTTATCATATCAATCGAAGACAGTGAATAATGTAATGATAATATTTATCAATTAGCCAATATATTTACTTGAGATATCAATCGTTAAAGTAAATATTTATATCTCTATATGGACATCTCATTGGGTATAGTTATTATATACTTTCTTCAATTCGGATTTATGTCACATTCAGATATTTGGGTGGGCAATTTGTAGCTGACAAATTAATAGTATCATATTTTTATATGTTTTGTAGAATTATTATTATTATTATTATTATTATTACTATTATTATTAATGTCCATTTGAACTTAATGTCAGGTTAACTAATACCCTCCGTCCCTAAAGATTGTCACATTTTGACTTTCGAGTTTTAATAGTGGGAAATTGACAGTAGATATTTTATTTCATGAAAAAGCTTCAAAAACAAATGACAGATTCCAGAATATTTCAATCGGCTCCATGTACAAAATTCAAGTACATTGAATATCTCAAATTATTTGTTATAATAAATGATTTCCACATATGTTTTGTGTAGAATTATTATTATTATTATTTTGGTTATTATATGTAGAACTATTATTATTAAGTAATATTTTGGTAAGTAAAACAGATAGCATATACTTTTTGATGCAAGCATTAATCGATGTAGGTAGACATTCAACATGTCTCCACAGGTAATCGTTATAGTTAATGCATCATATGTAGTTCATGGATATCAAAGTATGATGATGTTATATTGCATTCGAAATGGATCGCATGTTAGTCTGTTAGAATCGAGAAAAGCCATGGATATGGCCTTTGTTCAAATCTCCATGTACCACATATCGAAAACTAGCTTGTTTTCTCAAGGCTAATATAAATATAAGTATTCCACATCTAAAAAGAAGAACTCTCACCTCTAGTCTATTATTATAAATATACTCCTACCTTCTCTAGGAATGGGGATTGGAAAATGAGAGAAAAAGATTAAAGGCTTTATATATATATATTAAAAGTCTTAGTAAATATTATTACACCACTTAACCAAAGAGTGACCTCCTTCCTTCTTCCAAAGACAAATGGGCGATATAAATATTTACCTATTGCTCTGACGATATATTTATCCGCCGCCTAATGATATATTTATCTATCGGCCGGATGACATATTTATCTATCATCTGATGACATATGTACATATCGTCGGATGACATACGCATACCACCGATTCTCTAAATCACCTGCAGACTTGACACCTTCAACACCACGAGTATATATTCATAGTCATCGGTTGTCACCATCGGTTGAAAAGTAACAATATCATGAATAAATATATACACATCTACTTGACAGCTTGTTCACATATCGTTGTCGATTTATTTCCTAGCGCGGGACGCACTGACTTCCACTTGCTCTAACTTGCATCTAGTTTCCTGCATACCTCGGCCGGGTTTTGCGTGTTGTCGCCGGGAGACGCAATGTGAAGTCGAAAAGACTCTGTAGCCCCTTTCATAATTGCTCGCCGACCTATTACATGGGGAATCGAGGATTTTGTCAGTTGAAAAATCACCCGCTGCTTTTTTGCCCAACAATTATAATTGTATTAGTTAAATAATCATATTTGTGTATAATAATAATTATTATTATACATGTAATTCCTATAGATATAAATTTTATATATTAGGATCCACAAAAAATTTATTTCCACTGGCTACATGTACAAAATTGAAGCACACCGATATCCCAAACTGTTTGACATAGTCATGGGTATCAATTTTTTTCATTCTTTTTCAACTTTATGTGGTAACTAAATCATAATGTAAAACATACAAGTAGTGTACCAAATCATTTCCTTAATACTATCATTATAGATAACCTTTTCTCGTTAGTTGATGAATAATCGAGAGGTCTAGAACATACTAATATAATTAATGTATCATGTAAAAAAATATTTTTCTTTTCTTAGTTGGAGGAAAAGAGATGATGTATTTAAATTAAAGATATTTCATCTTTTGAAACTAATTATCTTTTCTTCAAGCATAATTATGTAATTGATTGATTATTTGAATAATGTGATTTTGGATGTTACTATTATATTACTAAATTTCTTTATTTTACTAAAAAATAGTATTTCATACATGATTGACATATAGTATTCAAGTTTATAAAACTTATTATTTTTATTGAATATGTATTCATAACAATATATATTAATAATTCAAGTAACATTACTAATAAAATTAAACTTTAAATAATTATAATATTAATAAATTAAACTTGAAAAGTTTTACATAATTTTAGAATGATTTTGAATTAAACATAAAAAAATGTATCAAACTATCAAATATTTGAAAATCGACAGATGACGCAGATCTACATTTTAGACATGACATGCAAAGAGTTTGAGTCGTTGCTTGTCGATCAAGCTCTATGAGCTGAGATTTGATGAATGCATTGAAAATGCAATTCTAAAGTTATGAGCGTTGGTGCACGAGCAGAGTTGCTTGTTTTATTCGGTTTGTTTGAGCCGAGACTTGGCCTCGTCTAAATTAAGAGCTAACCTTCGTATTCGACATACCATTTTGTATATACAAGTTTTTATATTTATACTCTTTTTATTAATATTATATTTTGCCACTCTAAATTGTTTATTTTTGTTCTATTCGATCGAAACAGCAAATTATGTTGGCACAATGGCACCCTCATTAAAGACTTGCTTTGTCCCAAATGGTTGCAATTTATTCCTCACACAATTTCTTGTCTTTTATTTGTGGAGGTTTTTGTTGTCCAAGATGGACTTAGATTATTATGGCACGCTTGTGGAGTTAACAATGAGATCATCTCTTCTAATTATTGTTAAATGAGTATTAGGAGGAAGATGAAGATTCCAACAATTTAAAGAATGATTGGGCATCATTTCTTATGCCCAAGGCAAATCAATACATTAATGACATGTGGTTTGGCACAAGAGAGTGGCATATAACTCCAAAAAAATGTCCATGAAGTATAATATCCATATATAGCTCAAGAACCTGTTGCTCATTCAAGCAAATCTTATAGGAGTTAATGCAAAAGAAATGGTTTATCCATGCAAAAGAAATGGTTTATCGGTTATTAAAATTGATATGAGCAAAAAAATTGATAATGTTAAATGAATTGTTTTTATTGATTACCTTAAGAAAAGGAATTTTCTATTTAATTAGGAGGATCAAGTGTAACAGCTTGCTAATTCATTTAAGTATTGTTGATTATGTAACTCTTTTCTAGTGTCCGATGCTTTATAAAATTTTAAATCATGAGTAATGAGCTCAATCCCATATTATTTTACTCATTACATACGAATTAGAGCATTTTTATTGGTGTCGAGCACTCTCGAGCAAATATAATAACCATTAGCAAGAAAATTGAAACCTACAGTATATGATTTTTTCTTGAGAAAATACACAAAAAAATAATTCTAAAACTTGAATTACATATTCTGGAAAGTGTGAACATATTAATGCATAAATTCAATGAGGAGGAGAACATCCAATGACCTAGTGGTTAGGAGGCCTTCCAGTAACTTAGATGTCCTGGTTCGATTCTCATTGTAACAGGGTGGTGAGTGGGTTTCAAAAAAAAAAAAAATCAATGAGAAGGTTTCCTTTTTCTAAAGGAGTTCGAAAATAAAGTTGATGTCTATTTATAAAAATGTTGCATCTCTTCCTCTTCCTCTCAATCAAAATTATTTTAACATTAATTATTTCAAATTTTATAAATTTACTATACAATAAAAATACAAAATAACATAAATTATCACATAAATTATATTTCGTAAAACAAAAAATCATATAGAAGGGGACAAAGAGACTTTATGGTCAATATCAGACAATATCTACCAACAAATAATGACAAATAAACTTTATGGTCAATTATTTATCAACAAATAATGCCAAAGCTTGTTATGTACACTTCTTAATACTATCACATTTGTCCATCTATTTAGTTCTCCATAATTTTACTATATTAACTGCCATTTGATCACTTCATTAATGTTCCAATAACACTCTCAATTATACATTTCTGTCCCAAAATGAGTTGTAACAATGATGAGTAAGTATTTTCTTCTCATTTTTAAGTACTAAAGATTCCATTTTTGTAGTTTTATTCTTGTTAAAGTTCCGATGGGTTGTTTAGAATGTAATATGTAAAACTTTATTTATAGTGATTGATGGATATTTTTATTTTTTGAGTGTGTTGAATTTCATTTAATGTTTTCCTATTTATGATCATGTTTTTAGGTGATTGTCAACATTATAAGTTGATATAGTTTTGAATGAGTTTGGTATTTTGATGTAGTTGTTGGGTGATATGATTGGTCAATGGTTATGGACATCATATTTGATGCAAACTTGAAGATTATGTTTCTACAATGATATGGTTTCCTAGAACAACATGCACCAACGCCTCCGTGTTGGCGCCTCCAACATGCACCTAGAGGCTCACTGCTGCTGCTACGAGTCTGAGAAAGATGTGAATCCTTTGTAAGATAGAGGTATTCGAATTGAACCAAGAGTGGCGTTGTTCTTCAATTGATCCATTGTAGCAATGTTATACCGAATGGGATCCATGAAGGAAGGCTAACACAATCTAATGCTTCAATCGAGCAAGAAGCCAGGTGAAATAGAACGAAATATTTCGATTTGTTCCATTACATCTAAGAGGCGAAGAATATAAAATACTTGAGATGGTTTCCAAGATTCATTTTTTTATTGATGCCTTTGGATTTATGTTTGCTTCTTATGTGGTATCTTTGATGCATTTTAATTAATTGTCATCTAAGCAACTAAGCCTATAAGCTTTTTTTTTTGGGAGCTATATGATTCACCATGAATCTTATGTTGATGCCTGACTGAGATGAGTTAAACTGTAACAGGGGGTTGTGGACGCATACTTTGGAAGACGATATTGAAATTGGTGAGTCAGAGTGTCAGACTATAGATTATTTAGTGTTTCTACAATAAATTGTTGGTGGGTGATATTGTTTCCTTGTGATGTGCAGATATATCACGGTGCATACTCAATGAAGGGAGTGAGAGTGAAGGGTTTCCATTTGGTTTTTATGATGAAACTACCCCTGTCAAAGACTGCGGTGATCTGGTTATCGATGATATTAAAGCTTGTGAGAACTCTGTTTCGTTACTCGAGTGCACCTTGTGACATATTTATGTGATGAAATAGCCATAAATTTAAGTAGATTCGTATCAAAGGTTAATCCTAATTTATGTTAAGTGTTAAATAATTTTTCTTGGACCCTGCAGTGGTACATTTTGTATTTCTGATTTTTACCAGAGCATTTTATCGTAGGTTATGTATTTGGTTACGTGCTACAGTTTGACTATATGTGATTTATGGGATAAATTGCAGATAACAAGATCAAGGAAGGTCTAATGGGAGAATCCTTGTTGCAAGTAAAAAGGAGAAGAACTCTACAATTTAAATCTGATGTCTTGGATGCACCATTTCGCAACGAAGTGATGCCACAGAAATTTTTAAGATCACAGGTTTGTGATGGTTACAGTTATTTATGGAAATCGTAATTGTTTACATGCTGACGCTATTTGTTATGAAATGGCCCAAAATTTTGTTATGCTTCTCGATGTTCACTCAGGAACTACTGATTGTTTGATTATCCAATGCGACATGATGATGTTAATTATTCACTTCATTAGGAAATTATATTTGTGCTGTACAAGTCATACTTAAGTTCTCTAGTATTATCTTCATAGCTGTCCGCTTTCAAATGATAATTAAAATCAGTTGATATGTTGCAAATATACTAACAAACTTACCTTGTATATTTGTAGTACTTACAATCAATCGATGGGTCTGTTTCTGAGTTACCTCAATGGGTATCGAGCTTCACAGGTTTGTCTCAAGAAATATAATACGGAATCTTGATATCAGATATTTGTAGGAGATTGAATCACATATTTTTGTTTACTCAGAGAACTCCTTCGAAGCTCTGGATTATTCAGCTGAAGAATGGGTAGCTAAATGCTTTAATGATGTCGAAATGAACTTGAGTTGTGAGGAAAGGTATGATTTCCTATTTGTTCCCTTCAGTTTGGTTACAATTTAAGCTCTCTCGTTTATATTGATCCTTCTCGTTGATCGTTCAAACAGTCATACATCTGGATCACCTGGAGCATCAGTTTGTCAAGTTTCAGGTATAAAAGATACACAATAATTTTTAACATTCTCTATTTTCATTTCTCAATATCAATACCTCCCTTTTTCTGCATAGTTTATGTGGTTACTCCATCTGTCTAACATGTTATGCTTGGTTGTACTTGTTACAGAGCTTGATAACAGCCCCTATTCAAGTGAAGCTAATGTAGTTCAGGATCAACTTGTCCAGCGTCGCCAGGATGTGATATTTAAAGGTTAAATTGTATTCTTATCCCTCAGAATGTTAATTTTATTAGTCCTACTCTTCCACAACTACTATCACCTCGAATTCCATGTGATGCTTATCTTGAGAATCGATATATGAGTTATAAACAAGCATAAATCATCTCCATTTACTTTTAAATGTTTTAGGAAGAAGTTTCCCGGTTTTTGTTTCTTCAAATTGCTGAAGTTGTCTGAGCTTTTTATGTGCACAGGAAAGAAATCCTACACGTGTGCTCCTTCAAAATCACCTGCATCTGTGGTGTATCCTTTTGATATAATCAAGCCGTGCGGCCTGCATGGAGATACTACTTTGAAGGACATAAACCAAAAGATACACACACCACCACCACCAAAACCGATGTTAAGAGATGAACATGTTTCCGTCTGTTATCCAAAATCTGCGTTTTCTGGAAAACCAGTGGTCGGGAAAACTAAAATCTGCACGGAAGGGGGCAAAGGAAGCATCACTATTATGAGAACTAAGGGTTGATTCTTGCGCCATTTCTTTACCAACATATCGGTATGAAGCATCGACTCTCAAACTCATATAGCGTAGATGAGAATCCGGACATCCAGGCCGGTAAAGAATCTATCTTGCAAGTGACATTGTTCACAACTTCACATAGTTGATATATTTCCTTAGAAGCATATATTATCTGTTTCCTCGAGGGCTAAGGCAAATGCTTTTGTCTGTCTTCCTTAAATATGTTAATTTCTTAGCATCTAGGCATATTTAATGTATACAAGAAGTACATTGTGATGTAAATAACTGCAGAATCATAGTAGTATTAAGTTCAGTTTCTTTCTTTTTTCTAATTCTTTGAATTTGTTGGAGACCCAAAACATCCATACAAAGGTACTGAATTCGAAAAAACGACCTATACTATTGTTTGATTTGTGTTGGATTCGGGTAAAAAGTATTGCTCGATACCTAAAATACCTTGTAATTACCCAACTTGACAAAGTACATATACTCACGCTCAATCCTCATTCAAACCACACTCGTTTATAGCTTGTGACACAATCTTTCGTATAAATCCGCACTAAAATACCCGCAAAATCAAGCCGAAACATCCAAATCCTAGTCCGAAATACCCAATTTTTTTTAATACCATGAGACTCACCCTCAACCGGACGAAAATTGGGACCGAATATCCACCCGCCATGCTATCGGTTTGATCATGATAATTTTTTTTTGCTCGATACCCGGACTTGACGAAAAATAGATTTGAGTCCTCTCCGATTCAATTTTTTTTTTTTTCTGATTCCCGCACTAATACCCCCTCCCAATCTTTGTTTCATTTTCTCCACACACTATTCTCTCTCACACTCTCTCAATTGAAAATCTAAACTCGATACTCTATCCAAAATCCCAACTCGATACATGGTCATAAAACCCGACTCTGGCCACGAGTCCTCCGACTGATACTGCAAAAACCCGAAATTGATCCAAGTTCGAAAGTAAACATTCATGTTCAAGTAAAATATTACTCCAGCATCCAAAATAATCAATAATAACAATCATCCGATACCGGCAACACTATACACACACCGTATCAAGAACTTCTTGGGCTAAACGATAATTTTAACTTAAACTTCTTTTTAACATACTGCAAATGTATGAGTAATAAAATAATCATTTCACATACAAACTCTAAATACCGTAGAACCCAACTCCATACAATCCACACACCCTCCCTCTCATTTTCTCCCACACCACACACTATTCCCTCTCTCATTTCTCTCTACAACCTCCATTTTCCCTCCACCACAAAAATGTCAACCCCGGAAGTACTCTCCCGCGAGCAGTACGTATACCTCGCAAAGCTGGCCGAACAAGCCGAGCGTTACGAGGAGATGGTGAGCTTCATGGAGAAGCTCGTATTATCCTTTACTCCTTCCTCAGAACTCAGCGTCGAAGAGAGGAACCTCCTCTCAGTTGCCTACAAAAACGTCATCGGATCGCTACGAGCCGCGTGGAGAATCGTGTCGTCGATTGAGCAGAAGGAAGAGAGTAGGAAAAATGAAGAACATGTGTTTTTGGTTAAGGAGTATAGATCTAAACTTGAAAATGAGTTGACTCAGGTAAAAAAAAATTCAATAAATTATGTAGTTAATTTATTTTATTTATTATTATTCCCTTAATCATCTAGTATAAACTTTTTAATATAAACTTTTTTGTTTCATTTTAATTGATCGTCGATGCGTCTCTTTGAATTGGACTTAAAATGAGGAACATGTGTTTTTGGTTAAGGAGTATAGGTCTAAACTTGAAAATGAGTTGACTCAGGTCTGGATTGAATTTTTTTTTTAATTTTCAAAATAAATATGTAGTTAATTTGTTTTTTTATTACTCCATTTGTCCGTTTCAATTTACTTGATCATCTAATGAAAAGCGAAAAATTATTGTTTCATTATAATTGATACTTTATCGATGCAACTTTTGCATTGGACTTAAAATGAGGAATATGTGTTTTTGGTTAAGGAGTATAGATCAAAAGTTGAAAATAAGTTGACTCTGGTCTGGATTATAAATTCATTTTTTAAAATTTTGAAAAAAAATATTTTAGTGTTAATTTATTTTATTTTTATTATCATTTTGTGTTGTTCCTACAAGTTTTTTGAAAAATAAAATTCAGATATATTGTGTAGATATACTTAGTTTTTATTTATTTATATTCTTTTTGCTGGATCAGCAAATGAAAATAGAAGTTTAATATATATATTTTTAAAATTATTTAGTTGAGTATTTTGCATTTTTATATTTTCCATTAGTTGTCTGGTGTTAGTTATTAAATAAAATTTTAATATCCTTTCTATAAAAGTGGTCTGCTATTAATTATTCAAAATTATTTAGGAATATAGATGAGGAATTTGGAAAAGTAGTGGAAAAAATTAATATTCGGTATTTCATTATTTGTCCGGTATCAATTGATTCATATATAAATTTTGGTTATGTGATTGTAGGTGTGTGTTGGTATTTTGAAGCTGCTTGATTCGAATTTGGTACCATCTGCTTCGACTGGTGAGTCGAAGGTGTTTTATATGAAGATGAAGGGAGATTACCATCGCTATTTGGCTGAGTTTAAGGGTGGTGATGAACGTAAGCAAGCTGCCGAGGACACTATGAATGCCTACAAGGCTGCTCAGGTATTACTGATGGATATGTGTTTGTTGGTGTTTCGTATGATTGGATCGATTTTGATGTAGTTTTCTTATGCTAAGCTTTTGATGATTTGTGGGGTTGCTTGTAATTTTGTGTGCCTCTTCTTTGATGTTGAGGTGGTTTAGTTAATTGATCTAGGGATTCGTTGACTTGTCGCTATAGCTATTGATTTAGTGAAAAAATTGTCTGCGTAGTTATTACTTATCGAGCGAATGCTGAGGCTGAGTGAGTGAGTAGAGTGCATGTTGTAATTGATTGGCATTTTAGTAGTGAGATGGTGAAGATTAAACTAGGTGATTGGTTGAAACATGCTTTGTTATAGTGATACATAGGGACTAGGGAGGGATGAAAGCAGGTGTCTATGTTTCATGCTTTTTATCTTTTGTTCTGACCTCTGATAGGATGATTTCAATTGAATTACGTGGGGTGTGCTGTTTTATGTAAAATCATGGATCAATGATGTTGGAGATTTAGCAACATAAAATTGTTCTCTTAATATTTATTATTGGTCGTCTTCTGAAGGAAATAGCATCAGCTGAATTGCCTCCAACTCATTCCATAAGGCTGGGCTTGGCACTAAACTTCTCTGTTTTCTACTATGAGATTCTCAACTCATCTGAGAAGGCTTGCAGTATGGCTAAACAGGTATCCCATGGCCGCTCTAAAACTTCATCTTCTTTAGATTAAATTATGTTGGAGGAAATGAATTGTTTTGGTAATTGAAATTTCATCTTCTTTAGATTAAATTATGTTGGAGGATACTTTTGTTGTGGTAAGACTAGCTGCTCTACCCTGTAGCTAAGTGTACTTATCTTATTGAGACTATATCGGTGGAGTTTGATATTTGCAACCGTTTCTATGGCCAGGAGAACTTTAAGATTTTTTCTGGCTCATGTTTCATCGATTTCTGATCTTAGTACTCTTCTTTGTTCCTTTCTTAATCGGTTGACCTCGAAATATATGTCCCTAAATAAGAACAGAGGAACTAGGAAGTAGATTATTTGTCAGTTCTGACTTCTGAGTAATAATGTGCTGAAAGGTGGTTCGATACTCGCTTGTTAGGATAAGGAAAACAACGAAAAACTTCTTGTTAAATAGGAAAAAACTTGTTAGAGAAGATTCAAAAACCTTCATTAAAGCTATTCTTACCTGAAAAGCTTGATGGAAATTCAAAAAACAACGTTATAAAAATTATTTTAATTATGGGTGCTTTTTGTCTTTCCTAAACTCGGCAAAGTTAAGCTCAAGAAAGAGAACACTTCATTCTAAATTGCTTCTCCTGGTGGCCTATTGTCATAAGTTCTGTCAGTGTCTTAGAATTCCAGATTGAAGTCTCATGCATCATGAAGCACACATTGCCATGTTATTGATTAAACCGAGAGTTTTGCCACTTTCTCGGAGGCCTGCACATCTACTTCTGTCTTGGTTCCTAGTCCTATTTTCCCAGTTGTCTGATTTTCAATCACTCTCACAGATTGCTCTTATGTTCATTCCAGAGAGGGGTTTATGTCTTGCATTCTGATATAAATCCATTTCTTGAGATAAGTCATAATTGAACATGCTCTTTTGAAGGCATTCGAGGAAGCTATTGCTGAGCTGGACACTCTAGGAGAAGATTCGTACAAAGACAGCACCCTTATCATGCAACTTTTAAGGGACAACCTTACTCTCTGGACTTCAGATATGCAGGTGGTGCATACGTTTCTTTCTCTCGTGGTCTTATTTTGTTAACTTTATATATTTTGATGTACACCTTGAGGTATATATGCATGGACACATCTAATTTTCCACTTTTGTTCAGGATCAGACCGATGAGCCTTGATTTGTTTGCTGACAAGCTGGTCTCGTCTCTTTATAGAGATTGGCTTTGAATGTGCTTACGAATCTGTGTTCCTGCGGTATCCGGTATTAGTAAACTCCTGAAAATACTCCTATTCCGCAGACTAGTTGACACTGGGATTCTCTAGTGATGATAGTTGCATAAGTTGCAGACCTATCTTTGCTTCCACTTTGTTGTATTTGCATTATGTGCTTTTCTTTTCCCCTAAACGCACACCGTGATGTCGTCATGGGAGAAGTGTATCAATACTTGACAGTGTCGCGATTGCACTTCTATTTTGCGTCCCTCAGCGTTGTATCTAATATTTTGATTTTAAATCACAGGCATCGACGAATGGGAACAAAATTATTATCTGGATAACTAGGTATAAAATGTGTAACAATTTGGATTTAAGTCCGAAATATATACTTGGCTTCAAGTGTAAGTCAATTTATTCGATATGATATAAGGTATATGATATGTGTGGTTGTAATGGTGGTCTACCTCTCTTTTATATCTTGAGATTTGTTTGTATCTTTTCTCAAAAAATTCATATGAAGCTCAAGGACTTAATCGTGCAACACAAATACCAGATTTATAATATGAAAAATGAAATATTTTCTAAATATTCTTAAGTTTGTACACGATGAGCAAAGATATGCTTATTAATACCACCATACGAATACATTGCCCTAAGCTCGTAATATGTCAATTATATCTCATTTTGAATTTATTGTTTGTTACATTTTGTGTGATAATATTTGTTATAATTTAATAGGATTATGATATGTACCTTGTTTGTTTTTTAAAAGTTAATTTAAAATTAAATAATAAATCACGTAATATAATAGTAACGATATGAATGGAGAATGTTACATAAAGAATAATACGATATATATTTTGTTTGCTTTTCAAAGTTAATTTAATATTAACAAATAAAATACGTAATATAATAGTAATGTTATGAATATAGAATGTTATGAATATAGAATGTTATATAAAAAATAACATAATTTATATTTTATTTATTTTTGAAAGTTAATTTAAAGTTCACAGGTAAAACAAGTAATATGATATTAAGGATAAACAAATATCACCATGTCAAAGACTCTTATTTCAGTCAAAACATTTTTCGTGTTAGACAACTTATCTAGATAGACATTTGTCCGCCACCAAAATGTCATTGCTCCGCCTTCTTCCGCCGCCTTCAACCACCGCCAATATCACCAACCACCCCAACCAACCACCACTCTTCAACCCCCTTCACATAGTTTTCCCAAACAAATATTTCTCATTTTCACTTTCTTGTACACCAAAAAAAACCAATGTCTTTGTATTGCATGCAAGCACCTCTTCACTCCAAGATCAAGAAACAAAAGAACATGAAGAAAAAGGAGAAAAAGGAGAAGAACAAGAAGAAGAATGTTTTAACGCAAGAGTCATTGCTCGGAATGTTCCATGGAATTGTACTGCAGATGATATTCGTCCACTTTTCCAAAAGTTTGGTACTGTTGTTGACATTGAAGTAAGATATTTTGTTTAGTAACTTTGGTTTTGAGCTTATTATCAAAAATAATTTATGGGGCTTGCTTTTTGGTTAATTTTTTGAAAATGGTTCTTTTATTTTGAAGTTACTATGAAACATAGGGAGATAATAATTGTACAAACTGTTATTAGAGTTTGGCAAAAATCGAAATTTAGTGGTGAAGTTTGTATTGGTGTAGTCATACTGTGATAGTCCTTGTACTTGATGCTGATGCACAAATATTCCTTTTCTTGCATGTGGCATTACATTTTAGTGGCAAATAAATTTGTACAATTATTATCTCCCTATGTTTCATAGTAACTTCAAAATAAAAGAACCATTTTCAAAAAATTAAGCAAAAAGCAAGCCCCATAAATTATTTTTGATAATAAGCTCAAAACCAAAGTTACTAAACAAAATATCTTACATTTTCGAACCACCATCTTCGGTGGGCTAGATCCACCCCTGATTCTTAGTAACTTTGTATGTAACGTTGAATGAAGAGAAATGATCCTTTGTCCAAGAGGTTTAAAACTTGAGGGACTAATATTGCACCAATAAAACTTTGAGGACTAGGTTTCGACTTTTGTCAAACTCTGGGGAATGTTTGTGCAATTATCTCCAAAGATAGTTTATGGGTTTTGATTTTTCGCTTAATTATCTGAAAAGGGTTTGTTTTTTCTTTGTATTGAAGCTTCCAATGTTTAGCAAGACTAAAAACAGAGGTTTAGCTTTTGTGACAATGGGTTCGCCTGAGGAGGCTTTGGCAGCTTTAAACGGTCTTGAATCGTATGTAAGCACGTCTAATTGTTAACTGTTATGGTTTGTTGTATGGATAACACAATTAAATAGGAGACGTGATAATTCTTGAAATGCATGGGGTAATAGGAGTTTGAGGGTCGAGTCTTGAAGCTTAATTTTGCAAGGCCGAAAAAGGAGAAATCTGTAGATTCACCACAGCCTAAACCGATGCCGGTACATAACTTGTTTGTGGCGAATTTGCCATTGCGGGCGAGGGAAAAGGACCTAACGGAGTTCTTTAATGCTGATAAGGAGAATGTTGTTTCTGCTGAGGTTATATTTCATAAAAACCCAAGGAAGTCTGCTGGATATGGGTTTGTCTCGTTTAATACCAAGGCGGAAGCTGAAGCTGCTATTGTTGCATTTCAGGGGAAGGTAATACTTTGCATTTTTTATAAGACCAATATGTGAAGTATGTCGGAGTTGGAGTTAAGCCAACTCAAATAGACTACAAGAAATTATTTTTGATTATTTGATCATGGTAAATAGAAATTGGCGTCAGATTTTATCTGGCAGGAGTTCATGGGGAGACCTATTCGTGTGTCTCGTAGTAAAAGATTTCTGAGAAATGAAACAAAAGAAGCTATGCAGTTGAGCAACACTGCTACAGAGATCAATCCCATCCAGACATCATCCAATGAACTGGCTGAAGCCTAAAGCTTAAAAGTTATGGAGAGAATCGGCGATAAACCTATTATTCCTATAGTGTGCCTTACCAAATTCATTAACAGGGTCTAATTTTGACACATTTACATTATGATCTTATTGTTACTTGCCTTGCATAGGCTACATGATGACAGTTCTCTTTAATGGCGTGAATCAGGTAATGGTCAAACTTAAGCCAATATGGGGACTGCTTTTGAACCAAGTGGAGCGGTATTCTGGTCGATTGCAGGGAGATCTATATTTACAGTGGCATTGTGCTAAGTATCTTCCTTGCTACAGCTTCGCGATGTATGTGTTCATGACAAATGACTCCATTATGACAGCAGCCTACTACCTTCAATCAGTTCTTAACCTGTTTTGAATTTCAAGTTGATTATGATATAATCCCCCCCACCCCTACCAAACAATGTGTGAAACAGTTTAACCAGTTTTGTTGTATGAACTTCTATGGTTCTTGAGCTCAAAAAATATAAATGGTATCTTTAGTTGATAAGAGTTGTCCATCTGTTTCTTGGTATTTGTTCAGATATATCCTAGTACATCTACAAAAGTGATGTGTAACTATGATATGCTAACATCAAATCTATATGGTTTACGTTTAGTCAACCTAAGGTGCATGCAATTTAATTTAATATATATATATGAATATACTCAATAAATTGTGGCCAGAGTCTATTTTATTTTAATGGGACACAATTTTATTTATTTTTTTCTTTAAATTATGTCCAAAAGAAGCGCGATTTGAAATGTTGAGTATAGTTTAGGAGTAATTTGAAATGTTAAAATAGTCCGGGGGCAATTTAAAATATTAAAATCTTACATAAGGCAATTTGAAACATTAGACATAGCTCAGGTAATTTGAAATGTTAAAATAGTTAGTGGGTAATTTAAAATATTAAAATCGTTCAAGGATTAATTTGAAATATTTGTGGACAAATGCAGAGTTATACAAGAAGGCTATAATTTTTATAATTTGTGTTAGTTTTGCAACAAAACGCTGAAGAGATGTTATTTTACGCCTGCGTTGTTTTCCAGAGCATCTTATCTGAGAAGAAGTGATAGAAAAACACGAAGTCGAAATGGTTGCAAAATAACATTATTTTCTTTAATACTTGGCGTCGTTTAAAAATCAAAATAACCTTTTTAAAAAACCTTTAACTCATGCCCGTCTTCTTCATTTTTACCTTAACGCCTTTCATGTCTACGTGCCTCTCGCCACGAAAAAACTATCGCGTCGCGCTTCCCAACGGCGCTGGCTAAACCTGACCGCTAAGCCCAGCATGCGCGC
The DNA here is from genome assembly GCA_019722365.1 of Lithospermum erythrorhizon. Taxonomy (NCBI): domain Eukaryota; kingdom Viridiplantae; phylum Streptophyta; class Magnoliopsida; order Boraginales; family Boraginaceae; genus Lithospermum; species Lithospermum erythrorhizon. The sequence goes on along the minus strand of JADFUC010001789.1, from coordinate 276,091 downwards.
CGTCAAAACCTGCTTTGCCGCCCAGAAACTTTAGGTTTTCACAGAATGCTTTTGCTTTGAAGTCATTAGTACTCACGCTGCCTTTATATGGCTGATATATACAGTGGTGTATATTGGTGTTTTTTGGTGTATTCTACCAAACACAAACACTAACATCAACCAAAAACAAAAACAAAATGATTTCACTAAATTAAACAAGTTACCCCACTTTTTTTTTCGTGGTGAAGTTTTTCGGAGGGTGGCGGATCTAGGGTTCTATGGGGAAGGGGGTCGCGATCTTAGGACTTTTATGGCTGGGGTGGGGAAAACTGACATATCTGGGGTTATTGGGAGGGTGGCGGTTTTATGGGGGAGGCGGTTCGGGAAGGGGAGGGGGCTTCGCTGGAGTGGCAGGGGAAGGGGAGAAAGTTTGGTGATGGGTGATGAAGATGAGTAGTGGTGTGGTGGTTATGGATGATGGTGGGTGTTAGTTATTTTGAGAATAAGAAGAAGAGGAAAGTGTTTTAAAAAAAGTAAGAGTATTTTAGTATTTTTATAGTTTGTGTATTATTTTATCAAAAAAGAGTGTTATTTTTACTGGCTTTTTGATATGTGTTTTTCTAAATTTCTCATCTGAGAAAAAGCCATAATTTAAATGTATTGTTAGTTTTAACTTAAAATTTTGAAGATGTTATTTTTAAATTCGATATTTTGAAACGCAGCACATGATAGCTCATTTCAAAGGTGGAGCTTGAATCAAAATTGAGAAGTGTCAAAAACATTAAAATATATTTAAAGCAGTTTTTTTCATTATCGAGGATTTGCCCTTAACTTGCAACACCTATAATTGTATAATAAATGAAGCTCTAAAATTTTTCAAGAAAGAAAAATTATCATGATACTGTACAATTTCGCGATAGTTAACTAAAAATGTAAATATGATTGATGATGGACCCTCCGCTTGGAAGCAATGCGTAAAGTCAAATTGTAACTTTTTATAAGCCCGCGTGATTTTTTAATTCTTTTAAATGGATAATAAATGATCATTAAATATCTTTTCGCGTTATCTTTCAATATATATTACATTCATCACCTCCGACTTCATATATGTTATTTTTAATTTTATAATTAATATGTTTTGTATTTTTGATTAAAAAATATTGTATCATTATTAATGAAATAAATAATATATATTTCAATTTATTTTTTAATGACATTAATTATATTACAATATATATTTTAAAAAACAAAACACAATATTATTAATCAAACGTAAAACTCTCATATTTTTTTGAATTGTCCAAAATGACACTGAATTACTCTATATAGGGTGAAAAAATAAAAATATTTGGTGAATTTTCTTTTTTAACAAGTTAAATAATTATTGGCTAAAAAGGCCAAATAAAAAATAAGGGGATAAAAAATCTCATCCATCAATCCTATTGTGCCATGTGTCACCGCATGGCTTTGCTCATCTCATGAAATTGGACGTCAGCCTATGGGGGATGGCTTTTTTCATTTTTGTTCTTTGGCAGGTCCCACATCACTCCAAAATTTTTGCTTTGAAGGCATTGGAATAAATTTAAATGCAAAAATGAGGGGATTGCTTTTCCCATGCATATTTTGTTACATCAAATAATTTGATCAATACCTACATGATATATTTGGTGTTAGATTGTATTTTTCTTAGATAGGATAACTCGAAATCAAATTTAGCTCCTCCATACTTTCAGACTCGTACTGTTTCCACTCTTTAGCTCCATTTAATATAAAAAAAACCACATCATAAATTTCACATTAAGAAAATGGGTATTTGAACAACCTTTTTATCCAACCGTCCCCTTGTTGTTTTGCTTCCAGTGGTTCATTCATCAACTTCTACAATATCTAGATATCCATATCATTCTGTAAGTTCTTCTATGTGTTACTTTATTTATCAAGTTGGTCTCATTTGAATGTGTTACTGTGATTGTTGCTATGAAAATGATCATATTATATGTTAATTTATAGATATAGTCGATGGAATTTTACATGGTTGGTGTGATAAACACACAAGAAAATAGAGGAAAATACTCTCAAGGTGTAAAATTTTTTTTTTGGAAAAATGTATATTAAGAATTTGTTTCTCGATAGTAAACGTTTATTTTACAAAAACTTAGGAAGGACGATTGCCCTATGCCTCCCCTAGTTACACTACTGTATATGGTTCTGCATCATAATTCATCACTCATTAGTGTAGTTGTTTGGTTTCTTGAAACTGTCAGACAACAATTCGTTGCAAGATTGAAGCAGAAGTTGGCAATGGTGATGGATTGCATCGTCGAGACTTTCTTTATTGCCTTGGTGCCACAGCAGCCCTGGTGAGGTCTAATTTTCTATCTTTAGGATATTTTGGGTCAATTCGGAAACATCCTCCTGTTATCACAGGGTAAGGATACTTATTATCCGACCTCCTCTTACCCGCTTAGACGGAGACTCTTTAGAGACAGTGGGACATGTTATTGTTGGACAATGATTCTTGAAAATGCATCGCACTTCGAACAAAATGCTTGGGAGTTTCAGGGGTGCTCTTTTAGTCTAGATGAACAAGTTGAATGTCATAATATTATTCCATTTTCCCTCAAGCTATGTTCTAATTAGAGTGTACCATGCTAATATGCTATTGAAAAAGGGGGTGTATGGTGATGAATTTCTGTCAGTTGTGATCTCTTCGTAGGACCTAGTCGCAAGATCAAGTTACCTCATTGATGTGGCTAATGCTGCGGACTTGATACAACGCAGACAGCGCTCTGATTTTCAATGTAAGGTTTAGATTGCTTGTACAGAATGTGAGTGATGCAATATAAACACTGACCTGATAATGTGTTTTCTATAATAGCAAGCATCAAGACAACACTTTTGACAGCGATAAAGGTAAGGATTAATTCACTTGTTATTAGTATTTTATATGTAGGTTCATTTCATTTTACATTTCAAAAGTCTGTTCTTGATGTGCGACTTTCAGGGGAGTCCAGATCTCGTCCCCTCTATCTTAACTTTAGCGTTGAATGATGCTATAACATATGACAAGGTATGGCGCACATAATACAATCTGGCCATTTCTTCAAAGAAACTATATCAATGCCATGTCCGATGTCTAATGTGTACAAATATGAAATTTCAGGCAACAAAATCAGGGGGAGCAAATGGATCTATACGTTTGAGGTATAGTATATTATGTCAGTTTTGACGAATATCTGCTCGGAAAGCATGATGGAAGTTGAGATATTTTTAACAAATTAGGGAAACTATAGATTGAACCTATATGATTCGAGTGTGGTTGGAGTGTAAGATGATATCGATTATCACAGAAAATTTATTAACGAAACATTGCTGTCTGCCTTGCTCATTTATTTTGAAGAAGCTAAATTTGGTCGTCTTGCTTAACAATGCCCTCGATTCATCCCATCTACATTTCTTCGCATAAAGTGCAGAGATCAGTAGACCAGAAAATAAGGGGCTTGCCGCTGCCCTGAGTCTAGTAGAGGAAGCAAAGAAGGAGATTGACTCATATTCAAAGGGTGGCCCAATCTCTTATGCTGATCTTATTCAATTAGCAGGTAATGTATTTCCCATTTTGCTCGATATTCATTATACATATTTTGTATGCGTAGAATTTCAGCTCAAATACTGCTTCATATATCTGAGTGAACTCCGCGTGTGCTATACCTAAAATAGAACTCCACCTGGTGACTTGGAGAGCATAAAGTCATATACAAATAAATTTCTTGATCTCATTATTCTCAGGATCAATATGAGAAAACTTTAAATGCGAGATTGAATCATATATTTTAGTGTTAATTTTTCGGATGAAGATAAGAGTTCGGAAAACCATAAGACTATGAAATATTTTGTCCTGTCAATCATCTTAGTACCATGACAATCATAGTGGTCCAGAAAGAAACTCGGTTGCAAAATATTTTGCTTGTAGAACTTGTTCGTATAGCAGTAGCAAGATTTCTTCAGTGTTGGAAGGATTATAACTTGGCTTTATCATTGCTGCAGCTCAGAGTGCAGTGAAATCTACCTTTTTGGCTTCAGCTATTCGTAAATGTGGTGGAAATGTAGAGAAAGGATCCTTGTTATACACTGCATATGGCTCGAGTGGGCAGGTTAGTTTTTCATATTAGGATACCTAAAGAGTTCAAATGTCAAAATCCCCGCATTCAGGAGAAAGTGAAACCTAATATCTAAATGTGGACAATATACGTAGACCTGACTGAGTTCGCCAAAATTACATTATATATTCACGTTTTCAGATAACACTATGTTTTAGAAACTCATAATCCGGAAGCACCGGTTCTTCTGTATTTCTGGTTGTAATTCGTTATTCCTTCCCAGTGGGGATTATTTGAGAGGAATTTTGGACGATCTGATGCTCAAGAACCTGATCCTGAGGGAAGGGTGCCTCAGTGGGAGAATGCAAGTGTTCAAGAAATGAAAGACAGGTTCAAAGCAATTGGTCTTGGTCCACGACAGGTAATTAAAAGTTATCGTTATTGAAAAAGCAGCCCTTCTTATTGCAGGAAACAGGAATAGAATATCGTATTACTGATCCGGCCATTTCCTGTTCTGTTGTTTGTGCAGCTGGCTGTTATGTCTGGTTTCTTGGGTCCGGATCAGGCTGCAACGGAAGCATTACTTGCTAAAGACCCGGAAGTTGCTCCATGGGTGGATAAATATCAACGCAGTAGAGAAACCGTCTCTCAAACTGATTATGAGGTTAGTAAATATCTTCTATAATATACATTAATGATAGTAAGCAGCAAATTGTAGTCAATGCAATATAAACATAAGTTATGTGATATTCTTCTTTTGACATTCAAAAGAACTTGCTTTGAATCTTTGGAGGCATCTGTTTACTTTCAGACCAGATTCTTATTTTCTACCTTTCACTTTAAACTTTCTGCCCTGATGAAAATCGCCCTGGATCATTGAATTCTGTGAAGCTAGTGTATACTGGAGTGGTAGAATTTTCTGGAAGTATTGAAGTGTTGGATATAATCTCTGCAGACTAACAGTTCAGATGCTGCACTAAAATGTTTAGAGAATCTGAATATGAATTTGGATGCTTCTTGAAACGACGTTATTTGTTTCGTTCGATTGAACACAAATTGCTTATTTCACAGGTTGATTTAATAACTACACTGACTAAATTGAGTTCTCTCGGCCAAACAATCAACTTTGAGGCATACTCTTACCCAGTAAAGAGAATTGAACTCGGCAAACTCAAATTGTAAGACCGATGGCGTGATGATTCGAGCAATATTGTAATCCTCCATAGTCTAAGGTATTCTTTTGTTACATTAAATCGAAACCAAGATATTGCGAAAATACTTGTGTACCAAGTTCACTGCCATTTTCATGGAGTAATATCTGGTTAATTCCTTATTGGCGGGAGCTCACACCGACACTATATATATCGTCGTGTAATAACTTCAAGCACGCCCATGAGAGGCTGATCTGCTGAGGCATGACAACTTATTCATCTTCATGTTCTTAATTCTAGAGCAAGCGTGCTATCATACATGGAGCTTCTGCATTCGGCTCTTAAGCCTAGCAGGCATGCACGATCATACATGTAGATTTTGAATTCGGCTCTTAAGCCTTAAAATAAAAGCACGATTCTTGAATCGTTCTTGGTTACTATATATACCAACATAGTAACAAAAAATGATTTAAGAATCGTTCTTAATCTTTATACTTAATAACCAAATCAAGCCAATAAATGCAATACCACAAGTTGCATTTGTTGGTGAACAAACTGTGTTGTTGGAATAGCATAAGCTGTTGCATGCCATCTGCATAATGTTCAACCAGTAACTCAAAATTCCAAAATGATATCTGACATTAAGAGTTGGATTGGAATAAAAAGGACAGTTTTGTCTCATCTCATCTCATCAACTTCAAAACATAAGAAGAAAAAGAAGCGTCATCTGGTCCCCTACTCAATAATTCACAGGGAGATATCAGCCAGTATAGAAGCCACATACATAAGGAACGCGAATAGGTACATACAGAGTGATAATGACCCTAACACTCTAACTTGCGCTTTACGTGATGTTTTGTAATAAGTTTTTAATACAAAAACAATTACTTATATCGATACGACTGAAATATTTTTCGAAGTCGACGAATAATACTTAGTATTTGAAATATAGTGGACAGAGATGATCTTGAAAATGGAACAATTTACTCATATTGCTCCCTTAAAAGGAGTTGGTCAATCTTGGAGACAATGGAACGGAGCTTTCTTTCCTAAGCAAGTTTCCCATATTACATGTTCAATAACTTCATTAAATGTTTTCCATATTATTTTTGCATTGTTCTCCACAGTGGTCCCTTCATTCCTCAAATATCTCAAATAGGGTAAATAATGAGAGATTAATATAGAATTATCTCATATTAATTACACTTGGGTTTCTTTTTAGTTGTCGTCATAGAAAGAAAGACCATTTTTTAAAATAATTGTCGGCTTTGGAATTAGATGATTGATTGTTTATTTAGTATTATTATCTGGAAAACACAAATGTCGATACATTGTTCACATTGTTATTTGATTCCTTATTAAGTCTAGTCATATATATATATAAAATATCATTCTTTATGAGTGATTATTGACAATATTAAAATTACCAAACTAAAAATTAGATTGAATTAATAACTACATTAATTAACCCAAATGCTATCTTTGCACAGCCGATCTTTTAAATGTCAATAAAACTATTTAAGTGAAATACGTATTTATTAATTTTTTGTACACTGAAATCATCATAATATATAAACTTTCGGTAAGATCAAATTTTAGAAGATTAATTTGGTCAAATAATATTCAAATATCAGTGTTGATGGCTGAAATGCCTTCATTTCATTGTCCCGTTTCACTCTTGAGTCGATTTTTATAAGTTTTGATAATATTAAATTCTTATTAGTCGATAATAAATAATATTCTGCATGTGAGAATCTTGTTAGATTGGTTTTAATATATATTTTTGGAAATATCAATTTTTTATAATTTTTTACTCGTATAATTAGAGTGTTATTTATGTTTTAAACCCAATGATAAGGGACATAAATAGAATTATGATTTATGAGTGAGGTGTTTTACTAGGACCTAGATTTCGCCAACCTGGTTTAAAAGATTTGAAATTAAATACAGCAAAATTAACCCAGTCCAATTTTTCTTTTCTTGATTTCAAGACCCATACATACACTACTGTCAAAGAATTATTGCTAAACCTAAAGTTGCCAATGAGAAAGCATGACAATTTCTCATTCTTGATATAAAAATACCCTTGGAACTTGTTGGTTCAATAGTCAAATTATTAACATTAAGATACTGCCAAGCCTCAAGAGTCCAAAATAAGTAATGTGCAGACTTTTATTATAATCATCAATTCCTGTACAAATTTAAAAAGTGCCCAGAAAAACCTGCCAAAGCCTCAAGAATCCAAAACAAGAAATGTGCAAGCTTTGTTATAGTCATCAATTCCTGTACACATTTAAAAGTACCCATACAAATTTGACAAATAATATGGAATGAATTGGAGGCTTAAGGCAATGTTAAATACATAACGAACACTTTATATTTATTAGTTCGGCTATCTTTGACAACAATCGTTTGTGTAAATATAAATTAAAGAGCTGAAATGGTCAAAATGGAGTTAATGAAAACTATCTAATTGGTTGGTTGATGATTTAATAATAAAGAAGGCAGTCAAAAGTACGTAATAAATGTGAAATGTGAATTTCTATCACAGAAAGAGACAAGTATTTGAAGCAAAAATTAAAATTTAGAAATCTGAAGGAGAGTAAGGAGCCGGAGGGAGTAATTAATGGAGCGTGTTTAAGGCAGGCTTGAAGTAATCCATGAGGTGTTATGTGGGAGGGTACAGTAAGCAATTTGCTTTACGTGTACACCGTGAATATGTGAAATGTCGGCCAAATCGGCAGGATTCCCAGCCAAGCAGTATATACGAACATGAGGGTATTATAGTATTTTCATTTATTTGGCTTTTAAAAATCGAAGATTCATTATATAGATTTTTTTAATTTGAACTCTTACCAATTTTTTATACATAAATTACATGCATGTTTGATTTATACAAACTAGTAATACCAACATGCATGTTCGGATAATCAAATTAGTAGATACCGTACCAACGTGTTCTTAAATGCGCCATTTTTTGATTTATGTTGTGTTTGGGTCTTCAGTGGCAACTTTCTTGTGAGAAGTTTGCTTCCTAATGACTTTCCTTTGACATCTATTAACAATTGGTTGGTTATATTTGAGGAGTTAATTTTGTAGTTTTATTCACACACACATTTCAAGCGTCGAATCTGATGATGGTGGGAGGTAGAAGTTGAGATCGGTTTTAACATCTTTTTTGTGTCTATAATGTTAAAATGTTAGATGGATGAGATGAGTTGTTTGTGATAGAGTTCCATTTTTTAATCCGATTTTTAGATTTGCGGAATTTACTTTTTTACCCATGGCGTTAATAACTTCAATGATTGTAAGCACTTTCTGCAATTTAATCTTTATTAAGTTGTATCAAATTAAAATACCAATATAGAATTGTTTGACCCATGTGCAATGAGTCCCGACTTAGCAGTACTAAACAATTGTTTTTAAATGATGATACAATTCGTAATTTGTCTATGGTGGCATATACAATGTGACAAATAGTTATAATAAAGTTGTTGTATGTTTGGCCAAATAGGCTGAAACATATGTGATACATATTTATGACATAAAAACTTAATCCAGATTTTCGTTGTTGAGGCTAAAACAAAAACAAAACGTTTGGAATTGAGAAAATTTTAATACATTTCTATGTTTGTAATTCTATTCTGAAATCAATTAAAAATCAGGAACTTTAAAGCAGCGCTTTCGTCACAAAATACAAAAAAATCACGATCTTTATATTTTAATACAATCTCACTATTACGACTCAATTTATGAAAAAATCAAAACTTTAGCCAAAGGGCCCACTTACAAACCCAAAATTCTAGATAAACAGATTTCGTACATCTGTGGAGTGAATCCTTTGGATGAATCATGAGGAAGGATTTTTGAGAATTAATCTTGAAAGGATAAATCTTAATTTTAGGGTTTAATAAATGTATCAGAATTTGGCACCCTGCAATATTGGTTAAAAGCTGGGGTGATACATCTGGGTGAGATGGTTTGTGATCTTACAGAAGGAGGGTCTTGATGTGATCATCGACTCATAATTTAATATAGACGACAAAATAATTCATAATTGATATTTTAGCAATTCCGCTTGTTTTTTTTAGTATTTCCTTTCTTTATTTTTTTTTTTTTTCTTGTTAGGTCATTGACACTTGTTATCTTATAAAATATTTAAATCTAGTTTTTAAAGAAAATACGAGTAATATTTTTGTTAAATAAAGATGAAGCCTGCCTATCTATTCTCATATTCATCCAGCTATAAATTACTTGAACAGTTACCTAAATGGTACTGTCTAAGTATTAGTGAGGTGGCATTTAAGTTTTTCTACACTTCCTTTACAGTTCAGACATGTAGGAGTTGTGGTATGTTCCAGTACTGCAGTTTCTTTCTTAACCATTTTTATTATTCATTTTTATGTCATTCCGAACATGTCTTGTTGTTTTTATCGGTCGGTCGGAGTTCGAACTGTGAAGCTGTGCGTGTTTCTTCGATGGGTGTTACTCATTTTTTTGGACCAACCTTTTTTCTTAACCTTTCTTTTTTGCTTCTCTGTCTTACCCCCCACAGTTTGGATAATTCAGTGGATGGTTGCAATTACTGGGCTACATATTTATTCTTCCCAAGTTTAATTAAACTTGAGTAAACTTCTTTAATGTCATGTTCATTTTCATTTCATGTTCTGATGCATTTACCACTTTGTGGCTTTATAGTCTACTCTACAATTTAAGATGGCTGAAATCTTGATAATAATAATTGGTATGTAAAAGACTAAAAGTGGTCACTATTTATGTGTTTTCTTTTTTCTCTCTAGCTTACTGAGTGATAATTTGCAAAAAGAATTTCTTCCTTTACGGTTTTTGTGGTTATGTGGTCATTGTTTGCACATTCTCAATACAAAGACTGGATGTTTTATGAGGAAACAAAGGAAATTTGGATCTTTGATTCAGTATCAATGTTTTCTTGATTTTCGACTTCCTTAAATAATTGTCAAATCATGTAAATGCCATTATTGTGATGGATGATGGTAATTTATTAATAAAAGTGTCACATTTTAGTACACTAAGCTTCATTCCCCAGTGTTCTTGTGCTGCATTTTCTTAATTAAAGTTTTGCCTGCATCTCCAGTTTCATGTACTTTGATCTCTATTGCTGTTTCTTCATTTCCAGATCCTGTTTCTGTGTTTCACATCTGCATGAGTACCATCTGTTCTTTCTCTCTGTAAATATTTATTTAGGACTAAATTTTTTTACATTTTACAATTGCAAGATTTCCCCAGTGCTTTACTACTAAAACCAATTTGTCAAATAAGTACTCTGATCGTCTGACCTTTGTGTTCTTGATCTTCACTTCTCCTTCATATGGTGAATACATTAAAAATTTGATCTTTGATGGCAGATCTTACCGTTGTTTATAAAGGTTCAGATGGAAGGCTGGGATGAATTACTGCCGGATGCACTTGGCTTAATTTTTAAGAATCTTCCCTTGGAAGAAATACTAACAGTGATGCCAAGGGTTTGCAAATCTTGGGGTAAAGTAGTTTTAGGGCCTTATTGTTGGCAAGGAGTGACATAGAAGTGGTGTCTCACAAGGCCTTGAAAGGCTGATCGGGATATAGATTGCTCATAGCAAGAAGCTCTGGCTGCCTTCAAAAATTTTGTGTCGCAGGCCTCCAAGATGAATCCATTTTCTCATTCATTGCCAATAAGTAAGTCTAAATGCAGTACTTACGTAAATGTTTCATCTCATTTTTGTTTATGTCAGCATTCGTTCTATATCGCTGCTAAACTTTGATAAAAAATTATGTTTCCTTCGATATATGTTTTTTGGTTTAGCCTATTGCTCTTTATAATGCAGATTGAGTATTGTAGTATTGCTCTATCAATGTCATTAACGATTTCTTTGGTTTATGGTAGCGCTCCTTCATTGCACACTTTGCGGCTCCCTAGAAGCAGCATCAATGATTCAATAGTTAAACAGATTGCTGGTAAACTCTCTCTGGTTACTTTCTTGGATATAAGCTATTGTATCCATGTAGGTGCGACAGCATTAGAGGTCATTGGAAAGCAGTGTAAGCTTCTTTCAGGGCTTCGCAGAAATATGCACCCCCTTGATATTGCAAGCAAGCTGTCACAGAACGATGAGGCTCATGCAATTGCAACTAGCATGCGAAAAATTAAGCATCTTGAGATGGCATATCTCCTCATCGACACTACAGCTGCATTGGATATCATTGGTAGCTGTCCTGATCTCCAATTCTTAGACATGAGAGGATGTTGGGATGTGAAGCTTGACGACAAGTACCTGATGGAGAAATTTCCCAAGTTGAAAATATTGGGACCTCAAGTAATCGATCACTTCGAGAAGAATGAATTGGAGGTCTGTTCTGATTACTCAGATTCATCGTATGATTACGAGAGTTCAGATGGGATGTGGGATGATGACGAGGAAAGGCTTGAAGGTCTCGAACTCAGGTTTTACAATGGCTTTGACGATTCTGTCTATGAGTGGCCTCCTTCTCCTTAAATTTGATCAAAGTCCAATGGCACTCATCATCATGTGAAAAAATATAAGTTCATGTTACCTTGAAAAACAGTTCATGGTTGTGAACACCTTATAAAGCAAAACAGTTATAGTAGCTTTAGATTTTTCATGAGCATAAGTTTCTGTAGAATCTATGCACTTGTATAGTAAGATCTTGTATTGTCAATTGTCGTGATTTGGCAATGATAAATCAATATTTCTAAGCTTCTTTTGAGGGTGTTTGTTGTTTTTTATACACAGCTTTGGCAATGCTTAAAGCGTCTGGCAGGAAGCGATGTCTGTCTTCTTGAAAGGTATCGAATAAATGACCAATGTAATGGCCAGGATATTGCGCCAGTTTCAATATTTCAAAAATTTGTTGTATTGTCATGCTTTGACAATGATAAATTGTTTTTTTGCAACAATTTATTTTTGCTTCATAATATAAGAAGCATTTCACAAAAAGATCTATCTTGATACTACTTAGGTTTTGTTGCCAATTGCCATGGTGAAGCCTTAAATATATATATTTAGTTTTGGTGAATACATTGAAGTGTTTAGATTTGATATATATGAAGACGCCTTTCGTAATTTGAGTATGCTATAGGTTGGGCTAATGTACATAACTTGATGTAATTTTATTTGAAATTATAATATTCATGTCATATGAGTCAATGACTAATTTTTTGTTATTTATTACAAATCAAATTAATCAATACATTTTGCGCTTGAATCCGACTGGAATTAATAGTATGAGTAATGGAATCAAGTTTCAGGTCGAATACCCAGGTTATCCGGTCGGTTGGCGTCGAATCGTCCACGTTGTACAGGTGAACCCGAGGTACCCCGGCGGAAGGCTGGGAGGCGGTTTACGGTTGATATGCCGGTGAGGCACGTCATGGGCAAGATTTTTAGCGATATCGCAGGTTAAACCCGGTCCGATTACCCGTAAATACCCCAAAGATTGGGTTATGTCGAAATAATACATTGTTAAATCTGCAACTTTTTAATTGGATGATGAAGCGGATGGCAAGGACAGTATTCTTTTAGCAGCTCTGGTCAAATATTTTGCTGATACCGACCGTGGATAATAATAATAGTTTAGATTATCGATCTGGACCGTAATAGGTTCATATCCAAAAAATCTCGTATCGATTTGGACCTTCTAGATAATATAGTTTTGCAGTCATGCGATCAATTTTACATATACTGGGCCGATAACTATAGTTTTGATACAGATCGAGATTATTTTTTATCACAGCACGATAATAGGTTTCTATAAACACGCTCGATGAGTAAATGGTGAATATTCTTTAACTTATTTATGTAGTATTTGAAGATTTCATTTAAAGACAAAATAATGTTTCCCTCTTTCACTGGTGTCTTTTAGCCCAAACTGGACCTGTCATTTCGATCAAACTTTTACCTCATTCGATACAGCAACTTTAGCTTGATGATTGTTGGAAGCAAAATACCGTTCTTTAAATCTAACGAACTATGATGCGTATTTTAATACAGCAACTAACGTACTGACAACTAATATATTTAACTCGGCATGAACAAAACAAACTTGTTTGCATATTGAAATTATGCAAATGTTTATCGATGCATTCGTTCGTTAGCAAAGCGAGGTTTGTAGCCTTTTACTTTATATATAAACAAATTTGTTCGTTTTCATGATTCGTTTATTTGAATGCAAATACAAATTCATGGGGCAGATTTTGCGCTTGTGTTTCCTTATAAACTTTAAAATAAGCACCTCATATACGTAAGCTTGGAGTACGATGATATGGGGCCAAAAATGTGACACTTGGTGCATGTATGTACATATGTATATAATTGGCGAAGTGTTAATGCGGAATTAGGTACACTGATTAAATGATGGATTTAGGGTGGCCTAATAAGTATTGGACATCTGTTTAGGGACACTTGAAGCCTGTGTATTCAGCTTAAACCCAGGTAGATAGTTGGCTTGCTATTACTATAATCTGCGTACTATCGCATTTACCGGTAATCAAACTCCTTTTTTGTTAATGCTTACCCTGACCGAATGCGATTTTTCTTGATCGTAGTGCTCATTGCTCGGTCCCGAACCTCGCTTTAGAATAACGTCGACTGAGGAGATTCGTTGAGGCCGTTCTTGTCCGGAAGGTACAAGATCTGATTGTGGCCATCCTCAAGTTTCGGCTGTGAGATAACATGAAATCTCTGAGAGTTGATCTCAAATGAGTATGATGAATTAGAGTCGGTCGTAATCACACAGAATTGGCGAATCGTTTGATTCACTCAATACAAATACCAACAACATAGTACGCCGGTTCCATTTTGAACATGATGATGTTCCCTGAGGGTTACTTGATGAAGTGAGGGGAAGACATTAGAGAGGAGGTTTGTTAGAATTGAAATGACAGTGACCTGTGAACACGAACACAACAAAGAGAGTCTTATACACCCACAGATGATCCTCTAAATGCAACGACTTATAGTCCTCGTATACTGACTTCGATGCTTCCCATATGTGGTAGTGTAAGAGAAAGAGAAAGCTGCATGCAGTGTACATCGATTAGTGCGATCGGACGATACCTATAGTCCAATCTGACCATTACGAGGCTTCTTGCGAATCAAAGAAGAGTTAACGAGTCAAGCTAATACTTGGTTCTTGTCGGGTTTGTTTTAGCAGCTATATATAAATGCTTTAAGTTTTTGGCTGACTAAGAAAGAATAAATCTCATAAAAAACCTAATAGCCTCCCCCCCCTCTTTGCGGCCAGGTTCTCCCAAGAAGAATTTTCTTGGGGTTTTAGTTTTGTTCGGCCAGCATTTCTTGCTGATTGGCAGTTCAACCTAGTGTGGATCGACTAGAGATATCATACGATTGATATTAAACCTTAATAAGAGATGAAGGGGAAGTCAAATTACGTATTTGTGAATTTGGCGTGTGATTTTGAACGGAATTTACTCCCATTGCATTTGGAAGGCATGAAGTGCTCTGTCGTTCATGTTAGCCAATTATGTGGCAATTTTGCAGCAATGTAATGGCACTTTGGATCCACGGATGCATGGATTTGGTATACTAATATATCATGACTTCACGTCGGAAAAAAGTATTTGGTCATTAGAAACACTTTGTTGAAGAATGGAGTTGACGAAATGTGGTCAAATGGCGGATTGATTTAGAACCGTTAGAGTATAAGAGAAATCGAGGTTGAATGAGGAAACAGTGGAAAGGACCTTGAGTTTCGGGGCTCTGACTACCGTGAGATACTTTCACTCGCAAATCCTTTCGCCAAACATGTGAGGGATTTGTCCCCATATTCGAAAATTGAACATTCCTTCTGCAAATCATTCTTAGGAATATCTGATTATACAATAATAAATGAGGCAATTGATGATATGGGGCCAAAATACATTTTGGGGTCATGTATGTATGCACGTATATATAATTTGGCGAAGTGTACGGAATTGGGCCGCCTTCCCCAATTAAATGATGGATCGAGTCTTTAGGAGTGGCTGAAGTACTAAACAACTATTCCCAAAGGTTTTGAGCACTGCCCAACTTGATCTAAGCCTATATAGATTGTACTATTCCTATAAATACCAGTACTATCACACCATTTGAGGTAATCACGAAACTCCTTTTCTTTACCTGGCCCCGGTCGTTCTTTGTCGGTCCACGACTGCTTCCCGAAGAATAACGTCGCCTTAAGGAGATCGTTCGCCTCGGGAGAAAGATGCAGTCGGCGTCCTCTGCAAAGAAGTTTCCCGGCTAGCGGACAACGGTGATCACCCAGGTGGAAGGATTGTCAAATCGAGCAGTATTGGCGATGGATCGAGCCAGGTTAATCACGGCCGGGGAATTGTAAATCAACGATACCCCGCATAAACTCAAAATCTTAAATGGCACTCCACTGTAGTGTTAACTTTGCGGGATTAAAGTTAACGGGAAAAATGACATATATTTGTGACGGAAATATATTGAATCGCCAAATAACCGCGTTGAGCGATTAGATTATGCGACCCGATTAACTGGCATTTAACTTAATAACAACAGAATTATTCGACAATTAACATATTAAGTTAACTTTCCGCGCATTGACGTTGCTTATGAGTTTATGGTGAAGCACTGAGGTCGGCTGCATCTATATTTAATGTGTTAAGGTTGGCATAAATTAATATAATGTTACTCTTGTCAATCGACTGAGATGCGTCGACAACGTGAATTATTTATAATGCGTTACTTGCTTTGGGTTAAGGGGTGTAATTATGAAAGGAAATGTAGGCGAAGTTCCAATTGAAATTTCACCGTTACGAAACAATAGGGAGTAGGGATAAGTTTCTTTAATTGAACTTTAGTTTTTAGGGTTTAAGGCTACTTCCAAAGCGCAAACGTAATTATTTATGCAACTCATTAATCGTCTTTTGAAAAGAAGATGAAAGCGAAAAACATATACTTTAGTTGGGCCACCGTAGTGGGGAAAGAAAGCGAAATGGCTTTTTCTTGCTCTGGGAATTTCTTTAATGACTTCAATTGTTTCTAGTAAGGTGTGAACTTCTTGGGAAATACTTTGGTTGTTTGAAGACTTCTCACGATCGTATTAAAAATGAGCTTGAGTGTAGAATGCATAAAATATATCTTATAAGTGCTTGTTTTTTTACTATAATCTCGTAGTATTCACGGAATTAGAATAACTGTATAGTGTTAGTATAATAAAGCCCAAAATTTGCAAGATTTAACGTTATCGAAGGAATAAAAGGTCTTATATTGAAAAGAAATTATATAAAATCTTTTTGGCATTCTGAAAATGTAAAATAATATCTGATATTACGTATCTATTAAGTAACTCAACTAAAAAGTTGTTGAATTAGATTGAGTTTAACAGCACAAATACGTTATTATTGTGACATCTGAGTTACTAGAGAAAAAATGACCTTTTCTTTGAGTTGCCGATGGTATAGTCATGCTTTACATGAAGCGTAAGGAACTGGGCTTTATATGTCCTAATGAGTATCTTAGCATAGATGCCGTATAGAGATATTAGAAGTATTGATCATTCTTAAAGCAATTCTGAGATATGGATAGGATGGCCAGGTGTTGGTCGTGTGTATTTCTGATGAAAATTTGACAGAGTTAGTCTGATATGTAATTTGGTACTTCCATAATTTGGGAGAGATCGGATCGCCCGATATAAAATGATTTTAAATCAGCGTTGCGATGGTATTCCGGATGTTATCGAAGAATAGTGTTTTTGCAATAAAATATTGATTTCATAGCACTTAATACTAAAACTTCTAAATTGCTATCTTGCAGAAATGGGAGGGGGGCAAAGTGTGGTGATTTCACCCTAAGTATCACTACAGCCCAGACAGTATGGGCCCTATCCAAGGGTGGAAGTAGTGGTCAAATGTTTGAGTGAAGGAGTCATGATTTCCTGATTGGATTTTTGGTTCCCCACCTTCTAGGCAATATAAGCAGCCAGAACAGCATTGTGCATGGCAAGCTGACGAACAAGCGTGGTGGGGTTCATGGAAGGAAAAGTGTCTACCGCCGCCCCCTCCTCCCGGAGCTGTCTTCCGGTGGGGCGTAACCTGTCCTGTGGCGCTGGAACGTCATCGGAAACCGTCGACGTCGTGGCGTAATATCGAACAGAAGAAGAGAGGAAGACTCTATGGCAATCACGCGACCATGTTAGTTCAGGAATTAAAGAATATAGAGAGGCAGATTGAAGAACGATGACATTTGTCACGGGATCTTGAAATTGCTTGATCAAACACTCATTCCTGCTGCTAATACTGGGGATAGTAAGGTGTTTTATTTGAAGATGAAGGGGGATTATCATAGGTATTTGGCTGAGTTTAAGACTGGGGCTCAGAGGAAAGAGGCTGCTGAGAGTACCCTCACTGCTTACAAAGCTGCTCAGGTTCAATTTCATTTTTTGCTTGCAGATCTGGGCATTTGGGTTCTTAAAGATCATGGATTTTTAGTCAATCTGTCCCAAAAAGATGTCCAGTTTGATGTTTAATGCTTCACTTTTTCATGTGACTTTTGTTACAAAAATCTGAATCTGTTAAGTGTTTGAATGTGATGATGAGGTGTAGTGCTGATAATTGATTTGTTAATTGATTGAAGGATATTGCCAACACGGAGCTTCCTCCTACTCATCCCATCAGGCTGGGACTTGCTCTCAACTTCTCTGTTTTCTACTATGAGATCTTGAATTCGCCAGATCGTGCTTGCAGTCTTGCAAAACAGGTGATACATTTTGCCTGTTGTTCGACGAATTGTTACTTTGTAAATATTATGTTGTTGGCTTCAGCTATTTCATGTTTATTCTGAAAAAAGATCTGCCATATTACGAGTTTAGTTGCGACTTGCGAGATCATCTGAATGATTATTTTGATATAGACACGTTATGATTTGAAATATATTAATAAAAATGGTGAATATTTGCATCTTGGCTTTTGATGAAGCTATCGCAGAGCTAGATACCCTAGGCGAGGAATCATACAAGGACAGCACTCTCATTATGCAGCTTCTTCGTGATAACCTCACCTTGTGGACTTCTGACATGCAGGTGAATACATCTATAACTTATCTCTTTGTTTTTTCAAGTATTGTATTATAACTGTTAGTTTAATGTTGCATCCTCGTGATATTTTTATCGATATCCATCTTTACATTTTATCATGTAATACAATGAATGTTTAGAACATGTTCCTAAATCCCAGTGCATCCGAGGTGCACATTACAGGTTCTTACTCACTTGTTCTGAATCAAATTATCGTCAAGAAAGATTATAAAAGTTGTCATGCTCATACACATGGTTAGCTATCATGTTTGACCTCCATTAAAGGAATTTTATGAAGTTTGTTACTTTGGTTTCTTTGTGGATAGTAAATGAAACATGGCTATTGATACTTCGATCATGATTTATCATTCTACGACCATAGCACTATAAAGTAGTGCAATATGCTGCCCTAGTCTTATAGTTGGACCAATTTTAATGTGTTGGTCATTGATGCAGGATGATGGAACAGATGAAATCAAGGAAGCTCCCAAGGCCGAGGAACAACAATAAGGCCGCCGCTTCAATTTCACTTGTGTCATATTTATCATAGTGTAACCTCTCCTTGCATTGGTTTTGCATTGAAAAGCTCCATAAATTGTTCCCAGTTATGTTAGCTTTTAGGTTTGTTTCATTGTTTCTCATGTTCAACTGAATGGTAAGCTTTATGTGTTCCAACTACAAATTGAAGTGCTTATGTTTGAATTATTTGGTTAATCCAAAATACTTATAAAATGTTATCTATTCCTTGTCATATTCAAATATCAAATTCTTGATCTGTCCTGTTAAAGTTACAAGTAACATGATTGATCTTGTCACAATTGATGGTTTATTATTCTCTTGTCATCAATGTGATCATGGGTGGTGACAAAAATGTTGTAGTTATCTAAGAACATGTCACATGCTCATCTAGTCATCCTAGTCTTTTGATTCTATCCTATTGTCCCTAAACTTTATAGGATACTGAGATGCCCATTGTGGATCTAGTTATCACAGACATGAACTCAATCTCATGATTGTCTTATTATAGATTAACTTCAACTTTTACATTTTTATGACTATTACATATGATCAAGTTTAGTTTTCTAGTTAATTGTCACACCGTTAAAGTTGAAGTTAGCATTTTAAAAATTTAGATGATATTGCTAGTGTCTATGCTATATATAATATGTTATATATAATGCAGAAATTAATTGATTTTTGTATTACAAACATTGATAATCTCACTTCAATTCTCATTTTCTCTTCACTGAGCTCTATAAACATTTAATTTAATATCATAAGTAGAGTGAGATTGTACAAGTCGGATCGTTTGAGATTCAACGTTACTTCTATAAACTTGATAGCCACACGATATATTATCAATGGGTGGGCTATTTTTAAGCAAAATCTAGCATCCGTGTGAAATGATTCTTGACACCCAACAGTTATTTTTTGAGATGCAAAAAAAATAATCGACTTGTTACGTGGATTTAAAACACTTACCCAAATCATGGGAGTATTAGCCAAGAGGCACAATGAAAAAGTGGAAAGAAAGTATACGATGATTACATTAGCTTCTCTGAAGGTCTGTGGTTGTGTTATTTATACATGAAATGCACTAAATCTGTTTAGTGTTTGCCAAAGAAGTATGGAATTTCATTTTGTTGCAGTGTAGCTGAATACAACCTGAATATTGCCATATCAGTAATGCATGTTTCCCCATGTTCATTTTATTGGTTGATTTTGTCCAAATCATAGTAATGAACAGCTTAAAGTGTATTTATATATTGTTGTGAACTCTAATTAGAATATTGGGACAAACACTACAATAATAGAAGTAGCATTTGCATTACAAAAGAATAGATAATGAAATTTACAAGCCCTGTTACTTGTCTTTCCTTTTCTCATTTTCCAATAGTATGGTAAGTTGCTGATGCTCTCATTTTCAAGAATTCTGCAACTCAGCCAATATTATATCTCGGACAAGCGATATCGTCACCACTTTTTCTCTCTTTACCGCCTCTGATGTCAACTGCACTGCTTTCTTTATCTTCTTTTGCAATATCAACGGCCTCTGATTGCCATCTGCCTGAAAATTGAAAAGAATTGCAGATTAATGGCATTCCGGCAACATTTTCAAATTGATAGGCACAAGTTCAGGATAAATGATCACCTTCCATAAACCATCACTAGCAAGGATAAGTACATCGCAGCTCAAATCAACAGTAAGGTCTTGGATGTCTGGATCTGATCGTAAATGTGACTTTAAACTTTTATCACCAAAAGCACGAGAGACAGCCAGCTGACCATTGACACGAGGAACATCTCCTGAAGGAATTCAAATTTAAGCATAAAACACATGTTTCCGAATGCAACACTATAATATGTGACGGTGAAGTAATGTCAAATATTTTTCCGATTAGCATCCAGCAACAATAGGAAATTGTAGTATTTAGGCGGGAGCCTCTTCAAAGGGATTGGGGCATGTTGATCTAGCACTCAAAAGTGTTTCAATAAGTGTAATACATAAATATCAGTCTGTCCACATCTGGACCCTTCCAGAAACTTGATGAGCATCTCAACAGCGCCCTTTGCATGCTGTCAAACCAATAAGTTTAGCGTTTTGGTTCCTTATTCTATCAGGAAACTTGCAACAGAAAAAGCTACACGACGAAGCACATCTTTGCATTGGGGAAACCTAAGAGAAACTCTTCTACATCTAGCAGACACTCTCCTAACATGAATCTTAAAGTACGTTCAGTTAGTTGCATAGACCCATCAGTAGTCTATTGAAGTCTAGCTAACTTGGACTCCGGAAAGTCTACTGCAGTCTTCTAACTTGGACCCCAGAATTAGCATTTGCCAATATCCATCTCCAAAATTCACCTTCCGTTAATATAGACAATAAACCTTAAACTAATTATATTTACAAGATAAAGTTGCTAAAGGAAAACCTGGCATCTTGGAGACGAACCCTCCCTTGTTCTCAATGATATTTCGTTCAGTATCAGGTTCATGGTCTATGGTCATCGCCACAGCTTTACCTCCCTTAGAAAGAACAGCCCGTGAATCTCCAACATTAGCTACCCACAATCGTTTGCCATTTATTAGAATAGCTGTGACAGCAGTGGATCCACCTCTTCCCAAATTGGAACTGTTTGAAAGAATTGCTTGATCCGTTTTCTCATAAGCTTTGACGATTGATCTGCCTGGGTCAACCCAAAACCCCTCCTAGAATCATTAGACAGCAAGCAAAGCATGAGATAAGAGGTTAATGAAACTACATTAGTAATGATGTGAAAATCAGTGAATGGTGCATACCTCATTTAGAATGTTTCCAAATAAATGCTTTTGCAAGTAAGCTGGAACTGCATCCCCCAGATGGCCATCATATATAGCGAAAAGCCCAAGTTCATGATTTTGAGTCTTGACAAATTTGGCGACGTGATAATCTTCCATAGGATGATTAGCTTGCCCTTTAACAAGACTTAAACCATATCTAATATGACCTTCTTGACTTCTTCCCTTTCCAGAGCCATTTGAAGGATGTGCCCCGACACACTAGATGATATAACGTTATTTATGAGGAAGGGGAAACCCTTCTAGTACACAAAACTTGCATGGAAGAAGGGGAGACATCAGACAAGTAACAAAAGTAGGGGATGACATTGCATTATAAATTAAGGAAATAGGAGACACAAGAAGAGCAGGTCGAGCCACAAGCCGGTTAAAATGTGTTCGATAACTAGTTCCCTAAGTTTTCCATCTCATGATTGAGCATTCAAGTGGAGCTAAGGAAGACACTTGCAGTATCTAATTTCCTAGAAGAAACTTCATAAATTTATCCTAAATCTTCCACTCCCCAAGAGCCATTCTGACCATATTTCGGCTTCGCAATGGAAACATAAGCCTCAAACAATGTGCTTAAAAACATTCAAAGACATAGAGCCAACATGAAGCTACAATTAGCAGTAGAGGTTGTTTCTGAATTGACCACAAGAGTGAAGTGCAAACACTATCGACTACTTCACAAAACAATATACAATACTACAGTAATGAAGTAAAACACCTGAAAAAACAAGCAGAAAGGATTTAATTACCTCAACACAAGAGTCGCCAATACAGAACAACTTAGCCATCCAAATAATATAAACTGAAACCTTCAGCCAAAAATATCACCACCAACCAAAACTATCACTCTGATCAAAATATTAAGCAAAACCCCACTCAGAAACCATAAAATATTCCCCAAATTCTCAACTAGAATATCAAAAGATCAATAAAAACCACCACAAAGAATTTACAATAAAAAAGTCAAACCAACAAAAGATTGAATTTTTCTTCTTATACTAATTGAAGGGTCAAAAAGTAGCAACCAAAAAGAGAACTTAAGAGTTTTACAATAAAGATTGGTCCTTTTTCTTGTGCTCATTAGTCTATACTATAAAAACAAAAGAATGACAACAAATTGGTACCAAAAGTATAAATATAGAGTTGTTTATTAGGCAATGATTTGTTGAACAGTAGGCGTTGACTTTTGATGCCTTCTTTTATTGCTAAATCTATATCTATATAAGCTTACAAAAGTTTTATTCATGTGTGTTTAACTGAATTTGTGAAAATAAAAATCTTCGAATGAGTTCTTTATTTAAAATAAATAATTATGTTATTAATTTTGTGATGAAGTTATCATTTCGTTAATTTAGTTGAAAGTTATGTAATTATTTTACTTGCTTAGGGATTCTGAAAAGATATAATTATTAACTCATTAAATTGATTGATGGTTTACCAAATGCAATAATGATGAATGAATTTTATTAGTCTTTAATATTTTATGTAAAGGATTAAATATTTTTGTAAAAAGTTAAATATAATTAAAGATATACATTATTAGAATTTACGTAGATTTTTTTATTCTTTAATTTTATGTAAAGGATTCATCAGACAACAGTTTAATCGAATTCCCATGACTTCTATAATTTCTTAATTTTAAGATAAACTATATATTGAACCACGTATGAATATGTATATAGAAGCTTGGAGAAAACAAATATTTCTCTATGTTTTAACTTTTAAGTTGAACTACTATACATGTTTTATATACATTAGAATAGCAAATGATATGACTACATATATTTTTACAATGTAATACCTCCATACAATTTCTATTTGAATACCTCCATAAATTTTTATAATATAGTACCTCAATACAATTTATATTTGAATCGTCTGATAAATACAATAATGCTCTGCGGTGAAATAAATATAATGTATTTATGAATTTACTTCATTGTAGTATAAATGATTAAAATACTTCAAAGTTACCCGACTCTTTATTATTGTTTCAACTTTTAAGCTAATTTTTAAAAAATTAATGATATTTAATTAGTATTAATAATTGTATTTATCTTTACATCATTGTAATTATAATTCATTAAAATACTTAAGTACGATGATCTAATTATTTCCTTATCACAGAATGATATTAAGCTTATTCGTTTTCTTTATAATGTAATTGGACGAATTTATCAAATCTCTACATTAATTTGACTCCTTATAACTTTCATAATTTCGGTTGAGTAGAAGCAAAAGAAAACTTCGTATCTTATTTCTTTTTAATACAACTCTTAACATATCTAATTAATCTTCGAGGTAATTTTCTCAAATACAATATCTATTCTTTGGACCCGGTCTTGATCAATGTTTATGATGAATTAAATAGAATTAAGAAGTTATCATAGGAGTTACATGAATTTTATTATTTATTTAATCCTTATGTAAATGATTAAATAAAATTAAGAAGGTATCATTGGAGTTACATGAATTTTTTAATTTCTTTAATTTTTATGTAAACTAAATATTGAAGCACATATGAATATAGAACATCCGAGTATGCAAAGATTTTTTTATGTTGTAACGTTTAAGTTGAACTATACATGTTTGATTATGTATACATTAGAATAAAAGATATGACTAAATAAAATTTTATAATATAATTCCTCCATAACAATTTCGATTTGAATCGATACAATGAAATACGTACATTAATGTGTGCAATGAAATAAAATAATGTATTTATGGATTTACTACTACATTGTAATTCTATTTCGTTAAAATGTTTAAAAGTTACGTGACTCTGCTATTCAACTTTGAGTTAATTACAAAAAACTAATGATAATTAAATAATTAAAATTAATAATTGTATTTATGTATTTACATCATTGTAATTATAACTCATAAAAATACTTGAAAGTTACATTAGTCTCATTATTTCACCATTTGAGAGTTACATCTTGTTTAATTGCTTTATAAATAATAATTTATTTTATCTTAGGTATTCTGTAGCTTTTCAAACATCATCTTTCGTAGCGAAAATGATATTAACTTTGTTTTATTAGTTTTCTTAGAATATTTATATTTTGTTGGACTACTTATGAAATTTATATAAATTCAACTCATCAAAACAAATAATGTTGTTATGTTGAATAAGAAATATCCAAAGAAAGTTTTCCATGGTATTTCTTTTAATTTAACTTTCTTCTATATGTCACGACCATTGTTAATAATTTTTAGTTAATTTCTCAAATATCATTTTTATTGTTTGGATAATATCTTATCAAATTATATTATCGGTTAGTTATCGTTACATTAGACAATTTGGAGTAACAAAATATAAATTATGGTTTGATGTTTATATTTGTTGTTTTTTATACTAGATTTACCATTGATGTTGTACTTTTGATGATTGTATATGAATACAAAAAGTTTAATACAAATATAAAAATGTCTTATCAAATTAATTAAAATAATATTATATAAAACTATATATAGCGATCAAATTAAACATTATCCTTTACGAAACCGCAAGTACATAATAAAATTATTAAAGAAATTCACTATTAATTTTAATATATTTATGTCTTTGTTATATAACATGAGAAAAGAAAAGTAAATATAGATATAATATGATTTTATTTTCTTATTTGCTATTTACCAACACTATCTTCTTCCATAAAAATATGATAGTAATAAATATATGATATTTATAATTGTTATTAATAAACATTGAATGAAAGGTATCCTATAAAAATATATAAGTTGTCAACTACTTTTATTTTCTAATGTCATGTAACTTTTGATAATAAATAGGATCCTACTATTAGTTGCATAATCAAAATCTAATAGGCGTAACAACACGTTATACAAAGAGGAAAGTTGCAAAATCTAGATGGTATGTGTATATATTTCAAGTGAAAATTTAGACTATCTTCAAACTTTTAAGCAAACCTAGATTTATATTATTTAAAATTCATTATTTTTATATTTTATGAACTTGATCTATTGAGTTAATTTTTTCTTCAATTTTTTAAGAATTGAATAAAAGTAAATGATTATAAAGTTTTATAATTTTTAGATTCGAGATTGTCCGCGTCACCGGCTTACACGTAATATGATCTTAGTACCTTATAAAAGTGTGAATGTGAAATAATTATTTCTTTTCATTTTGTAACTCTAAATTACCCGCTTCCAAATTAAGTTAATTATAAAGAATGTAATGGTTATTAAACTTCAATTACATTTAAATAAATAATTAAATTTATATATTTTTTCCTTAAGGGCCGGTTATAATACCTCTTTGTATGATTGTCAAACTTGATTAGATTTAAATAAGTAATTAAATTTATGTATTTTTCAACTTGAGCCGGTTATAATAACTTTCATTAATTTTTTAAGACAAATTATTGCTATCTCTTGGGAGTTACATGACTCATTATGTCATGGAGTTACACATTTTATTAATCAATATATAGTACATGACTAAATACACAAATCTAAAATAATTTGTATTGGCATGAATGAAATGAAATATGTACCATTGTAAAAATAAAAGTAAACATTGTATTGAATTGCTCACTTTTTATTGCGTAATTTGGCTCTTTACATTATCATTGACATGAATGAAAAATATTATCATGAATTGAATACTCATTATATTAATATAAGATTATAAAAATATTAATACCAAATATTATTATCAAATTTATTTAGCATATACTTTAAAATTATATGTGAAATGATCAACGATCAAGTTTAGTCTCACAAAATCAAGTGACTTCTAATATGAATGTAACAAAGTATTATATTTATTTTTAATTCAATGTAATAAAGAATTATTAATTTTATAGTTTATTTTAATTTTTGTCATTGGATAATTGTTAAATAAAAGGCTAAATGTATGAGTCATGTCCAAATTAATATAACTTGTAGACTATATTTGTATCTCCAGCCTTATATTTTAAGACAATTTATAGTGATTGGGGATTCTGATACTCTTGGTATTCATGAAGTAATTGATCTTTTTTTTTTATACTTAGCGATGATATTATTTCAAATATAATAGTATTACAAATCTGAGACTTTTTTTGCTAACTATTAATATACGGGTTAAGAGAATAATTACAAAGCTATTACAGTAAAAGAAATATTTGAGGCTTCGAGCATAATGCTCTTGGTTGGAGGCGTGGGATGAATATTATTTAAATTTGAAAATATGTGCCATAATAATTGATCTTTGAAGCAAATAATGTAATTAATGTATTTGGCATCAAGATAATAAGCACACATTAAATTATATTTAAGACAATTTATAGTGATTGGGAGTTCCTGATACTCTTAGTATTCCATAAGTAATTGATCTTAAAATAATATAAGTAAACAAATCAACCATTTCATATCAAGATAATAAAACACATTAAAATTATAGTTCAAGACAATTTATAGTGGTTGAGGATTTTAATCTATTCTTTGTTCCGCTATTTTGGAAGTTACACAAAAGATAATTCTTACTTTCTCAAATATTTTTTTATGATTAAAATTAATCAATACATTCTAAAGAAAGTAATTGTATAAATAGATACAATTAGCTAGTAAGCCATTATGTTCTCTAAAAAAAGTAAACCAATTTCTCCCATATTTGTTGATCGCAATGATGATAGTAACTCTTCCTACTTTAATATTAAGCAAAACCCAACAAAACCTCCTCTTTTTCTATTATAAATGTCATCAAATTGTGTGAGTTGAAGTTCTTGTGAGTTAAATTAAATCTTACACTGCGATAAAATGATTTATATTCTATTTTTTTTGAACATGTAACACATAAAAATATTTTCTATATACTATTTCATCTTTTACTCCTTTACACTTTATTCATATATATTTATATAACAACAATTATAGACAATTAGAGTTTTTGCATGAGATGAATGAAAAAAGTACCTAACCATTAATTGTTATAAGTAATTTTTTGATTGATTATTTTTCTATGTAATATTTGTTTTTATTGTATACGCAATTTGATAGGTTGATTATCTTATTATAATAATAATAATACTTAGAAATCTTGGAGTCTCTTGAAATTAAAAAAAAATTAATGATATTTTTGGATATGATAAATAGAACTTGAACATTCTTCGTATGATTTATAACTTGAGATTAAAAGAGGATTTGTGTGAGTTTAAAAAGAAGAAATACACGCAACTATATTATATTCATATCCCATAGCCATATATAAAAATCCTCAGTAAGCTTAGTTATATATTTCTAACTCATGTTTTTTAATACTTACTCAATTATGTATATATAGAGATTTAATTCTACAAAATTAAAAATAGCAGTAAAAGATTAATTGGATGACTAAACATAGATTAAATTTTATCAAACTTACAAATAAGTATAAGTGAATATTGGTCTCGATAGTTCTTGCAAAGAAATATGTGACATTATGTGCTTATTAGAAAAGATAGTACTCGTAAGCCAAAATATGGTTAAATGAATATTAGTATGTTTTGTCATCCTAATTATGATTAATCTGTCGATTCTAATAAATTATGAAACAGCCAAAAACTTAAGTTATATACTTTAAGTTTGTAATAACCCGTTACAAAAAAAAAATTCGGTCGGTTGGACCGGGAATAGTATAATTTTTTCGATGATAATATTATTTAAATGCAAAATTTTTGAGCGAATTTCATTTATAATTTAGTAGTGTTTGCCATGGAAGAATTTATCTTTGAAATCGGGTTATTGGAGATTTAAATGCGATAAAGCGAATGCTTAGAAGCCGAGCGGAATTTCGAATTTTTATAAATATCTTTCTGAAACTTATCCTCACATCATCAAACACTTCACCATTTGCATCTTGTTCCATTTTTGGGCGAGATACTTCTTCCGCCCCGTGAACATTTTTTTCCATTTCTGCTTGATTGTCATTTCAGGCTTCAAAGCCGTTTGTAATTGTTCTCTTAAATCATTCTCTTCGAGTTAAGGTAAGAAATTTCAAGTCTTTCGAGATATTTCTTGGGTTTGAGATAGTTGACTTTTACATAATTGAATGTTATGATAAATCTTAGTTGGTTATGGGTTACATAACGTATATAGTGGCCAATTAGCGGTTTAGGGGTTGTTTGAGGCGTTATGGTCGAGTTGACTTTGTAGGTTTTCGTTGACTTTTTAGGTTGATATTTTTCTAAAACTTTAAATGTGTGGAGGTTATATTGGGACCTTATTATAGTTGTTATGATGTTAAATTAAATTGATTTAAATTTATTAAAGGTGTTATGTTGAAAAAGTAGAAAATTCAAGTTGAGTTATAATTGATATTTCGAATTATAGATTGTTAATTATGAACTTGATGATTAATTAAATGACTTATAAGTTGATTTGTAGTGAGAAAGTGATACGATGGAATTTAGCGAGAGGATCGGAATGGTTGTGTGTCAGATGGGATTATAATTAGATAGTTTATCAGTCAAGTTAGACAATTTAGAAATAGTTCCCTAAGGGTGGTTATGTATCCTCTAGAGCGCCCGGTATAGTAATAGGTTTGATCATACTTTACGGGTATTTTGTTAGGCATTGATCGTGGAAAAGGCGGGTTACATGATTTTCATGAAGGCTGCGGTAGCTAAGCGAGGTGAGTACTTATCTACATGGGTGTTACTTTACGTCTTACCTTGATTTGTGACTCATACATGTTATTGTGGTGTGATTATGTTGAGAATGATGTACATGTCATTTATTATTCATGATTATAGAGAATGATAGCCACATATAATTGTTTATTATGTGATTGTGTTTTATTGGCTGAAGAGATTCTTTGGGTAAGTAACAACGAACTCTGACTTATATTACTGATTAATGGCGTGTGTTATGTATAATGGCTTTTTGATATGTTTGTGGCTTGTCGTGATTGTGTTGATTCTGATTGTGGGATGTTTTGTTGTGTCTTTGTAATATTGTTGGGAGTAGAGTAGTTGTTTGGGTTATGCATGAGTTTGAGGCCTTGAGTATCGGGGGTGAACTTTATAGTTGGGATTCTTTAGGGATTAGGTGGCTCTTGCTTCGCTGCGGGATATGTGGCGCTATTATTTTATACTACGGTATAATTATGCGGTTTGGCCTTATACTTCGGTATAAGGCGGTATGACTCTCTTTTGATGGCTTTCTTTGTAATGCGTTATCGGTGTACATACTCACGGTATAAGCGTGCGTTTGTATATACTTGGGGTATTAGGCGGTATGAGTCTTTTGATCACTTTCTTTGTGTTCGTGTCGATGTAAATGTTCATTGTGATGTGGCCACATCACTACTTAGGTATAGCGTGCGGTTTGGCCTTATACTTCGGTATAGGCGGTGTTTATTAGCGGTTGATCGAATTCCTTAGCAGTGGAAGCCCAGTTAATTATATCTTGGCATTAGATGTTGGTATACTTATTGGAGATATGAGAGAGATAGAGGTGATGACTAGATTTATAAATCGATCTTGAGTCTACGTGATTTCATTTAAGGTGATTATGTGCTTTGTTAGGCATTATATCTTAACGTGTTATCTTGAGACATGAAACCTTATTGTATGACACAGTTAAATAGTCACGGATATATGTATATTATTCATGTTTATTGTTAAGTGGAAGACTATCTCGTTTAGTTGGTAAATTCATTACTTGTGTTAAAGTTTCAGCTGAGCAAAAACACTTCCGCTACGGGCGTTTTCGTTTGTCTTGGGGTTGTGGTGTTTAGTTAGGCAAAATTTTGTTGGAGGTTGTTCGGTGGCTAGGTGAGCATCGGGTGGTGAGGATCTCGCGATCTCGTTTGATGTTATTGACGGTTTTTCATTGTTGTATTTCCTTTTGAAATCTTAGCCTTGTCGGTAGTCATTACGTATTCGGGATCTGATGCATATATTGTTGTGGCGGCTGGCATTGCTATTTTTGGGATATGTTGTGTATATATATATATGGGTTGGTCATTTCGATATCAATTGTTGGATTATAAATTTTTTAATTTTGATTTGGGAAACTTAATTGTGATCGCATTTTTTGGATGAAGCAGGTGTGTTTTAAAGCTGATCGTCAATCGGTTTGGTGACTCTGGTATTCGATTTAATGATTACCATGCCATTTGCCAGAAGCGAGATTCGTTCTAAATTATATATAAATGTTTTGATAAATTCAAAAATTGTCAAAATAGAAAATCATAGTTATATATACTTTAAATTTTAAGTGTAATTTTATAACACAAAAGTATATTAAATACTTTAAAAATTGATCTTGCCATTTACATTATCAATACCATTTATATATAACTTCAAAACTATAAATGAAATCCACACGTTATATTATATCTATTTTTTGTTGGTTGAATCTAAAAATATATTTGTTGAAATTTTCACACTAAGCAGAGAAGAAAAAATTTATGTTTATTCTAATTTTAAAATACCTTACTATTTGAATATTTTTCAATTTATTTATTTGAAGTAGATAACTAACATAAATATATTAGTGAGCTAACATGTAAATTTACTATATTATGTCGGTTTAAATATTATATATTAATTCATTTCGTCCACGCCAACATATAATATACTACTCATTTATTAAAGCTCGGTGAAACTATATACAGTAACTATAGCACATAATCTAGCAATCTTGATATAGCTGGATTTAATTCTTAACCAAAAGATATTTGAAGCTAAAATAAACAACAGATTCATTAAGTGTAACTTGGATCTTCTTTTACATTAACTATATTTTACTCAAATCAATATAGTAAATAAATTAAAATATATTTAAGAATATGATAAGTAGATTGGATAATAATTATATAATAATGGTTATTTACAAATTAATTTCATTCATTATTTTAGTCGGCAATCTGATCTCAGTATGTATCCTTTGGGCAAATCGATGAAGGATTGGGATAAATAGTATAATACATCGATTTCATACTGTGATAATAGAGATTCGTTTAAGAATGGCGTTAGTAAAGAGACACTAATTATAGTCTATATAGTTTGTATTCAAATCTTCTAGAACATTCAATGATCTTATTTCGATCACTCAGTGTGAAAAAATCGCAATCACTTATTACACAATATAAATTTTCAATCACTCGTGTGAAATTTTTCAATAAATTAAGCGTTCAATATAAAATTTTCAATGGTCTATTTCGATATCAGTGGCCAAGAAAAAATCATAATCTACTTATTACATAAGCATCTCTTACTGAACAAATTAAAGTCCAAATCCATGATCATTGGTAGTAATAATTGTGTTTAGCATGCCATAGTTGACTAGACCTCATATTGTAGCTTTTGTGTACTGAGTAGTTGGTTTGGTTATGTGAAAAAGATGGAAGAAAATTGGTTGCCACACATACTCTCCCTACCACCGTCAATTGAAAAATATATAAAAAGATAGTATTAAAATGCGTGTTAGTATTAACGTAATAATTTTTATTCAAATTTAAGTTATGTTCCGTTACTTAAAGATTATAAAGTTCGTTAATGCTGACTATCGAAAAACAAACTAAATGTTTTTTTAAGTATATAATATGTGTTGTGGATTGATCTTATAGGTTACCAAGAGTGATCTTAGTGCAAAACTCCATTCAAGAATCCTTAGTGGAACTAAATCATGGAATTTTGGAATTGGGAGACCTTTGTCTGATAATAATTCAAGTGATAGTTGGTCAAGTCAAGCTAGAGTTTCTGGTCAACCTTCAATGGAGGAGGTATTGGTTCCTGCCTCTCAGCTTGAAGATAAGTTGACTAGTTCAGGGAAAGAGCTACTACCACAATGTCCAGATTCCCCCATTGATCCTGGTAAGTCACACGTAGACCTGTAAAAAGCCTGAAATCTTGATTCGATTCGATGCAGTTTGAGCCGAGATCAAACCTCATTTTTAGGTTCGGTTGAGCTCGAGCCGAAGGTCCATTCGGATCGACCCACATAAATTTATAATTTTTTTCCATATTTTATCATTAAAATTGTATGTTCCTGTCGAACATCGAACCTCGAACTTTCGAATCGAAACTCCGATTCACTCAAACCTCGAGTCGAGCCAAACCTCGAATCTTCTGTTCGAGCCGAATTCGAAACTGTTCAGGTTCGATAGGGTCGGGCTCGTTTACCGGCCTAGACTCACACTCATTCCATCACGAAAAGGTTTGTCGTGTTTTAAATTTTGAACTCAAATATTTCTGTATATGTGGTCTAATGTTTACTGAAAAATTTATCAAGATAATATTTTCGACAAACTTCACATCATAATTTTATGGAAGACAGTTGATCAAAAGTGGATGATGCAAAAAAGAAAAGATAAACAAATAGTTGCTGGAATTTGAAAAAAGTAACACTTAGTTGGCGACAACACAAGTGCAATGGTAGTCGCTCGAGTTACAAACTAGTTGCACAAACAGTCATAGAGTTTGCATTGGTGCATTGGTAGTCCCGGATTATATACTAAAGCTAATGGAGGAAAAGGATCATTTGTATATGCAACATGTTTGAAACTCATGGACTACCATTGTACTTGTATAAACTCTAATGACTAAGTCTGGACTTTTTTCAAACTCCGGGGAACTATTTGAGCAATTAACTTCAAAATATAACAATGACCAAATAGAATTTGATTACCAACAAGAGGCCAGTGTGATATGTTGTTTTGCTATTAGTACAAGCTCTTTCCATCCTATATGATTGGAGTTAGACAACTAAGAGTGTCTAAAAGAGAGCATGGTTCAAAGATTGTTTTCACAGGGACTTGTCTTGGCATGTTCCTCTTTATCTGGCTGCACTAAAAGGTGACTGGAAATCAGCGGCTGCTATTTTTGCTGAAGATAGACGTGCAATGGGAGCAGTCATTACAGAGACATATGAAACTGCACTTCACATAGCGTCTGGTGCTAAACGGACTGAATTCGTGCAGAAGATTGTGAAGGAGATGAATGTATCTCAATTGAGGATGAGAAACTTTGTGGGGAATACCGCCCTCTGCTTTGCTGCTGCATCTGGGATCGTTGAAATTGCTAAGGAAATGGTCGACAAGGATAAGGAGTTACTTTTTATTCCTGGTGGTCAAGGCGCTTCACCCCTATATACAGCAACGTTGCTAGGACATGAGGAAATGGTTTGGTATCTTTATGATAATACGAAACAATATTTGGGTTTTGGCGAGTGTGCCGGACTACTTGTTGCTGCCATAACTTCTGATCTATACGGTAATCATACAATACCTACCACCACTTCATAGTGCATATACAATAGTATATCTTCAAACAGCTTAATTTGCTCTTTACGGATTGAGTTGCACAATGCAATATCTCCGCTCCCTAAAATGTTCTGGATATGTTCTCCTTTTTTGAGACTTACTTTGACTATGAATTTCTTTGTAATATTCTAATAAAAAGGATAAAGTACACTCCTGTTTCAATTTGAGCTATTACTATTTTATTTTATTACAAAAAAATGAACTTTTATCACAATCATGATATTGTTTCAGAGTTTACCACCAGAAAATGACGACATCTTTTAGAATTGGAGGTTGTATTAGTTAGCTATGTTAGTGTTGACTCAACATAGTATTGATCTTCATTTGTTCCTATGTAGATTTTGCTGTGGAACTACTTCGACAGCATCCTGAGATTGGAACTCCTAATAATAATACTTCAAAACATCAAAATGGAAAGAATGAAACGGTCTTTCATGTGTTGGCGAGGAAACCACAGGCTTACTACAGTGGTCACCAGTTCAGTTCTTTCAAAAGATTGATCTATCACAGTAAATATTTAATGATTAACTTAGTAGTCCGGCCAAGTTCCATAAAAATTATAGCATTCACCTTGTTTCATTTTCACTTTCACCTCATTAATGGAGTGTTAGCATTCTGCTCCATTGATTGTTATACGCTTCACAAGCCGTCATGTTGGCTATTGTTTGTACTAGTATCTCATTTTCTGGCCTCTTTGTCCTAGAGTCCTAGATAATTTGATCATACCAGACAGAAACTTAGTCATGTATATTCTGAAGATGCTTTTCATACATTGACGCTTTGATGAAGTTGTTTAAGGAACCACAAAGAAAAGCTTACAGAGAATGGAAGAACCTTCAAATGAGTATTTTACCATAACAATGCGATATAGGAACCAGTTAAATATGATTTATAACCGAAATAGTAGAGTTCGATGGTTTCGTGGTATACACATTTCAATTTTTTTTGTTCTCAATTTGAATAATATATTTTATCGAAGCAGTAGTACTATGATCTTTTTTAACAGATTTAAACATTTGCTCTTGTGGTCTCAGGTCTTTTTGTGGATGTGCAAGAGAACCTTCTGACTCAAACTGAATACAGCGACAAATCAAACCATATCATCAAAGGTTCCAATTATCTTTTTCTTTGATTTGTGTTTTCACATTTATTATTTTGTCAAGCTTCTCGATGGAGTCCAGAACTAGCATATTAATGCGTACTGCAAGTTTTCTTCTGTTAAAAAACATGTATGCATGGCTCCTTCACTTCGCTCGAATTACTCTAGTTACTTCACGAATAGCATGCTATCACCTGGCTTGGTGGAGTGTCTCATTGAATGAACTACATTGAGATTATCTAGTAAAATCAGTTAAAACCTGAAATTCATCTTCTCATCAGCTTAAAACTTCATCTTAGTGGCATGCAATTAGTTACTCCCTTGAAAGTTCAGAAGGTTGATGAGTATACATTTCTATGTATTATGGTTATTCTAATAAGAGGATCAATAGGGGTTCATCACTTACTCTAGTAATAACTCAAACCCTTGACCTTTTGGTTAGAGATGAAGAGTATTATCACTATGCTGCACTTGGTGTCTTAAAGTGGAATATTGTTTAATGCTTGATAAGTAAAAGAGAGTGATATGGGCATAAAATGTTTATATATTTATAGACATAACCGGTTAAGCTGCCAAAAGGGGTACTCGTACTGTCGAATATTAATCGATGCGCCTCCGGTCCGTCACGGTAATATCGAACACGTGTCGCGCGACAATGATCAGCAGGCGGTCACATGCGTCTTTATTTACATAAATACCGATTACGCGGCGTGGAGCTAATCACAAATTTCCGTCGCTGAAGTATTTACTTCTTTATTTGAACCGTAATAATTGAGCATTCGTCGGAAGTGTCATGATCGGTCTTCGTCATATTTCGGTAACACGGCGACCACGTAGATCGTCGTTGGACGGGCGAGATAATAAGCGACCAGAGATTCGGCGTAAATTAAAGTCGTTCCATGGAGGAGAATTTCCTGCTGAGCAGGCTTAGCAGTGCGGATTAAATCATGTGCTATTCGCCGTACAGGGGTGTTTGGTAGGGGAAATTAAGTGAGCCAAAGGCTTTGAGTATGTGGTAGTTAGATGGATTCTTGGGTAAGTGGATTAAACGGCCGCTTCTCAAAGCAGGGAGTGATAAGCATGGTAGGTTCTTTATGGAAGGCATCGTCCTTCCCATTTTAAGAAGTTCCCAGTGCTCCAGCAAATGGACCTGATTTGAAAGTGATGGTGTGCATTGAAAAATACAACATGAAACGTCGGTTCGCGTCTACTATCCCTTTGATACAGCGAGCGAGTGAAGTGATTAACGCATACTCTTTAAGGCCATAAAAAGAACATGATTCAAAATGAGTCAAAGAGGTTGGGTAGATGGCTCAGCGGTATTGTAATGCTTAGAAATGCCCGCACTACGTACTGGGATACTGACCGGCTTGGATATTTAGCGCCTGCAGCGGCACCCTCGGGGATAGAAAATTGACGGCGGTACCTGATCTGGGCGATAGATCCATATTCATTAAAAAAGAAACAACCGTATCCGAAATCTTCGCGAGTCGCCGCCCGCGATTGAATGAACTATAAAGCATACTTCAGCTCTGCGCCTTTCGTGGCGAGAATTTGGAGAGGAAAGATAATAGAAAGTGCTTTGTTCGCCCAGAAGTGGATGTGAGCCGACTCTGCCATTGTGAGAGGCGAGCCAGTCGGCGTCTCATTTAGCAGGCCTCCCGAGGCTTAGGCTCTTTCTTTTAAATCTAACTCTCTTAACTTGGTACCTGACCTCGGAAGCATGGCTCTTCTTGTGTCTAACTTCGCTTCGAGTTAAATGAGGCGAATACATAGTCTTCTGCCCCCAGCGAGGAGTCCTCGGCACCATTTGTGCCCACCGATAAGCCGAACTCTACTCTGTTGTCAGAATCTCTTTTCATTTTCAGTCAGCAGCTTACCGATAAGGCGAGCCTTGGCGCGCCGTTGGAAAGATCGTAGTTAATTGCGCGTGCGTTGAGTCTTCAATTTCGACCTCGAATTTCTTGCGCTTTGTCCAACTCAAGGTTGAGTTGCTCTTGAAAGCGTGAACTTCTCTCAGCCATGCCGGTGTGCCTTGATGATCGACTCGTGGACAGCGCAAAGGCTCCGTGCTTTGTGAAATGAAAGATGGATGTTAAACACACGGGCAAGCGATGGTAAATGAAGCGTCTGATTCAGGAAGCTGGCGTGCACAATTAAAGTCTTCGCGGTTTTGGCCAGGCGTATAAGGATCACTTAAAGATCGAATATGGGGCCGCTAACTCCTTCGATAGAATTAGTTTCGTCAAGTGGAAATGGAATTTGAATGGCCCCTCAGAATCATTTCGTGACACTCCATGTTGGGAATTGAATAAGGCCGGATACAAACCAGAGTCTTCGGCCAGGCGTAGAAGGGCCGAGCATTTCCTCGTCAGAGCCTCTTGAGCAACGGCACTTTCTCGCAAGGGGAGAATCTCTTCCTCAACGGCCGTTTGTTGAACGTGGAGGGAAAAGAGTGTTTAACTTTGCCCTTGAATAACTGACGTCCGTTGTCCGTAGAGGACCCGTGTCTTGAGTCGGATATGGTAGTAGAAGAGTCGAGTAACCGCGGGCGGGTGAGCAACGCATCCTCGGCCGGCGGCGGGTGGCGATGCGTGATCGCCGTCGAAGAGTCACGAGCGAGTTGGGGGCACTTTCTTGAACCAGAAGATTTTTTTTAGCACTTGGTCTTTGAGGCGAGGCGCATCAGATACGTCCCTCTTAGGAATGGATTTATTGATGGGTAAAGGCGTCGCTTTAATGCGAGAAGGAGAAGATGAGACCGCCTGGGAACTAATGGCTACGCGAGCCGTTTTTGTAGTGATGGCCGCGGGGTAAAAAGAAGTGCGTCATTGACGTATCATTAAAATCCACCAGTTGAGGTGCTTGGGAAGAGGCAATGTTGACTAGTTCATCTGCGAGTCCAATGATAAAATGTTAGAATCACGAAAAGGAAAAAGAAAAGAAAAAATCTCGCATAAGGTAAAAATATCAATAGCATATGGAATTAATACCCTAGGAAGGAGGTCTGCCCAGTGCTCATGCTTGAACACATATCGTATACTAAACCGGCCATCGCGATATAGCCTCATCGCGAATGTGTCAAAGCTTGTTTTCACAGCAGGGTAGGGCGTTTACCGATTAATAAGCCACGATCATATCGCGGTAGAAGGAATGGGGAGACCACGCTCACTCTTTGATGTCGGATGAGGACCGCGCCTACCGCGTACACGCCACTTCGCGTAGAGACTTCATTTCTTTTTGTGGAAATGCTTTCGCTCTATTGGGAATGGTCCCGGCTAGATGTTTCTTTTGGGTACCGGCGAAAAATTAGGTTTGAAAGGACGCGATAAATAAAGCGGCAAATAAGGAAAGAATTAGATTTGACGCTAGCAGCGTCACGACAAAACTGACGAAAATATTAATGTTTAACCGCTACTCGATAGGGAGCAATTGACCGGTTTCGGTTTGTGTGATTAAAAGATGGATTCTGTGAAATAGGAAAAAGCTGACCGCGTACTTAAGAAAAAGGCCTGGAAGCCTTATCTTGAGGTATGTCAAAGGTGATCGGTCTCATGGGATCGCTTCCTCGTGTGAGGAAGTTAAAAGGCTGTGCTAGCGGAAGGAGGCGGTGTCTGCATGCCAAAGGTATAGAAAAATAGGAGAGTTATGCCGTCGATTGATCGTCAAATCGAATCGGGGAGAATTTTTTTACAAAGGTGGTTAGGGAAGCCGTAAATGCATTACATGATAGGCCTTTTTCGCCCGAGTTGCTCGTCACTTGCGCGTCGAGAATGGTAATGATAGCGAAGGGTTAAGCGAGTAGAATGAAGGTGTAGGGGTGGAAAATCGTCGGGTTGTTTACCGAAGACCCAGTTCAAAAGTTCTGCAGTCGATTCTCGGCGTTGAGGCATGCTTATCTGTCAGACAAAAAACAAAAGGCTGTTAGCGAATAAATAAAGCTAAGGGACAAGAGGTTAATTTTATCAAAGATAATCAAAACATAAATTTCCACTCCAATCTAGTGGTTTTCTCTACCGATTAGTCATTACCGAGTTAATGAGATGAAACGATACTTTGGATAAATCCAAGACAAATGATCGGCAATAGTTAGGAGAAGAATTAGAGTTATCGAAAAGAATACGTTACCAAAAGGCTATGTCTCTCACAAGCCTAATCATTCTGATACTGTCCAGCCTGGGCTCATGATTAAGCATGCAGGCAGGAAGAAGTTGGTACGAGGGGATCCGACACAACTAAGGGGAGCAAAGGGAGTAGGGGTAACAGATTGGAAGAGATTTGTAAAAAGGGTCTGAGGAAGAAGTTCAGAAGGGAGATATCTTTCTTTGGAAAATAGAAAAGGACAACGGTCGAGGGAAGTAAAAGTACCTTTTATAGGCGGAGTCACTGGCATTAATTCGGCGTAAGTTCGAGGTGACTTTATCTGCGTAACAGCGGCTTGAATAATGATCATTGGTAGTGTCGATTAAGTCAAGAATGAAAATGGATGCCAAGTTAAGGGCCGACTTCATGACTTATTGACATAGGAAGCATCTGGGCGCTCTTGTTGTACTCGAAAATCATATAAAGTAGATTTAACTGCTCCGGCCAAAAATGGCTCATCCATTCTCGAAGGGCGGAGAATATACCGATTTACAAAGAATATGGGTATTAGTAGACGTAAAATATTCATATATTTCTGATTGCCGGTTCGTACCAAAAGTGTGCGGCCTGTCAGTATTAATCAGTACACCTCGAAGCCCGTCGCGGTAATATCAGGATAGCGTGTTGCGTGGCAGAGTGATCGAAGCCTAAGCTCGATCTTGTCTGTCTTATTCCACATAAATACCCGATACGCTTGCTTTTATTGGAAGTGTCACTTAAATTTACATCCTTTAGTATTCCACTTCCTTTATTTGAACCATTGGTGGCTTGATCGTGGAATTATACGTAGTCGGTCCCGACTTTCGCTTTCGGGTAACACGGCGACCGCGAGATCATTCCTTTGGACCAAGGCGAGATATCGCCCGGCCCGAGATTCCCAAGCATAGTCAGCCCGAGTCGTTCACGGGAGGAGGAATTTGCACTCGTCAAATCACGGTAGTATGATGCAGATTTGAATCGCCAAGCAGAGCCATTCAGACCCGATCTGACATGGAAATGGCCGAATCAGAAAGTATATCTAATACTGAACGATTTCCCGCACCCTCATATTTATGCAAAACAAGTTTTGGGGATTACATTAGTCTCGTGCTCGGCATTGATGGAACAATTAATAGTACATATACTTCTAGTCACCATCCTCTGGTTTGGTTTGTGCTTCTAGTCACCATCGGTTTCGTCTTTCAGTATTAAAGAACTATATGGAAACTGTACATATTTAGGAGTAATCATTCTAAAGCTTCCACTTCCGATGGATCAATGTTCACTATTCGTGCTCGGCGCTAACACCTTTGTTTGTTTTTGTTGCAGAAAAACAGTCTTTTAAAGGGAAATTATTCCAAGCTTTCATAATTCTAGGTACAAAAAGTTTTTACTAGAGAAATAGCAACCACTCCTATTGATATGTCCACATTATTGATTTTGTATTAATTTATAATCTGCAGTCCCTTACTTGCAACACATTTATCATCAAAAGATGATACATATCAAAGTCATTAAAATTTTAGAAGCTATCTCAGGACAAGCGTTGACACGGAAAAACCCAGATATTGGTGCTTGCATCTCAACTTTTGGTCCATTAGTCTTTAAAGCCGCAGAGTTGGGTATTGTTGAGTTCTTGGTGGTACTGATTCACTCGTATCCTGATTTTTTTTGGAAAGTCAATGAGGATGGCCACACTATTTTCCATGTTGCTGTGATTCACAGGCAAGAAAAAGTTTTCAGTTTGATAAATGAAATTGGAGCTCTTAAGGATCACATAACATTGCTTAAAGATAAGGGCAGAAATAACATGCTGCATTTGGCGGCAAAACTTCCATCACCAAATCGCCTTGAAACAGACTCTGGTGCGGCTCTTCAGTTACGCAAGGAGCTATTGTGGTTCAAGGTTACCCTTCATTTTTTATTCTGTCTGCATGCACTAAGAAAAGCATGTTACAACGCTGTTTTTTATTAGTGATCTGAATAAGGCAGATAGATACTCCTAAGTTTCTCATTAATTGCTG
Organism: Lithospermum erythrorhizon; assembly: GCA_019722365.1. Classification (NCBI taxonomy): domain Eukaryota; kingdom Viridiplantae; phylum Streptophyta; class Magnoliopsida; order Boraginales; family Boraginaceae; genus Lithospermum; species Lithospermum erythrorhizon. The sequence goes on along the minus strand of JADFUC010001789.1, from coordinate 234,956 downwards.
TTAATCTTGATTTATTCACCTTCACCTGAAACAGCCTCCTTGTTATCTGGGGCCACAGGGTAATGTTGCGCCTACCCCCCACCCTTGCTTAGGCGGGGCCTCTTAAGCGTTAGAGCGTGTTGAGTGTTGACGTGACCTGAAACTATGTGCATCCTCTTTGTGTTATGTTTTGTCACCTTGACTTCATTGGTCGATTCATGTTCAAGTTCAATCTGGATGTTAAGTTAGCAAGCTAAACTGTCAAGATATAATTTCAATAATTACTCTGTATCTTAAATCTCTCTAAATTCAAATTTGGAATTCAACCTTTTACATTATGGAATATGGATGTGTTCTTAGCCAAATAAAGCATCATGCTCCACATAGTGAATGATCTGTAGTAGATTGGTCAGCAGTCTGACTTCGCTCATAAGTCGTAACATTTCTTTTTAATATCGTAGGAGGTTGAGAAGATAATGCAACCATCATACAAAGACATGGAAAACGATGAAAGAAAAACGCCTCAATCTCTGTTTACTGAGGAGCACAAGGTCCTAGTGAAAGAAGGAGAAAAATGGATGGAAAAAACCTCAGCTTCCTGCATGCTTGTTTCAACACTAATAGCAACTGTCACATTTGCAGCCCTGTTTACAGTTCCAGGAGGTAACAATGGCGAGACAGGCGTTCCTATTTTCCAGGGGGGTAAGGCTTTCACATTGTTCGCCATATCAAATTCGCTATCACTGATTTGCTCAGCTACTTCAATTCTGACATTTCTATCGATTTTAACATCACGTTCAGCCGAGCAAGACTTCCTCCAGTCACTGCCTCGCAGTCTCCTAATAGGGCTGTTAACATTATTCATTTCTATAGCCACCATGATGGTAGCTTTTGGTGCTACCCTCTTCATAGTACTAGGCCATGGCATTCGATGGTTTTCGATTACCATCGGTGTTGCTTCTGGCATTAATGTAATCTGGTTTGCTTGGCTTCACCTTCCTCTTTTTGTAGATATTGTGTCTCACACATATAACTCAAAAAAATTATTCCAAAAACCTATGCATTTGTTTGAGATTAATCCTATGTAATGCTTCAATACATGTACTGATGTACATCAACACACTTTTGGATCTATCAATGTCATTTATTTTTCATTTAGCATTCAGTGAATATAGATACACTGATCAACACACTTTTGGAACTATCAATGTCATTTATTTTTCATTTAGCATTCAGTGAATATAGATACACTGATCGGAAATGTTGTATTGCTAAATATGTGACCTCATAATGGGATAATGCTTGTTATGTTGCCTTGAATATGTTAACAAGTTTCAATTCCTACATTATAACGATGTTTAATAGCGATTTTGAAGGTTATTGTAAAGATTATGAGTCGAATTGTTATAGCCTGAGTTCTACTGATACCACCAAGATCATAAATAAAGCTGAAATGTACGAGACCAGTAGGAAAAAAAAAAAACAGTCCCAGACTGCAGAGCAAGCCAAACAAACACTTCAATCAAGAATCACAAGTTAATAAAAATGAATTGAGCTACCTCTTTCATTTCCCTCAGACATTGTAAATAGGTAACTATGTTACAAGTTCAACCCAAAACTTTTTGGTGGGTTCTGTGGCTTCTGCTTGGTTTCTTAGCTGAATGATTTATAACACCATAAGCTAAGTTATGTCAGAACATACCACCCTGAAATCTGCCAGACACCCCCTTTAACTAGTCCCTCAGAACCATCTGCATGTACTTCTCTTGATCTCCAGATCCTAGGAGGTCAACGCTACACCGCCAAGATCAATGATGTAGCAATCTGAGTGCCCCAAGAACAAAAGATGCATTCATGGAAGTGATTGATCGGTGTTGCGATGACATGGATCTTCGGTGCAGAAACAGCCAACTCATCAATAAGGGATAACATATGGCAGAGCGTATACATCAGCCGATTCTATATGTAGAGTTTCCGACCACACTTGTGGCTGTCTACTATCTACAGTAACATCAGGCTTCTGCTTCTCTAATAGCAGATCCTTGTTGTTAAACAGCCAGTCCTGGTCATCAATTCCAGACCATTCCTCCATCTTGGGTACTGAAAGAACTTCGGTCAAATATTTTAGGTCAGGATGGGGAGGCTTCTTCGATGGTTCAGTGATACGGTCTGCCCGGGAATGTTTCTTTGATGGTTCCGCATTTCGAGATGCCTCTAGGGCTCTTCTTGATGTTTCAATCACTTTACCAGCAAGGAGACCCTCTGTGGATGCTTCCACAATCTGAGGGAGTTTTCTTGATGCTTCAACCACTTTATCAGCTGCCTTAATTGGTTGATCAGATCTTGCTGTAGGTACTAATGGAGGCTTTTGCTTCGGCATGGATGACGATTGCGAACCTACGGTACCATTCAGCTCATGATACTTAACTCCCACCTTATCTTGAAGGGGAATGCACAGCCTATTAGAATCAAGCAGGCCAGGGGACCGACAAGCATCCAGTATCTTGCCATTGTTCATTAGTTGATGTGTTCGCAACTTATTCGATCCAATTTCATTCTCTGTCAGGATGTCAACAAGAAAGCAAAGATGATTACGCAGAAAAAAAAAATAGCGGCCAGCTTGTCAAAGAGTAAAATACTCGATATTTCATAATAGAATGAGGTCAAAAGAACAATGTATTCCAAACCTATCAAGTCGAGGACAGTGCTCCAAAGGATTTCCAGTTTTTTAAAACAAATGTGTGCATGTGTTCTTAGTTAATTCATCAAAGAACTCACCATGGCAAAAACCATTTGCCTCCACATCCTTCTTCGTTTTCACATTCTCAGTCGAAAAAAAATTGTTGTCAACCAGAGACGAATACCCATTAATATTTTTACTAGAACTAGCATGCTCATTCCTGTACAAATCTTTGGACCTATCCTGATCTGTTTTCTTATATTCAGTCATTTCTTTCTCCTTCTCCTCCTTTTTTTTCTCTTCAACCTTCTCCTTTTTCTTTTCTTTATCCCTTTCTTTATCCTTCCCATGACTCTTCTTTTCTTTTTTGTCTCTATCTTTACGCTTCTTTCCTCGTTTATCGTCACTTTTTCCATTAGACGTATCTTTCTCTGGTACCGTTTTCTCGATACCTCTCTGCACTGGTTCATGTGGAGTTTCAACTTTTCTGTTAATTGATCCTGTAAGATTTTGAATTGTGTTATTACCGTTAAGATGATGTCCATCCTTGAGTCCCTTACCCTCCACTCTTTTAGGATCAACTTCGTGCCCCCATTTGCATTCCATATATTTTGCTGAAATCTGGAGATCTGTGACTGCAGATCTGTGCATCTCTTCGTACCCTCTTCGGTCTGAACTAGCAGACCTCTGAACTGTTCGACTCCCAATAGCATTCCCTTCATCTTTAATCCTCCTGCCCAACTCCTGAACAAACTTTGATTCCTCGTTCTCCTTAACAAGCCTGTTATCAGTAAGACTCCACCCATTTTGACCTTGAAATGCAGTAGGGAATTTCTTTTCACTGAAGCCATGACTCTTCGCATTCGAGCATTCTTCTCTTGGACGAGTGTTATCCTTACCACTAGGCTCAGGTTGCCCAGCAGTGGTTGCATCATCGGATATGCTGCTCTCGTCTTTGTCCTTGCTCTTAGTTTTCTCCTTTTCTTTTTTATCCCGATGTTTGTCTTTTTTCTCCTTTTTTTCTTTTTGTTTGTCACGGTCTTTATTTCCTCGCTCTTCCTTACTATCACCTTCTCTCTTCCTTTTTGACTTTTTTTCCTTTTTATGCTTTTTCTCTCTTCGTTTCTCCTGGACAAAATGCAATTAATATTCAGCATTAAAATTTTAAAAGTGGAAAGGCGAGTACTAACTTATTGTACATCCAAAGACACACCATTAGAGACGTAAAATGTGTGTGTGGGTGGGTGGGTGGAGGGGGGGGGGGGTAACAAACAAAAATTAATGACCAAAATGCAAAGCAAAATGTCCTCATGCACTCCAGGCACTGTTGGATATTGCCAGACAGTTACTCATATCATTACAATGGATCTAACAAAGCATCACCAAAAGGCAAGGGCCCTCCACATTTCACAAAGCAAATTCAAGAAGGGAAAGATGGAACTCTTTTAATATGTACTAATCCATAAGAACTGAAATTCTCTGTCGTTACAGCATCAAGTTCCACAATATACACTTTTTAAAGCAACAGGAACCACTGTAATCACAGGGGTAAAGCTACATATTACCCCCCTGGGGAGGGATTGGGCATGTTGTTGAACATGAAGACGAGATCAATTGTGTACAAGAGAAGGTTGCACATCCAAATTCACCCAACAAAACAGTATCTATCGGGATATATGTTATATAAAACAAATGGAAATATATAAAGCAAATTGCTGTCGACTAACATGAGCAAATAAGAAAAATTAGTCCCACCAATAGCACCCAAAGATAAATCCAAACATTAGTTAAAAAGCCAATAAAACCGAAGATACCTTTAAGAATAGGTTGAATATGACATACTACAGTGGCTAAAACAAAATAATTGGAAATACACAGAATAATTGCCACATTGTGACGAACCATAGATACAAAATGCAACAACTCTCGACAAACAAAATTAAAGAAATAATAATAGAACAAACCTCTCGCAATAAATCTTCCTCTGGTCTAAGCTTCTTTTCATATCCTGGTGGTGGAAATGGAAAGCAACGAGACATTCTAAGATACCCAACTATAACCAAAAAGTTAACCTTACACACAACAAGACACTTCGACTACAACTTCGCCAAAGCAACGTTCCAATAGGGGAACGATCCATCAACTAGTATCCTATTGATGAACTATAACCCCCACATTCCAACTCAATATCCTACTATCCAACTTCACTCCTCAACAAACCTCGCCACGTACTCTTTTAATTATAATTTTACAACCAGTCCTCACTTTATCAAAAGACAAACCAAAATATGTATCCAAAAGCAGAAACAACCACGATAATCAAGAAACTGAATATGTATACAAAGCAACAAAAAGACAAAATCTCTTCCTTTTTCAATGTATTTCCCTTTGATTAAATTAACAAAGATAGTTTATTCAAACACAAACTTTTAACCTTACGACAGCCAATTCGATTCTATCTACTTTGCTTACTACTAGGAAACTGGACTACCATCATCTCTACTCCACCAAACTAACAAAAAACCTCCCCACATTATTCCTTCCGAACATGGGAAAACAAACTTCTAGATCCTTATTTATTCTTATTCACTATATCTACTTTCAAAACCACACTATCGACGGCTACAATCCTCTTCCATTACCAGTTCTGCTAAAAAACACACCGAAAATGTTACAGTAACAAGGATCAATCCTCACATTCAGTAGCATTACCAATAAGTGATCCAAACTTTCTTGGCTTTTTTTTTTAACAAACTAGCTCAAATTTCACAGTCAAGCAAATTTATTAATCCAAAACACTAATCTTTAACTTGGGTATTTTCTTAACAAAATTAAATACACCGATCCAATTGGAAAACCCTAAAAGAATCCCAATCAGCATCAGCTTAGTAACAAAATCACACTTCTATATACAAAAAACCTGAAATTGTTCAAAAATAACAACAAAACCCAAGTGAATATTAAAATTCCAATGGAATTTATTCCAAAGATCAAAACTTTATACCTTAAAATGAGTTAAAGACAGATTATAACTGGAAAAGATTGAATTTTTACAAAATGGTCAACAAAATTCAATTAAATTCACTTCAAACTCGTTCAGATTTCATTTTTAATTATTGGGTTTATAGCAAAATCCATTATAATTAGTAGTATATCACCCTGTCCCACTATAAATTGAAGACCATTTGTAAATTCAATAAATAAATTCAACCATTTATGAAAATATTTAATCAAGTGGTATTAAATATACAGATAATAAAGTTATGAATATATATTAAATTTTTATATTATAATATGTACATACATAATTGATTTTGTATGTATATGTTTCTGTAATAAGATTGTTTGAGTTGTGTCTGAAAAGGATGTAATAAAGAGTTTGTGGTTCTTTTTGATGATGCATCAATTTGGCCTCTGGTGAAAACACAACATATATAGGGCCTAGGGGGTAATGTGGGTTGGGTGGGGAAGTGTGTCCTTTTGATTTATCACCGGTGTGCAGATCTATGTTGATTGGTAGATTTTACTCTCCTAGGTGTCCGATTTAAAAAAAAATTCGATATGTTCCATAAAGATAGTCAAGTCGTTTAATTCCACGAGAAGATTTTGAGAAGAATTGTACATACACGAGATCGTAGTTTGGATATAGGAATTGATAATCCAAATATACCAAATCAAGATTTTGAGAAGAATTTAAATTCATTTTCATTTTAATTTAAATTTTAGTATCGAAATAACTATAACTATTTAAGAATTTTAATAAAAGTTATCAATGTCTGCGGCTTTATTTGGAATTAATTGAATTTCGTTTTTTGACCTTGCGAAACTTTGTCGTAAATTCTTTTTATGTACATTATGAAAATTACCAAAAATAATATTATGAAAATATTTTTAAAAACAAATTTAATGATATCGGTTTATATTTTTTAGAATTAGTGAATAAAAAGTAATTTATAATCGGATACATCCCAGCGTCGATTAATTTGGGAAATAGAGGAAGTATTAAATAATCAAGTTTATCCCTATCACGAATAAATTCCATTGGAATTTGAATATTCACTAGTGGGTTTAGGAGTGAAATGACTATTTTGCCCCCCTATTTGCAAGTGTAGTAGTTATATTTATGGGCAGGGTGTAATTTCACTAATAAAGGACTATTTGAGTGTGTATAGTGCTGGCAGGAGACATTTTCCAATGGTCTAAATGGATGACTCTTCGTAGGTGCAGCTTCATGTTTCCCTTCCTCCTCAAACTGCATGAGGGACATCCAGTGGTAATTCGATGTCTTGAGTATTTGGTAGTTTGTGATTCCACAGCAGCACTGCCATATCCCAGCTTTCTTCAACGCATCTTTGGCTTCCTCCAACAAACACTTGTTTTACAAATAAATAGGGATACACTTTAAAAGCATCCTCCAAGATATATCTTTTGAAGTAATTGATCTCATACCTCTAAAGGCATTGCATAGTTAATTATATTTGAGGTGTGGCTATTTTATTGAGAGTAGATTCCAGTGTCCACATAGAGAGTCCACAGTGAATCTTCATCTGCACAGCCATTGCATTCTGCAACTGCAATCGACATTGTATGAAAATTAGCTCCATTCACAAACACTAGCCAGATGATCACTCTGGCATTTCCTATATCGTTGTGATTCTCATACAATTTTGCAAATGCAAGCCATAGAGTATGCAAGTTAAAATCTGCACACTGTTAGCCAATTCTGGCCTCCTATCCATCAAATACTCCAATCGCGCCAACCTCAAATCTAACATCCTTATCATCACACAACCAGAACTTGTCGAGCAACTTTACCACATCCAACCTATCATCCTGATCTTGCTGTTCCTCATCCTCGTCCTCACTCTCCTCCTACTTCAAAGCCAACATACTCTCCTCACGCTAAAGTCCCTAACCGCGACCACAGTTGTCTTGCCTCCCTCAAAAACATCCCTAGCCTTCTCCACCAATCGCCTTGTGATATAATAGTCCGCCAGCGAAGTCCACAACTGTCCCACTTGATCGGTAAACTTGTTAATCCCACCACTTATAATAGCATCCACATTCAGTCAGCAAATCGCACAACTCAAGCCAAAGCCTATGCTTGCTCTTCCCCTTAATCCAATAAAACTAATCGTCATTCAAAATTATTCCTACACCTCATAAATCATTGAACAGACAATACTACCATTCATATAAACAGACAATACTACCATTCATATAAATACTACCTTTTTTCTGTTATTTCCTCTGTGTATCAATTCTGTCTACACAAACTTCAAAAAATATTTTCTGCACACAAACTTAAAAAAATATTTTTTCCACACAAATTTCAAAAAACATTTATCTCAGTTAATTTTTTTTCTAAACAATCAATATGTATAATGATAGGACTTTACATAAGGAGGATAGAAGACCAACAATTGAAGATCCGAAGAATAATTTAGATTTAGAATTTTGAGGATTAATTTAAAAGAATTCTAAGAGTTCTAAGGGATGTGAGGTGAAATTATTTTCATGAGATAAATTTTTACCTTATAATTTTACATTATATATAAATGATATAATTGTTCTGTAGTAATATTTTTAATGGTCGCAAAAAATAACGCCTATACATAGTTACAATGGAATAAGCGAGAGGTCAAAAATCTACAGTATAATTATGCGGACAACAAAAAATCGTTACTTCCATCGTGATCAATTCATGTTGAACAACAACCCAGCATGTCAATAGGTATCGTTGTCTTTTCATTCGTATAGAGAGTTATTAGGTTCGATTACAGAAAGATCTTTATAAAAACGTTACCATACGAAAAAAAAAAAATTCATGTTCTGACAATGCTTAAATCCAAAACTTCGAAAATTTGATGGAGCCGGCTAAAATTCATGTTCAACAATACTTAAGTCCGAAGTTCAAAAATTTGAGTCGGCGCAAAGAAACTACTTGAGAGTTCTTGGTTTAAATCTTGTTGGCAATATATTCTATATTTTTTAACATGTAACTTCTTTGCTTATGTTTAGTTAAAAATTTATCTATTAATTATTTGTAATCTTGTATCTGTGTCCAGATTTCTGATATTATGTAATGAAAAGTGCTTGATTAAATACATAATCTACAAAAAAAAAACAATACTTAAACCCGATAAATTAAATATAAGTAGACGGATAATAACAGGGCCTTACCAAATTACATATCTGGTTTGATACCAAACATAGAATAGGCCCTCTTTGATTAACAAAAAAAATCAAGAAAATAAAAAAATTAAGACCAAATCTAATAATTGGACTCTTCAACCTGCATATGTAAGTGCCTAAAAAATCAAGATTTTGATTTCAGAAGGTGCTAAATTTACTAAAGTTTGAATCTTTTTTGCAAATAAGGTACAATTTTTTTTATACACAATTCAGCCATAATTTATTATTGAATTTCAGTTTTCATGCTATTTTTCATGTTGAATTGTGTAGTGTAGATGTGTTTTGTAATTGGGTTTGAATAAAGTTGTGATCTTTGAAGTTGGGTTGTAGTAAAATTGACATTATGAATAAGTTCATTGGAATTTATTGTAGATTTTTTGTATTGGTTATTGAATTCAGTTTTTATGCTATTTTTTGTGTGGAATTGTTTAGTGTAGATGTTTTTAGTAATTGGGTTTGAATAAAGTTGTCATCTTTGAAGTTGGGTTGTAGTAAAATGGACATATGAATAAGTATTCTTGGATCACATACTGCAAAGGCAATGATATTGGGTGGTGTGTGATTTTGTTGAAAGGTAGTTTTTGATTCATGATTAGTTGTAACTTTGAGGTGCTTAATTGCTGCTGAATGCTAAGAAAAGGTCATGTCTGTGTCTTTTTCGTGTGCTTGATGAATTAATAAACCAAACCGAACAGAGCCTGATTCCATTAAAGGGGGTCAGCTATATGAAGACAACCGTGAATGAATGAACCAAACCAAACCAAGCATTGTTCCATTAAATGAGGTCGGTTGTATGAATACAACTCGTCAATCAACTCTATGTTTGGTCATGTACTCCGTTAAGATCATAAACTCAATTTTGTCTTTGACCAACTCTTCTCCGGTCTTCCTCTACCTTTACGTTCATTTGTGACTATCATTGTTCCGATGCATGTTATGTTTAATATTAGTGTTTTCGGCCGTTCTTTTATGTGTTGGATATAATGTCTTTGTGTTGCAGTGTGTGTATCTGTAGGTTCAATTGATGCAGTAGAGGGAAGACATGGTGAATTATCTATATAGTAAAATAAATTCACTCGAAGTTACATTGTAACATTCTCTCACAAACTACCAAATTGCATGATTCAATAGTGCTTCTTTAATCAAGGTGATAAAAGATTCCTTGAAATATATTAAATGGCGGAAAATGCAGCATCAAACTCATCTCCCAAACCGCCAGGGCCACCGGTAAACGATCCTGGTGCAAACCTTCAGTTACAAGCGGCTGCCATGGCTTCATCTTCTCCTGTAAATCCCACAGTTTCTATGGCTTCCCCTTCCAATAGTATGTTCTCTCACAGCTCTCCGTCTGTTGACCTACCCCAAATACCTCAAACCCCTTCATCTCAACCTCAGCAGCAGATGGTCCAAGCCTTCCAACCGACGCAGCAACAACAACTACAACAGCAACAATATTTCCAAGCCCAGCAGCAGCAACTGTTACAACAGAAGCAAATGCAGCAGCAGAGCTTACAGAGGTCATCATCAATGACGAGGCTTTCTCAGATGCAACAACAGCAGCAACAGTTGAATTTGATGAGACAGCAAGCCGGAATTTATGGTCAAATGAATTTTAGTGGTGGTGGTGGTGGGTCTCTTCAGCAGCAGCAACAACAGAATAGTAACAATAGTAATCAACAACAGCAACAACAACCACCACAACAACAGCAACAGCAGCAACAACAAATTGGTCAAATGGGGCAGATGGGTAATGTTAGTTTAGCACGCTCACAATTGATGGGACAGGCAGGCCAGCTTCCAATGCTTTCTGGGCAAGCCACACAGTTTAATTTACAGTCTCAACTTTTAGCTTCGGTATGCTTTATGATGTCTACAAACATAACTTTTTATTGTATTCGGTCAGTATTATGCAAGTTTTCACTTGAGGTTGTTTTCTTTTTCGGACTTATCAAAAGAACTTTTGGTCTACATGGAAGCATGATTCTTGATGTTCATGATATTTTGAGGATTTTGTTTTATTTGGTTCTTTATGTGTTTTGTTTTGGAGATACAGTTGTCTAAATAGCAATCTTGCCAAATTGATTTATTATAACATTCTATATCTAGAAACATGTCGAGCGTGTTCGACAAACACGCATTTATACGTTATAGGTTCTGGTTTAGAAGAAAAAGGATAATGTGCTTGGCCTTCAATACGCTTGTGACTTACATTTTCTACTTAAGTGTCTGAATGTAACATAATCTGAAACTTTTGGGTGTAGCCAAGGCAGAAGACTGCATTGATGCAAGGGGCTCAGCTGCCTCCAGGAAATTCGGCCGGGCAGAGTCTGCAGGGAATGCAAGCAATGGGAATGATGGGGTCTTTTAATTTGACTTCTCAACTCAGACCTAATGGTTCTCTTGCTTACGCACAAAGGATGAATCAAGCGCAGCTTAGACAACAGTTATCTCAACAAAATCCTCTTGCAGTTTCTCAGGTATAGATGTACTAGGTTTTGTGTGTGTAGACTATAGAGTTTGGACCTTTAGTACACATCTTGACTCTTGAGAAGATATGTTAGTTTCACGTTTGGGCGGGGAATTTGATGTATTAATGACTAAAGCATGGCATGTAATGGATGTATAAGTAATGGAAATTTCTGTCTAAGCTAGTCATACTCTCCGGTTTTCAGTGTCTCTCTGTTTGGATATATCAAGAATTTTCTTCCCTTGTTTAAACTGCTATTTAAGAATATGATGAAGTTGATATCGTCTCATGTTTGTTCCGATCACATTAATAACGTGACACAGCGATGCCATAAAACTCTCGCATTTGTTGTACCACTTTGTTGATATTTTCTATATTAGCTCCTTTTAACTTCCATATATTGAAAACTCCAGATCTCATTGTATATCACCGTTCTCTGAAGCAAATGTACTCTAATTTTCATTGTACCATACCATAGGGAAATTTAAAGCAATTAAAGGTTTAGTTCTTCTACTTTTGACCTTAAGCTCATTTATGTTGAATATTTGTTGATTAGTAAGCAGTTTAGGAGAACAATAATGTAATAGGACCAAGGCTTACATGTTCCTTATTTATTTATTTATATATTTAAAGCTTTAGTGGAGTTCTTTTGATTGAGATAGTAATTTCTAAATAAATTAGAGGCATGCGTCAGCTTCTTTATTGCATTCTTGTCAACGCTTGTCACCTTACAGCTTCTTTATTGCATTCTTGTTAACGCTTATCGCCTTATTTAACACTATCCTTTCTTTAGAAACTGCAGGCACAAAATCTGGCGAGGACGTCATTTATGAACCCTCAATTAACTACATTGGGACAAAATGGACAAATGGCTACGATACAAAATTCTTTATCACAACAACAACAATGGCTAAAGCAAATGCCTTCTATTTCTTCGCCTAATTCTCCTTCACATCTTCAATCACAGAGGCAACAACTACTTTTGCAGCAACAAGGAGTTTTATCTTCACAGCTAAATCCAAATTCACTGCCATTTAACGCACAACAATTGTCTCAAATGGTTCAGCAGCAGCAACAGCATCAAATAGATAATACCTCAGTGCAGCAGCAACAGCAAGCAGACCAGCAGCAGCAACAACTTTTGAATCAACAGCAGTCCCCTCAGGGCGCTGCTACTGCATGCCAAAGATCCCTAAGCTTAACTGGATCTCAGCCAGATGCTACCGCATCCGGGACTACTACCCCTGGGGGAAGTTCAAGCCAAGGAACAGAAGCAAGCAATCAACTTCTTGGGAAGCGAAGGATACAAGATTTGGTTTCACAGGTATTTTCCCTCTTATTAATTATTGTCTATGGCCTTTTCAATACCGAGTTCATCAAATGTTCTCTCAAAGTACATTTATGGAATAATTCTGGAGCTTATCAGTTATCTTTTTAAAATGAATGATCATCTCAATTTAGACTTGATCCAAAATGTAGAAAAGAAAAATTAAGGGAAAAAAATTCCACAGTAACTAGTTTTATCATGTTTCTTATATCATATCTGGAATCATTTACTTAATTTTTTACACTAGTTATATATGTCATAAAACAATTGTTGTCAGGTTGATCCTGAAGCAAAGCTGGATCCTGATGTTGAAGATCTTCTTCTGGAGATGGCTGATGACTTCATTGATTCAGTAAGGCTTAATGCAGTGCACGCATATTTTTTTACTTGTTTACTGATAAATGATTCACCTCTCAATAACTAGACATCACCATTCTCTTGGAAGAGAAACATAAATATATCAAAGAAAATAAGCACAAAGCTGAAAAAGAAAATTAGGCAAAAAGTAGAGATAGTATGCCCTCGCTGGAAGCGTAAACGGACGAACATGATACGTTCGGAAGTTAGGTCCGCAAAGAGGCAATCGGGCAAAGGATTCGATTCGGTACAATTCTAGCGAACCTCATATTTTGAGTTTGAAGTTCGGTCAGCATCAATTTTCGTTATTCGGCTCGATTGGGTCGAATTTGCTATTAGTTCGCAAAAGTTCGATTAAAACGTATCTTGAGTTCCTAATTAATTTTCAAACTCTAATTTCGCAAATTCAATTTTTATTACATAATCCAATTGAGTTCCTAATTCAAATCCAAAAATAAAACATCAAATTGAAAATTGAAAATAAAATTGATCCAAAAACCATTCAATACCTAAATGAATACCTAATTTCGGAACCTTATCTGGATGGGGGAATCTCGTAAATCGCCGGAGGAGGTGGAAACATCGGCGATTTCCTTCATTCTAGCCATGGATCTTTGGCCAGTGTTTTACGCCCAAATGAAGCTTCGTGATGTTTGAGCTCCATTTTATATGGAGGATTAATATGGTATTGTCTAGTTGGGCTGTTTTGTTTTTGCTTGTGTTTGGACCAGGCTATTGGTTTTTTGTGGTCCTAGTTGGCTGACCTCTATTTTAGTTTTTGAGTTGGGCTATTTGTTTCAGTCCATCTGAAGATAGAGACGTGGTTGACGACAGGACGAACTAAATCGAACCCGTTCAGTCGGTTAAGTCGGGCAACTCAATTTTAGTTGGGGTCGTGTTTGCATGTGCGAACCGGGAGAACCGAACTTTTGGAGGCAGTCTTGAGCCGATCGAACTTTTTCACGTTCGCTCCATTCATGCATTTGTGGTTCTAAAGGAATACACTCTTTGCTTGGGGGGCGATTTCTTTCTCCCTCTCTCGATATTTATGTAATTACTAACACGAGAAGGAAAGTTAAGTCTCATTGCCGGGGCATGAAATTGAACTTTATTTGTGTGGATAATTGATGAATGAAAAGATGATGTGTTTTTTGTTTATTGTGTTAAAGGTGGGGATTATTCCCATGTTTTTCTTGTTAAGATGTATCAAATATCAAATGATGCATTACAGAATTGTTTTCTTTAGCTGATCACATTCTGTAAATTCTTATATGCCGTCATCGTCTACTGTTTTGAATATGGATGTATTAATTTGATGACAATGATATTGAAAGTTATTGCATTGATTTTGATGAATTTAACTCACTGAGGCAGCCACTTTGTAGGTCACATCATTTGCCTGCAGCTTGGCGAAGCATCGGAATTCTTCGACCCTTGAAGCCAAGGATGTCTTATTGCATCTAGGTTTGTTCTGCGTCAATGTACATTACTTAGCCTTACGTTTATGGCTTTTACATTTCCCCGAATTTTGAATGTGTTGTCTGTTTCTGGCAAACTGCATATTTTATGCCTCTGCGTGTGTTACACTTAGATAAACAGTAGTAAGAAACTCCTACTTTTTAATAATTTAGTGAAGGTTGCAGTAATATAACATTATAATAATGTGAAGATCTGATATACCACTGCTCATTTTCCATTCATTGTCATACAATTAAATTCTTATTTGAAAGTTAAGAAAGGAAGTTTGGATATTAATTTTAGCTTGCCCATTTGTTTACTGGTTGTTTATGTGTCTTATGATTTGGAGGTATTATTACGAGTCTGGAAATAATCAGCTATACCATCAAACATAGTTTTAAACTTATACTCCACGAGGCTTCTTTACTAACTCTCAAGTTGTCACAGAGAAGAATTGGCAGTTAACAATCCCAGGATACTCAATTGAAGAGGGGAAAAAACATCCAGATCATGTAAGCCATATATTGCATATGTACTTTTTATGAGTAATATCAATTAGTAGTGTATATCAGGATCTGAACCTGAAATTGTTATTGAAGTTCTTGTTGATTTCCTGTTATAAGATGTCTGCTATTTTAACAGTACACTTGATAGCAAAGCGTAACATTTTGATTGTACTTGTGGTGTGGTATTTACTGTGATTTCGAATGTCTTGCAGCAACCAAGTGACCTGCACAAAAAACGTCTCGATGCGGTAAGGTGGATGTGTCAACCTTATCACCTGCTTTCTATTTCTCTGTCTCTTGTCTTAAAACATCATTTGCACTTTATTCAGATTCGTGCCTCTATGAGACCTTGTTCATCGGACACAACCACAAATAACGAAATGGGTTTGGTCAGACATGGGTCTGGGGAGTTCGGCTGATGCAAACTAAATGATACGGCCTTCTCCAAGTTCAGAACGGTTAGCTCAGTTAAATTCTGCTCAAATGCTGCAGCGAACATGATTTTTGAGGACCACAAATTCCCATTTTCGTGTTTTATAACCATGTCAATATGTCAATGGTAGGTCAGTGATGACGGATTCGTCACCAAGATTGCAGATTGTTCCATATATTCCAAACCTTTGATCTGTTGTGATCACCTATGGCTGACCTAGCTTCATGCTTGCAGATAGAAGCGCGGTGGGAGAACCGACACTTGTTGCCACTTCATGTCATCCTTCTTATACCATATATCTAGCTTCTCGCTTGCGGATAGAAGCGCGGTGGGAGAACCGACACTTGTTGCCACTTCATGTCATCCTCTAATTTGATGCTAGTACTTTTTAACTCTCTTCTTATACCATATAGTACTTTGGGAGTTTTTAGAATGTTACATGTGTATAGTATGTATGTTTGCTGTTTGGTACCATTTCATTGTCTTTACTACTCCTTTTAATAATATACATTTTGTAAATATATCATTTCATGTTTTTTATTACTCAAAGGCGAAACTTCAACCTTGAACATCTTTTTTAAATTATGTTTTCATAGGCAAAGGCTGCGAACCATCCGATCCCCCTTATCTTGTCTAGGCCGAAGCTTTGATAGACACATTGGAACATGTTGATGTTTGATGTTAAAAACTCTAGTTGTTCATGGTCAAACTTTCCACCCAAAAACTGAAAACGTTAATTAGGAGTATACATTGAGCAAGAAAAGCATTGTTATACATTGTAAAACTTGCTAGTAATATCTACTTGTTGATCTTCTTGAAGAGGGTGTTTATGTTGAGCAACAAAAGCATCACTAGAAGTATAGAAGCAAACAATGAAACCATGACAGAAATCCCTATGTGTTGGCAAAAGTGATCATAAGTGTCGCAAATATTTGTCCAGTTTGTGTGGGAGTTTCCTTTCAAGGCTGTATAAGCAACTGCACCAGCTGCTCCAGTAGCTGATGATACAATCCCCAACATTAACTGTTTCACAAAATTTAACTCATGTAGATCCATATTACAAAGTTCAAATGTATTATCTATTAAGCACATGATTTCTAGCCTAGTATCATCCATCTCGGGCCTCCAATCAAGAGTTCTTGGTTCGAGTTTCACTGAAGATATATTTCTCTTATTTGAAATAATATCATCGCTCAGTATAAAAAAAATGTATTATTTATAAAAAAAAACAAGTTCTAACATACTGAATTTGAGAAACATTATTGTATATTGATTTTGATTCATCGTTTATTGTTTTGGTCTATAATATAATTTCTTTCGTCTCAATTTAAGTTGGAGAAAAAAATGGTGAACCTATTTTCGAACTAATATTTCGTCCAAACCATTTAAACCATTGGATATTATACACCAAATACATATATGCCATAATTATAATAAGATTTCTTGATAAATATTCGTATTTATGTTTGTTAAAGCAATCCATTATTGAGCGTTTCTTCAATCTTTATTCCTATAAATGAGTATGTAACATCATAAAAAACTTAATCCCTTAAATTTGAAAAGATAAAACTTCCATTTATAATCTTAGAGATGTTTGAAATCGATGAACTTACCACATCCATCATTATGAGGTAAGGTAGCAGCATGCATGTGATTTTAAGTTTGAAGAATAATATTGATGAGCTTAAGGCTAGAGTGATAATGCTATATAAGCCAGCCAATGATAGTGTTGTTACAAAATATCTGTTGCATTAATAACATTAGTTAGGAATTGAAGGACTTAATAGCAATTAGTGTGCACATACCACATTGACATAAATATTTTATTCGTTCTATCAACAATTGCTTAATGCTTAGACATAATTCAATATAGTTTGAAAATGAGGTAGGAAACAAACAAGATTTTTCATTCTAAGCTTTCAACACTTACTCAATTCCGAAATAGTTGAATGTTTAACAAAATTAAGGATTAAAATGATAGGAAATACTTTAAATAAGACTTAAAATTAACTGAAAACCATGAACTAAGACAATCTGATGTTTGTCTACGAATTTTTACCAGAATTTTGAAAATTAGTCGGTTCTTATCAATTATCCAGGAAACAGTCGTTTTAAGGAATTTAGTCCCGCTTTGGCGTTAACACTCATAAAATTCAGTTTTTTAATAAAGAGACAAAACAGAAACTGTACATATATTGAAGTTTTGGATCATTTTTTAAATACAACTCATGTTGGGACCTCTTTTATAATATAAAACATTATAAAAAACAAAAATATAAACTTATAGAGGCGGCCAATTTATCATGAATAGTAGCTTTTTTAGTGAAATGATAATTTTCTTAATAAAAACTTTACAATTACTAAACTATGAATGGAATGAAATAGTCGTTTCATCCAGCCGTATTTATTTAGATATTGTGTGTATAACCACTCAGCTCCGACCCCAACAGCCCCGTACCTCCCCCCAAATTAAACAAAATCAATTCATTACGTTAAAATGTTGAAAGACATTAGATTAATCAATTCAACTAAACAGAAAACATAGAAGGAAAATACTATTATTGAATCCGTCAATTAAATATTAAAATAGATATGAAAATCAAAATTCAGTTATTCAACAATTCTCCTGATTGTTGTTCAAAATTTATGTTGATTCTATTATTCAACTCAATTGTTGTCCTAATTTCTGCCTGTTAATTTTAAAGTTTGAATAAAATTGAATTTAGTTCTAAAAATATGATTGTAAGTCTACCCTTTTGGTTCTATTTTTGTTTATCATCTTCAATACAAATTTTGGGAGTTCACTGTTGTTGTTTGTGGGTTGCAAAATTGGTTATGGAGTATGGTCGTTGAGGAGAGGTTATGGAGGGTGTGGGGAAGGTGAAGATTGGTAAAGACAAGACTAATGATGGGGATGGTAAAGGTGGTAGTAAGGATGGTGAAAGTGGTGGAGTTGCAGTGGTGCAGATTTATGGTGGGGGGTAGGGGGGGGGGGGGAGGGGTTGGTTAATGTTAATATATAAAGTGTTAGAGAATTTAACACGACAAATAAAATAAGTTACATTAAGACAGCAAATTAAATGATTATATAAAAACCTTACATGAAGGCTGGCCAATGTTTAATCTTGGCAGTTCTCACAAAAGGGATAGGATTTATGAATGGAGGCAATGTTAGTTCCACAGTTTCAGTTTGGTTACTATCAATGATCATAACCAATACAGCAACTAGAGCAGAAGCAAACAATAACAACCTCAAAACAACATATTTAGGTGGCTCTAGAGCCATGGCCGTCGCCATCGTCGTCGTCGCCTTTGCTTCATGTTGTAAAACAGGTTGCTTCTCATCGATTTCAGACATTGGCATTGCTCAAACTATTGATAATTTTCCTATATGGGTTAAGGAGACAATGATTGTTATAGAATGATACTTCATGGACTTATATTATGTGGAATAATAAGTAGGGAAATGAAAGAATAGGAGAAGATGCTAGGAAATGTTATATTATGTGGAATAATAAGTAGGGAAATGAAAGAATAGGAGAAGATGCTAGGAAATGTCTACGGACTTACAATGGTCAATTATGCCCATGTGAAGAATTAAAAAAAAAATAGGATACGCGGTTGAGGCCAACGAAGCAACGGTCAATTATGTATAATTATGCTTGTTGATTCATTATTTTGAGATTGGCAGACGACAAAAACTAGCTTATGAACTCCTTGTACAATTTCCTCATCATGCAAAACTAGTTAAGCAGATAGGTGTAAAACATCGTAAGCGTGTTTGATCATACAAGAGAGTGTCTTGTCTGAACGAGATATGTAGCGCTGGACGAATAGTATGCATTACCCCTGTGAATCATTTTTTTCGAGGATCATAAAAAATGGCTAGCATCTCACCTGCAAAAAGATCAGATTTGGAAGATCCAAATATCTAATTCACATATGTATTTGGCTTGGAAGATTTTTTGTAGGATAATTTACTAGCAAAACTAATGCTTCTTATTATTGTGACAAATTCTTCTCAACTCATGCACTGCAGCCTCAACCTCTTCTCTTGATTGCACTCTCACACTCTCAGCCAACTCTCTTGCTTTTCTCCTAATGGCCTCCCCTGCATCCTTAACTACCACCTCCTCAATGATCCTCCCTATTTCCCCCCCTTCTCGCCACCCATTCACGCCTTTCTCGACCTCCATCCCCACCCCTATCTCCACCACCAATTTCGCATTCATTGGTTGATCATACTGCATTGGAACCGCGATAACAGGAACACCAAAAGTTATACTCTCCAGTAGAGACCCCCATCCACAATGACTTAAAAATCCCCCAGTACTAGGATGTTTCAAGATTTTCGCTTGCGGGGCCCAACCCTCCTCAATGAACCCCCTCCCTTTTATCCTATCAAGAAAACCTTCAGGCAGAACATCTTCAAGTTCTGTTTTCTCCCCATTTGGAGACCTCACAACCCATATAAAATTCACATTACTGATCTCAAGGCCTAAAGCAACCTCTTGCATCTCCTCTTTTGTCAAAAAACACTCACTACCAAAAGAAACATACACAGTTGAAGCTTGTTTCTTCTCATTAAGCCATTGAATAACCTCACTATCATCATCAAGAATATTCTCCACAGGCTCACTAACAAGTGAACCAAAAGGAACCATATTTTTTTCTACTACAATTGTCTCAAAATCGATGTATTTTTCCTCGAAAGCTCTACTACTCCTGATCAATATAATCTCATTAGACTGATCCATAACACTCAAGAATCTTTCCTTTGCTTTATCCTCAGAGAGGTTTTTGTGTTGCACCCTTCTAAATGAAGTTTGTGGTAATGAAAATGAAGAGGGGAACTCAAGATCAGGGCGTTTCAAGAAACGCAAAAAGAATCCAACACATGAAGCAGCAGTTGTCTGAAAAAAACATGCAGGAATATTATATGATGATGTTATAGGAGGCAACCAAGGTTGGCTTATGTCATATATCACTAAATCTGGTTGAATAATTTCAAGAATTTCTGAAAATGCAGGACCAGCTTTTTGCAATGCATCAACTAGAGAAAATATTAAATTTGGAGGCAGACCATTTGTTGTATGATAATGAGGGGGGAGTTCAGGTGATGATTGGAGGTGAATTTCAACTTGGTTTATTGAGTTATCATATAGTTTTTTTGTTATGGCTTTGAGATTAATTGGTGTTGAACAAAAATATACATTGAAGTTGTGGTTTTTGAGAGTTTTGGCAAGTTCAAAAAAAGGGGAAATGTGACCATGAGCTAGATATGGAAATAGGAGTACTTTGAGACAAGTTTGGTTTGTTTCCATGATTCAAAGATGAATGAATTATCAAACAAGATGAAATATAAATAGAAATGGTACTAGATCACTATTATAAGGTTGAATGTTACATTGTTACTATGTTTCATGTAGTGATTTAAGCAATGACAGAAGCAGACTAGTCACTTGCATCCAGGGCGCGGTTGTTGTCGTCGCTTTTATTCTTTAATAAAAGTGAAGATTTGATTTGGTTACCCCGAATACGAGACTAGTCTTTGTTAACGAGCCGGATGCAGTGAGTACCGGGTTACCGCCAGATTTTTCTCTTTGCTCAGTCGAGGTAATTACCCGGTATGTTCGAATGTAGTAAAAAAAATTACTCGAGTGTCGATTAACCTTGGCCGGGTATCGAGCCGGGTTTTGAGCGGATAACGGCCAGTCTGCAGTTACCGGTCAGCTATAAATTGATCTTTTTTTTTTGTATTTTAAGGAAGTAATATTTAATTTTATACAATATATAATATTTTAGAATTTTGTTTGTCTTTTTTATATTTGAAGTCCAAAAAATTAGTATTATTTTATTTTACATAATATAATACTTTATTTTATTTTATCGAGTATATCGGCGGTGTCGGATTACTCGATAAATATCAGTAAAAAAATTACTCAGTATTGCTCGATTAAGATTCGAGGCGGGTTTAATAGGGTTTCGATCGAGATAGCAATTGCCGATCCGTGCTGTACTACCTGAGACTATATTAAATAGTATATACTTATACGTATTAATATAAATGATCTTTTATGAATGAATTATATTAAAATATTTGATTATTTATTTTATAAATTAATATTTTTGCATTGGAGTTTAAAAAAAATTCTAACATCATTGTTTTGTCTCCTAATATTTTTATTCTCATTTGTTGATATATAATATTCTCTCTCATAAAAATTAATAATTAGCTTAATAAGAAAGTATACTTTTTGAGTTATATAATCACTATGTTGATCTTTGAGGGAGTATGTTTTATCACACAAATATATATATATAAAAACTCATGGTTTAATCAACTTCTTTACTTGATTCACTATTATTCGGCCGTTGTGGAAAAATAATAAGGAGATTATAAATTTAAGAGGTGAAGAGGGTAGGTGAATAAAATTTTAGGGAAACAATTTATTTTAGGAAAACTGAAAAAACATCATTTTTTTTATTTTTAATGATTTCAACCATTATTTTAGTTTTTGGAAAAGATAATGCACATACTCTTAATAAGCTATTAAAAAGGTTTGTGTATATATGACAGAAATGAAGCTCTTTATCCGGTTGAAGTTTTTCATATATCAAATAACATTATCATACATGTAATTTTATAAAGTAGAGCTTCTAAAATATCCATTTTAGGTATATATAGTAAAATTTATCATATCACTATATATCTACCTTAATATTTCAAAAAAATTAGAAAATCGATAAAATGAATGAAACAACTAAGTGTGGGGTTGATGAGTTGGTGATCAAGTGTATAGCTTCGGTTAGGGAACGTGTGTATAGTTGGAAGCACTATTTTTATACTAGAGCTAATTGGGAAATATGTATTAAATGGAATTTCTCTTTAGATATCCTTAGAAGTTCGATGGTTTGTTGGAGTTTGTTTGTACAAATTACTTTTTATTTTCATCAATAAAATCATTTTCTTTCAAAAAAAATTTGGTAGATATCATGTAAATAAAACTTAAATCATTCAAAGAGAAATGAAATAGTTCATACGACAAATTAATAATACCCAGTAGCTATCATGTTCTACATCACCCTTTTAACCTAATACAAAGTCTTTATATTAGATTGAATTGGTCAAGTTTTTTTTTAGCCGGCAACTATAGTCTAACTATTTTATTAGAATATTATTAGAATAGCTATCATAATATCTCCAGAGATACGAGATATTCTATATTCTAATGTATATTTCTATATTATTATTATTGATGCCACTATGCCAGCATATGTTTTAACGTTGTGAAATAGTTGAAAAAGACTTGGTCAGAGGAAGTATCAAGTACTATCACATATTAGAGTTAATCGATAAAATGGTTCTAGTGATATGAAATTACAAAGATTGATCACCATCTAAAATTTAAAAGTTAGGATTTAATTAATAGTGAGCACAAGGTTGTGTTTGATACGTATTATGGTATCTCTTAACAACAAAATGGCGATTGTGACTCTGCATTTCAATAAAATTATCGTATTTGTTTTCATCATTTCTCTTTTGATTTTGTCAATTTTTCCGCCACATTTTATTATTTTGCTTGTTTATACCAAAATAATTTCGCCGCAAACTACGGATATAAAAATAAGTATAATGGTAAAATATATGCAATAATTAGCGGCGAGAATCAGGAATGAATGAGGAAACAATTTTGGCATGGTGAAGTCTGGCCGCCAATTACGGATGGTACAACCGAAACGATCATGTAAGGGGCTAGCAATAAAATCGCTATTAAGGTAAATCCCAATTTAATTTTGCAGGCTCGTCGTAAGCTTCGTCGCGTTATCACAGGCTCACTAAATAACTTCATATATTACAAGTAACAAGAGTATAAAACATACACAAGCAATAATATTTTAATATATAAGAGGTATAATTATTGCTTATTGCCGGCCAATCTAATTTAATCAGTATTTTTTATTGTATTATCAATAGCTAACCTATTTTCAAGACAATCATTTACAATAATGCTAGATCATGTTTATAATTTTGAAACTATTTATAAATAGAATGTCTGGCCTCATAACGAAAATGTTAATACTTTGAAAATAACACCTTAGAATAATGTTTGGATGATTTGTAGGGTGATGCATTGATTGTGACCTAGTGTGAATCTATCATCATTATATTATTGACTCAGTGTCCAAGGCAGAAAATAGGCTTTTCAGCCCATTATGCATCAATGAAATGGACATGTCCGACAGCATCTCACATTCCTGATACACTGACATACTCTAGTGTTATATATACATCCGTATTCACCACATACAAGGTAATGCTATTATTCTCATTCGCACCTTTATACAATACTATCCGTTACTAAATTTATCATTGGAGTGTCTGTGGTCACCGCGTGATCACACATTCGGGTACGACGGATACCACACACTCAGAACAATCCGTAGAAGAGAGTTCTCGCTCAACAACTGACTCATCATTCAATCCGTGGTACTTGACAAGATTGAACCAAGGGCAATGACAAAAGATTTCCACTCGCCAGACTTATATTTCCAGTAATAACATTATGAGGAGTATTCGCACAGTAAACATAGAAAATACGAATACATCAGAAGAGGATGTATACAATAATATAGGGTAGGTAGGTGTTTGGTATTTGCAAATCGGTAATAAATACAAAAAAAAATAAATTGAAATCCTCACCCTAACGTAGGAGGTAAATTGTGGGATGTGCCTCAACTGATCAGTGTATTGATAGTTCTTCATAAACCAATTTATACGAAATTGTACCTAGGAAGAGTCAAACCCATGTCACAATAGCTTATCAACTTTTTACAAGATGAATTATATTTTGAGTGTCGGTAATAAATATTGAATATATAGGAAGTGACGGAAAGAGCAGACAATAATTATCTCGTGTTTAATGGTGGGCAGAGGGATGTTTTTAGATACTCCCTATGCAGAACTTTCAAGATTATTAGGCCTGCATACGTTAATTGCAAGGAGAAATAATGGAAATTATTTCTTCCATTTGAAAGATGTGGTCTTATTTATTTGATCAATGACGACAAGATAATTATATATAGTTATCTCATTTTAGTTATAATAATAAATCAAACCTAATTTTAGTTATAATAATAAATCAAAACCTAACATATTTCTTGTTAAAGCTAGGTAGACTATATGATTGGTGGTGATGATTTAGTCGGGTGTGCCGGGTGAACAAATTTCTTGTTTATGCAGTATTTCATATCTTGCATGTTTTAAGTATACTTAATTGATTTCAAAAAATACTATTCAAATAAAGATGAAGCAAACTTTGCAAGAAAAAAAAGTGAATCCTTTAATTTATACCAACTCACGCTCTTATGTGAAAATATTTTAATTTAATGTGAGATAATATTTTGTATTTTTATAAAGTGTGAAAGAAAATCTGAGATATAATAAGTCTTATCTAAAAGAATGTCAAGTTAGAAGCTTGATATCAATTTTTCAAATTTTGAACCAAAAATATATTCCATATTTATATATGTTGTTTAAAATAAATATCAAAACATAATATTTTAACTTTTTATTATCAAAATTGTGTGTTAACTAAAATCGCAAAATTATTTATACCAATTTAGTTATAAAAGAGAACAAATAAGTCCCTTTCAATTTTTGGTCTAACCAATATCACATGGTTGCCGGCTTGCCGGAGAGCATCAACTATATGACATAAATGGCGGCGGAAAGTGGTGGTCCAGTTAGGTTGCACCACCTTGTTTACAACCAAACAAAAACCAACCTCTTGCACCATACATATCCACTGCCACTTATAATACTCACAAAATAAGGACAGTGTCCAAATTTTGATAGTTATCTCCATTTTAGTATTTTATGTATTTTAACTAATATTATCTAATATATCTTTCTACGTAATAAATTCTTGATCATTGGAAGTAAAAATGTTTTATTAAAGAAGTTTGATTAATATTCTTTAATATCTACTAAAAAGTCTTTATTAAAAAATCTTTAATTAATCGTGAAATAAAATAACATTAAAATAAAAATGAAAAGATCATAATAAAGTTACATTAAATTGATCAAGTAAAAATGAAAAATAAAATTTTTGTTATAATCAGTAAGTCTGGAATGGAGAGAATATAAATTATTTAAATTCGAAAAGAAAATGATAAAAATTCAAAAGCCTTATTTGAATTCTTTCACATTGTAATTATCTATCCTACGTTCCATAATTGTCCTTCCTCGCTGGAGTGGCTGCATGGAGAATGTCGTCTACATCCTCTCTATACCCTTATGAGTACATCATGTTTTATAAAATTAAACCTAGATATCATGCATGGTTCATGAATAATTATATTGTAATATTCTAAAGAAATTTAAAAGCTATATAAATCTTTGGCTTTGTTCAATTTCCATTCCATGCTGGCTTTAAAATGACTTTTCAATGTCCAAGCTTTAAATTGATGACAAAAATGGCTAAACGTTAATTTTTAAAATTGGCTTCAGCAATTCGAATTATAAATACATCAGCTAGCGTGCTTAATTAAAGAAGCCCGATTAGTAAATTCAAATGTTAATTAAATTTTAAAAAAATCAAAAAAAAACAAAAGAGGCAAAATCAGTTTTCTAACCACAATCCCCAAGTAATTATAGCTCAATTGGGCGATTAATGATGGAGGGAGAGATTTGCGAAGGATTTTTACGTAGATGGGTATAATCGATTTGGGGGTTAGGGTTAGGGTTAGAGTTAGATTAGGAATGCGGTTTGCCTTTTTGTTGTTACAATTTAATTAACATTTAGTACAATCTTTAATTAGTCGATTGGCGAATGTGCGGTATTAAATTGTGAAAAAATGCGCCAGCTGTCGTCAAAGCAAAAGTTGGAGTGATGAATGGGCTTCGCTGAAGTTGGGTGATGGTTCTAACTGGTATATTAAAAGCATGAAATATAATATTATAAAGTTGAAGACACAAAAAAAGTTAATAAAATAAGTAAATTAAATGAGCTTCGCACTTTTACTATATGACACGTAGTATACATTTTTTAAAAGCGAGAGATACACAAAGATGTTTGAAAAGATCATTTCGGAATAAACTTTGGTAAACTCAAAACAGATTAACGAGTACACATAAAAATTATCATTAATAGAAATTAAAGCTTAGCCAAAAATGCCCCCTTATAAATTTATTTGTTTGAAATTACTATTACACCATCCGATAATAAGCCAACAGACACATTCCAACCTCCAAAAAACAACGGAAAAATCGGTTGAGATTCTTGTAAACATCATATAGAAAGGCAAGAGAAACAACCCAAAGGATTGTGGCTTCCTTCTTATCTCAACTCAAGAAATACAAGGTTTGAAGGAAGAAAAAAACCAACCTATCTTTTCCTCCCCCCTCCCTACAACTATCAAAGAACAAAGATGGGTTGTGGTGAATCAAAGCACGCTGTCGCAACAGTCGATACCATTAACAAGCCATCAGATTCCGCCACCATAACTGATGGAAAGACCAACACGAATGTAGCAACTGAAACATCGAACGGAGATGTGAATGTGCCTAACGGGGAGAAGAAAGATGATTCCAATGGTGTTACAAAGGAGGAAATTGTTCCTGGAAATGGAGAATTGCCTTCTCAGGTTGAGAATGTGAAAGATGATGGAAAGAAAAATGATGGTGCGGTGGTGGCTGAAGCCAAGGAAGATGATGGTGCTGCAAAAGAAGAGTGCAAGGAGGAGCCGAAGGAAAAGAACGTGGACAATCAGGAAACCACCCCAGAAAAAACGACCAGCAAGGGGGATGCTGCTGCTGAGACAAAGGAAGGTCTGGCTCCCTCTATATCTTCATAAGATGCCTGTATGATACCTGTTCATTCCAATTAGTATTTAGCAGCATGTAATAAAACATCAAAATATTAACCCTTAGCTTCATTTCTAATCTTATTTATTGTTTATGCATGCAGAAGACTCGATTAATCAGAAGAACGAAGAGAACAAACAAGGACCAGAAGCTGCTTCAACCAAGGAAGAAAACATTCCAAAGGCAGAGGTAAAACCATTACTGCTTTATGCTCCATTCCATTTTCTTGGCTATGTTGATGGGACCTCATACATTCTTCAGCATATATATATACTATGAAGTATTAGATTGCCTTATTTTGTTACAAGAATGATGGAATCAATACTGAAATCATGCAGGAGAAAGCTGCCGAGTCCAAGGAAGATTCAAAAGCAAACTGAGCAACCATGTCGAATGCACGAGGCTTCTCAATGATTTGCATTTCCAATTAATATAATATCAAGCTTGGTGCATCTATAATCCAAAATGTTGTCTTTTAATGCTTAAAATGCAAGCCTGTGAGCTAAAGATATTCGTTCATACAGCATGAATTCTTCTCTCGCACATATATGAGTATATTTGTTTTCATTATTACATTTTGGTCATACTTCAACCAGTACTTGCAATATACTGGTACTCTGGTAGACACTTTAAATAAATTTGGGCTATACTCAGCCAAAAAATGGCATGATAAGCTGACACGATATCTATAATCTCCATGCAACAACACCCCCTCCCCCCAAAAAAAAGTTTGAATAAAAGTATATGTACTAAATACGCAAACATGGGGTTCGGTTACTAGGAAATGCAGAAATTTTAAAGAAAAAAAGATAAAGAGGAAAGGCGGAATTTTCAGTACCTGTTTGGCCAGCTTACAAATGTGAACCCACAACCAATAAATGGAGTCTGATTGCCTTGTTACCCTTTGTTAGCACTTGGGCTTGGTTAAATCATAAATGCCACTAATATTTGGAGGCTGACAGAGTATTGGAATAAACCCCTCTACATAGAAGCTTAGCAGTTGTCAATTCAGACCACAATTCTTGTAGTTGTAACACCTATGTATGCAACATTAGAAATGAACAACATATAATAAGTGGTAATCTAAACATGTATAGAGTGGCCTCAATAAATCAACTTACGGCAGGTGCAGATTCAGCACATGGGCTTACCTTTGGTTGAAAGCATCATAACTCATGAGTTCGTCATTAGAAGAGCAAAATTGGAAAAGGATTTCTCAGTTTAACAAATCGGACAACAACCTTCAATAATATTGTACATCTACGAGCAGGACAATTCATTATTAATGAATGGACACAAATAATCACCATAAAGTAAATTATAATTATATTAACTTCAGAACCAAGTTCGGTTTATGACTGTTCGTAAAATATGTACTGCTATATACAGGGTTCCTTTCCCATTTGGAGGTATACAAGGACATAATAACTCCAACATGCTGGCATCTGTCTGAGAGCTATGAAGACATATCTACAGAGGGCTACTAAAGTGGGTTGATTCTCCATTCATCTTCAGAGCAGGTGCAGACAGATTTCTGGATAAGATGAAATTTCCCTCACTGTCCTGTGAGGCAAATGGAGCCAGATAAGGGTCCAACACGATCTTACATGGTCTGTCATCGTCGCACCCCAATCGAACACCATAATATTCCAAATGATCTGTTATACTATTCCCACTTACTGATCTGCAGAAGTAATGCAATAGTCAACTTCAGCAAATCTAGCTTAGTGTGTCACTTGAACACCATAAGCACGTCGCTAGAAATAACAAGACCAAGCCTACAATAGACTGACAACTCTATGGGGCACACACTTATTGCATGCATTACTCAAGTGATGAAACCATTGCATAACCAAACTATCCCCCAAGACTTGCATCATACATTTAACAATAATAATTCAAGAATAAGCTGGCATGGAATTCATATGAGAAATGCAAGGATACCTGCTACAAGATGGGTCTTCACCAGAATCATCACAAAGCTTTTCTACTCTGAGAACAAAACTTCCAATGCCAATGTTATAAAGCCACACCTGGGATAGAATATGATCACACAATAAGGCAAGAAGCAAGTTGATATTATTTTCTGCCAAACACAATGGAGATTCAAAAAATTTAATGTGCTTATAGCATTAGTTATGACTCTATGGAACTGATAGCAAGAACATTATGAATTATGAATGGCGAGGCATTGGGGCCTATTTTTATACACTAAAGCGGCTTAAGGTTCATTTCTTTGTACGTCATGCCACATGCCCCAGTGATTCTAAGGAGGCTCCCCCCTAAGTGGGATAAGGGGTTGGATCATATGCAGATTGCAGCCTTACCCAGTTATAACAGAGAGACTGTTTAAGAATTGACCCAAGCCTCATTTCAGTGTAACGGTAATTAATTAACAGCTAAGCAATTCTAATTAAAAAAACTAGGACCTTCATAAGCCACGGTCAGAATAATATAAGGACGGTATGAAAGGGTATGAAAGAAAATCTATCATCAGAAAACTAAGTCATCCACTAGGAAATATTTTGATAGTTAAGTATTCAAAAGTAAATGAAGAGTCAGCTTGCATGTTCTACCAATATTAAAACTGAATATATATGTAGGGATGTGGAAGCAATGCTTCGATTATAGGAGGAAATGTTTAATTTTGCCTATTGTCCGCTATAATCACTCATGCAAATACTATTAACTTCTAGAAGCATCCACAAAGTAAGCACCAATATTCTGACAAACTATATCCACTAAGAAACAGCTATTACCTCTCTAGGAAAATGATGGTATGTCTTCTGCGGAAAGTGAGTATAGTAGGGAGGCAAATGAGGCACAATATCATGATTATTTGTTACCCGAATAGTATTTGGCACGAGCCGACTATAACAGGATGCAAAGGCAGCATTTCCTATCCGAGGCTGTCCTAGTGTTGTTACTCGAATATTTGGGATTCCAAGATTTACCTGAGCAAATGATTTAGTCTACATCAATACAACAAAAATAGAAAATAAAATCACTTCGGAGTACGGACTATATTTCAAGAAGCATCATGTTCCCCTAGAGGAAAATAAGCCTGCAGAATTGTACAGACATAACTGAAAAGTCAAACTTTTCTATCAATTACCGTTAGATCCAATCCACAAAAAGCAGCCATTGCTCCTCCCATAGAGTGCCCTGTCACCATGACCTGAATGTCTCCGTACAATTCTTTCACTCTCTGAATAGCACTTAAAATTGCAGGACGCAATGTTGTATTGTGGTAAGCAGTATAAAAACCTTGGTGTACCTGTAGCAAATTGAGATATTGCTGTAAATGATTACATATTCGTCATAAGTAACACCTACATATGGGCATAACTAATTGAGTACAAACCATCGCATCGTCCATTCCAGGATACTTTAGATCAAGCTGCTTCCAGTATAGATCTGAAACCCAATTCTGAAGGCTGTCATGTCAACAACAAATTAAACTAATTAAAAGGTGAATATGCTTATCAGTGCAGGAAAGGTTGTATGCATAACTAAATTCTGCATGTGTAGTTCTTGATATTAAGTCATAATGCATATCCTTCATCAAAAAGGAACTCTCCCAAAACTAATTAATTAAATATTTACAATGTTCTTTAAGCCCATATTATCATTGACAACGAAGTGCTGCAAAATTGCTAAGACACTTCAAGTGAAGAGGGGGAAAAAAGTACAGTAAGGTGCCCAGGTAACAGCCGACCTGCTCTCCTGCGTCCCTCTAAAGGCAATCACAGTTGCATTAAGATTCTTAGCCACTCCAACAAATGCCTGCAATGGTTAATCACAGTTAATATAACGACAAAGATCGCAATAAGACAAAAACAGCATCAGACAAAAAAAAAGTGGAATAGTATAGAGGGAGATAAGAACACCCAAATTTTACCTGTAGGCAATGCCGGACATCAACAATTAGCTCTATCATCTCAAATCCCTGTTTGCACGATTGAAGGAAATTTCAATGCAAAAATAGATAATATGGTAAACACATTTTGTTCAAGCCTATGGCACCCGTGTAATCAACAAAATATATAACAATGGTATTAACAGTGTACCTTGGTCAAACCGTCACATCTTGAGCATGTCCAATAAAATAGTTCTGTTAAATCAGACATGTAAACCTGAAAGGTAAATATTTGAGCATTTTAGAAGGTGCATTGATAACTACAAAGAAAAGAAACAACATTTAAATAGTGCAGTTTTTCGAATGTCAAAATCATCCATTAACTGATAGCAAACTCCAGTTTGAAATACTGTCAAAATCAAGCACTGGGATCTCATGTAGTCATGTGACCACAACTCCATGTAACCCTAGTAGGCAGTTCAGTAAAAATGGGTTGGAGACAGATATAAACTAACCAAGTGTGCCTATACACACATGCAAAATAACTACACATAGTATGAACAACAAAACAAGGTTAGTTGAGTATAATTACATCAGCAGCATAAATTCAAACCAGCTATAAATTTTATGAGATGGAAGTACCATTCTTTTTGGAGATATGTGGAGTACATGTTCCAGTCAATACAGCTTCAAATATTTTGCTTTCGCAGTCTCACAAATATATGAACTTGTTCAAATGTACAACTACAATCCAGTACTAGTTGACTAGAGAACTTACTGCTGAAGCATATTCCACCATTGTCTTGGTAAGAGTGGGATCATATAATGGTAACTGCACCTTATGCCTCGCTTTCACCTTGGGTTCTGCAGTAATTATAGAAAGTGACTAACGGTCAAGCAAATCTACTCTTAATGGTAAAAAGGTGTATAGTTAGCAGACTTATAGTTACCAATAGAAATGAAATACCAATGGGCGTAAGAATGTGAACTTTAAAAATAAGGGGAAACGGATGAGAAGGAACATAGACAATGTGACAGCGGAAACCTCAGTTACAAGACCTGTTACTACTCTGTCACTCCAATAAATATCTATCGGGGAAATAGCTTTTAATGGTTACATCAACTTACAAAATACAAAATTCCCATCTTTTCTGCACATGCGACGTTTCTCTATAGGCAAATATCATAATTTCTAGCACCACTGACAGTGCTAAATAAACTATTCAAAATTTCCCATAGAAATCAGTAATATACACATTCCTTTCTATATACAATACATCGAAACTCAACTAGATTACTCGAAAATTAAACTTTTCACTTCACATAATAATGAAAATCCTAACTTTATCAACATTTCATATGATCATATAAAACTATTCAAGATTTCCAGAAGTAATATACACATTCATTACTACATGCAATACTTCACAACTCAAATCAAATTATTCAAAATCAAACTTTTTCAATTCACATAATAATAAAAATCCTAATTTTATCAACATTACATATGATCATATACGCCATTCAAATTGAACACGGCAATTCAAAACTCAACCAAACTACTCAAAATCAAACTTTTTCAATTAACATAATAATAAAAACCCTTTATCAACATTGCATATGATCATAATTCATAACTCATTCGATTAACTCCTCCTCCGTGGTATGTCAGGGCATGACTCGAGGACCGTTAGTGCGACGGTTGCACACTTTTTATAATTCATAACTCATTAGTAATATTACCTCTACCAGTTACAAAAGCAAAAAGGAATATTAAAGTTGCCATCTTTATCCATCTACTCAACTCCATCACCTGTAATCAAATAAACCAAAAAACATATTAAAAAAATTAAAAATTAAATTAAATCAAATACCCAATTAAACAAAGAATACAAAGTTTTAATCTTTTTACCATAAACCCAGTAACTTAAATTGGAGCTCAAAGTTACCCAATAATTAATCAAGCAATTTGGGTTTTAAGATTGAGATATATGAAGATGATGGTGTGAAAAGATTGTCAAATTTCCAACTCAATTATTTTGGATGGATTATTTTATAGTTTTATTAGTTTATTTTGTGCAATGTTGTTTTGTTCTTGAATTGATCATGAACAAATTGCATTTTTAATTATTTTGCAACGTATACAAGCTAGGAATGGGTGAATTAGTGGACGAAATATTGTTCGTTTAAATCGTGGCCCAAAGCGTTTATAATATCAGCATAAAATATTAATGATCGATCCAATATTAATTTTATATCTTTTTAACATAGTTCGTGAGCTTGAAATAGGTTTAATATTTAAATACATATATGAGTTTTAAAATGATAATGATCTCTGACCATTTGCAATCCATGATTTATTACACTTAATGACATAAAAGTTGTTTAATTAAAGTTGGAGTTGCTTAAATGTAGCTAAATTATCAAAAATGTATTATCTTATAATTTTAGCGAATTATTAATTTAGCGTCGTATCAAAAAATTGGAGATTGGTAAAAAATATTATTATCTTGGAGTGTTTATTAAACAATCGATTATTAATTTATCGAGTTTCTATTATAGTGGATAATTGCAAAAATAAATAAATTAAAAAGGAATGAAAAAACACGATTTATTAATTTAGCACTCGTCACCGAGTCGGAATAGCTCAAAAATATTATCTTAGAGAGTTTATTAAATAATCGAGTTTCTATTGTAGTTGATAATTGCGCAAAAAAAGAAAAAAGAATGGGAAAAAAGCATGGTCGCATATGACCGTATCAAATTTCTATTGTAGATAATTAAAAAAAATTAAAAAGGAACGAAAAAAGGCTCGAATTATAAATTTAGTACCCTATCTCCGGGTCGGACCTGTCAAAAATATTATCTTAAAGAGTTTATTAAAAAAAGGAAAAACAAACCCCAGCGTATATTGTGTGATCGAGTATTATTTATTGAAACTCTGAAGTTGATAATTGCAAAATAAAAAACGCCTGGATTATTAATTTAGCATCTATCGTCGAATTCGGGCCTAAAAAATATTAATAACTAGAGTTTATTAAATAATCTAGTATTAATTGCTCCAGAGGTTTACTGCGCCAGTTAGCGTTACAAAATTAAAAAAAATGTAAAAACACAAATTATTAATTTAGCACCCTATCCCGAGTCGGGGCCGGTCAAAAATATTATATTAGATAGTTTATCAAATAATCGAGTATTAATTTATCGAGTTTCTACTGTAATTGTAAAAAAAAAATTGCAACTATCCCCGGGTCGGGACCTGCCAAAAATATTATCTTAGAGAGTTTATTAAATAATCGAGTATTAATTTATCGAGTTTCTATTGTAGTTGATAATTGTAAAATTAAAAAAATACGAATTATTAATTTAGCACCCTATCCCCGAGTCGGGACCGACCAAAAATATTATATTAGAGAGTTTGTCAAATAATCGAGTATTAATTTATCGAGTTCTACTGTAATTGTAAAAAAAAAAATTACAAACTTATGACCGCGCGTGCACTCCATCCCACAAGGCTCTTTATAATAAACTAAGATAATTTGGATTTGGCGGTTGTTTGGCTGGTTGGAAAAAGACGGGAAACACTATACACACAAACACATCTAGAGGTAATGAGCCCGGCGGCTCGAATCTCGGCTTTCGATTACATATTGAGCTAACACGCCCCTGTCACGATGCGAATTGCTACATAATTTTAATGCAAAATGATCATTTTGCCTGGACAACTACTCGATTAACATAAAGACTCATCTCAATAACTCCTAAAATACTATTTAATCATGTGTATAACAGGTAAAAGAAAATGACGGGACCCAACTTACATTGATACCCCTCCAAATAATTGATTTCTTTGATTATTCTTATAAAGCTTTGATAAAAAATTATATTTTACTAATTAATATTCCAGGAGTATAATTTATACAATTGATTTCAAAAATATGTTTATAATATGATTTTATTGTATTTTTTCATAATATAATTAAAATGCCTTTTTAGTCAAAATTCGGTAGCTAAAACAAAAATGTCAATTAAAAATATAAAAGGGATTAATTGGTGTTACTTATTTATCGACAAACCAACCTTCAATTTTGTCTAGGTGATCGCTAGAAAAATGAATTGCACAAGTAAAAGGCATTGTACGAGAATTAGTCTCACATTGGATATGTCAAATGCCCTTGATTTGTTCAATGATAGCGACGTTATACAATTTATGTGGGTGTTGTATTAGTTTTGGTCTAAAATATAATAAATCCAAGTCATTAACTTCTTGATAAAGGCACATGTAACCATATGTATATGGGTTGTGTAGATTGAATTACACGAGTAGAAGAAGAGTATTACGTTGAAAGACAAACAATATAGTATTACGTAACTAACGTATCATGTTGGAAGACAACAATTTTTTGATAAATCAATAAAGTTATTGGTAAATTAATAACGTCATCATATACTTCTCATATTGTTAATAAATGTTAGTATAATTAGCAACTATGCACATTATACCCGCATCATACTTTTGTGGAACTTATTAGAGTGAGAGGTGATCTCTCAATCTTTATTCTATTAGGAGTGATGAGTCTTGTTTTCACAACCTCCTTTTAGCATTTCCTCATCTATTGATTTTTTCCATAAATCGGAATTCGGAATCATGTAATTTATGGAGTCTCCTCATCCATTGATTTTTTCCATAAATCGGAATTCGGAATCATGTAACTTATGGAGTCTCCTTTGGGTGCTTACAATAATTTTGTAACCATCATACTTACCCTTTTTTTAATGTATTTTTAAATTAATTTAAAATACTCATTTTCCCTTTATTTGTTTCTAACCGTTAAATTATATAACCACTTAATCCAATAATTATGAAATTTTTAAATACGTGCTTATTAAAATTTTGTAAACATCTAAGATGGGCCAAGTTATATAAACTAAGGAAGCTCATGATCCATTATTTCATGGATTAATATTTGATATGACGTCATATGTATAAGTCTTTGTCTTGTTTTCTATCACATGTTTATTTTATAATAAAAAATTTAAATATATCGAAACTCTGTTTTCCTAAAAATCGTAGATTAAAAAAGACATTTAATACTCCATAGCATATAAGAAGTAATTGATATCCATGCAAAAATTACGTACACTAGTAGTCTAGTAGATGGTACATGAATTTTGATAAATACTACCATGTAATGATGTTATTGGCCGTTATCACACAAAACTTTGAATCCAAAACTATTATCGGTCCGGTCTTATTATTGATTAAAAATTTGGATTGGGACCGGACCGACAACTTATCGGGTCCGTCCGGTCCTACGTGTCTCCTTTTATTAAAAAAGTATCGCAAACCGAATTTCATATATTTTTTATCCAAATTTTAGGTATTTTCGATATATATCCAAAATTTTCGGATATTTATCCGGTTACCGGTGATGTTCTAATCGGGTATCAGTAAAAAAATAATACCCGCTATCGAACAGCTAACTTATGGTGAATATAGTACGAGCAAAGTCTGTCCAGTTCTCGAGTGGTTTCCGGTTACTGCTATCCCAATCTAACTCGAATTCATTGACAATTTCCCTCCAAAAATTTGGCGGGAAACATTTATTTACCGAGTCAAAACAAAACAAACAAAAAAACCCCTCATATATAACTATTCCTCCACAAAACAAGCAAACATTCACTCAAAAAACCTATTCAACTGGACAATCATTTTGGGACAACCCTAATTCCTCTGAAATGTCGAAATCTTCGCAATCGCCGTCGTCGGATGATGCTTCAATGCAGCATTCTTCCGACGAAGAACGGCCGCAGAGGGAGGAGGAAGAAGTGGAAGAGGCGGATGAGGAGGAGCTTGAAGCCGTAGCGAGGGATGCTGATGAGGATGATGATAATGAGGCCACGGAAGATGTGGATGTTGTTGAGGATGATGATAATGATGTATGTCAATTTTCTGTTTTTTAGTATTTTTTTTATTTGACGTTTCACATATCGAGTTGAAATTTGGGTATCAATTATTTTTTAACTATGTTAAAAAATTATAAGAAGATAATATTACGAAATTATTTTGAAAGATTAATCTAATGATATAAATTTTATATTTATTAGAATAAGGAGTAATTAGTAATTAATGTTCAAACTACACCTATATCCGAAAACGTGAAATAAAAAACGAAGGGAGTATTTTTTAGATTGATGTTGTATTTTTTGCGTTTTGTTGTTAATTTGATACTCGCTCCAATTCAAATTATAGGATGTTTTTCGTTTTTGCGTTTTGTGGATAATTTGATATTACCATAGCAGATGTGGATTTAGTGGTTAATTTTTTTTTATACTGATTTTGTGAGATTTTTTTAATTTAATTGTTGTGATGCTGCCCTTTTCAGGATGAACAGAACGAGACTGCGAAGCGTGAAAAAAAGAGGTTGAAGGAAATGCAGAGGTTAAAGAAGCAGAAAGTGCAAGACATTTTGGATGCTCAAAATGCCTCTATTGATGCTGAAATGGTATGCTTTTTCGTAAATTGGTAGGATTAATGACATTGTAGTTTGCTGATTCTAAGGATGTTATAATAGCTTATGTATATTGCAGAACAACAGAGGAAAGGGGCGCCTTAAATACTTACTGCAACAGACGGAATTGTTTGCTCATTTCGCTAAAAGCGAGCAGTCCTCGTCTCAGAAAACGAAGAAGGGAAGGTACTTAAAATTTGATTGCAGAATTTTGTTGTTTCTCAGCTTATAGGAGAAAGATATTTGTTTGGGATTTCTTTGGTTACTTGATTAATTGTTATGGCTGTGAGGAGTATGCTCATAGGTTACATGTAAACAATTCAGTATTATATTTCCGTTCCAAGTAATTTTCAGATGGAACAATTTCTTCATAGAGCTTAATAAAAATTAAAAGGTTTCAGAAGCATGTGAATTGGGCTTTAAAATGATTTTCTAGTGTTGTGTGTCTGAGCATAGTGAATGAGATGTTGGTTTTGTTAAAAATTCTTGCACCATTGTCATGTGAAAATTGATTTTTTTTTCTTCCATTTTTATGTTAGGGGGCGTCATGCTTCAAAAGTAACCGAAGAGGAAGAAGATGAGGAGTATTTGAAAGACGAAGAAGGCGGTATCTCTGGGGCTGGAACTACCCGTTTGGTTGCTCAGCCATCCTGTGAGTTTTATCATTATCCCTGCATGCACATGCCTACATGTCTGCATCTGTAATTTTGATCCTTCTAGGCATATGAAGCACTTCTGCGTTTTGTACTTTACCTTCCTATAAAACCGCATGTTACATGGTCTTATTCTTAATTGTGGATTTTGAGATGTTTCTCTAAACTGATTATGCACTTCATCTGAATATGTG
The DNA here is from genome assembly GCA_019722365.1 of Lithospermum erythrorhizon. Classification (NCBI taxonomy): domain Eukaryota; kingdom Viridiplantae; phylum Streptophyta; class Magnoliopsida; order Boraginales; family Boraginaceae; genus Lithospermum; species Lithospermum erythrorhizon. The sequence continues at coordinate 196,467 of JADFUC010001789.1, read as the reverse complement.
TCTGTGTCTTTCATATGTTTAGCTAAATGGAATCTTTAATACATGGACTTGCTTCGTAGAAGATGGATATTTAAATTACCTGAAATTAATTTGCATGTTCGCAGGCATTCAGGGAAAGATGAGGGATTACCAGCTTGCAGGTTTGAATTGGCTTATAAGACTCTATGAGAATGGCATTAATGGAATTCTTGCTGACGAAATGGTACCAAGCATGAGCATTTTCTGTTGTTTTCTTGATTTATCCTTGATCTTTTGGTGATCAATAACTGTCACACTGTTAGGGCCAGATTCTAAGCATCTTCTTATCTTATATGCAGGGTCTTGGGAAAACATTACAAACCATATCCTTGTTGGGTTACCTGCATGAGTATAGAGGGATAACTGGTCCTCATATGGTTGTTTCCCCAAAATCTACACTCGGAAACTGGATGAATGAAATTAAAAGGTTTTGCCCTACACTGCGTCCTATAAAGTTTCTTGGAAACCCTGAAGAAAGAGTAAGATTCAATTCCTTAATAGATGGCAATAATTGAGTTCGTGTGAGCTGTTAGTTTCAATAGCTAGTCGATCTCTTATTTTATATTTAACATTGCAGAGATATATCCGAGAAGAGTTACTTGTTCCTGGGAAGTTTGATGTGTGTGTTACAAGTTTTGAAATGGCGATCAAGGAAAAGAATGCTTTACGTCGGTTTAGCTGGCGCTATATAATTATTGATGAGGCTCATAGGATTAAGAATGAAAATTCTCTTCTCTCAAAAACAATGAGACTGTACAATACCAATTACCGGCTTCTTATTACAGGAACTCCACTTCAGGGTGGTAACCATCAGTGCTCAGAAGTTCGTTCCTTCATTTAAGTTGTTCCAGGTTTACTTATTTGAAGTAATCATTTATTAATTGTGTTGCTTCTGTTGTCTCTTTCACTATAATGGTAATAATACAACGGAACACTGATATTTAGACTCCGAATCTCGTTTCTACAAAGTTTTGAACACCATATTACTAATTAGATTCAGTACTTGTTTTCTGCATATATAAACTTCATCGACAAGTAAAATTTTAGCACGAGTTACACTGAGCTTAGAGCTAGGTTCAAAGGCGAATAAGCTATATTCATGCAATATTTTTCTGGCTGTGTGGGAACCTCATAAGCTATATCCATGCAATCTTTTTCTTGCGGTGTGGGAACCTTTTAAGCTATAGCTTTCTTCTGATAGCAGATCAAGTAGAATGCCTTGTTAATTTAGTATCCGTCACTTATGTTGCTACAAACATAGTTGAGCTAGTCAGAAAGTCACCTGTTACCGTTGGTATATTTTGGAATAAGATCTACAGTACTTTTGGTGTGTTTATTCTTTTGAAAAATATCACAATGTTTTTTTATCTGTTATCAATAGTAATCACTCCGTAGCACACTTTAATATCTTTTCTACTCTGACGATAATATTATGTGTACTTTCTTGCAATGTGCAGAATAATCTGCATGAACTCTGGGCCCTTTTGAACTTCTTGCTTCCAGAGATCTTCAGTTCAGCTGAAACTTTTGATGAGTGGTTTCAGATATCTGGTGAAAATGACCAGCAAGAAGTCGTTCAACTTAACTTCACAAGGTACGTTTCTATGATCTTTATGTAACATTTCTCTACGTGTTGCTTATCAGTTGGATCTTGATGCAATTAATCAATACACTAGAGTGTGATCTTCCGAGAGATTACCTGCCAAGAGATTGAGTCATTCAAGTTGCCTAAACTTTCCCAATTTATATTGATCACCTTATGTGACATTTCTCTTCATCTTACTTATCAGTTGCCTAAAATATTTATACAGTTGAGGGTAAATGCTATCCAGACCTCAAACTACGTAGTCTATTTGCCAAGTAAAATAAATTTAAGAAGTTAATGTATATTCCAGTATTTTTCTCTGCTGTCTGAAGCATTTCCAAACATTTAAAGAGGTCCTCGAGCTGCAAAGATCCCAAATAAATATAGGACAAAGTGAGGTCTTACAAGTTGTAGATAATTGTTTCAACCAAATCCTGTATTATATCAGGAAATCTATAATTTTCTTATTTCTCTAGATTTCACTTTCATTATGAATCATGAATGATTGCCTGCATAGGAGCAATGAAGTTTCGAACAACATGTACCTTATCTTTTTGCCTGTAATGGAGTACCTAGTCCTTATTGCCTGAGTGTGTAATGTTGTTTCTGTTGATATATTAATATTTTCAGTTCTATTTTCTGCTGTAAGGTCCTCCGCCCTTTCCTTCTAAGAAGATTGAAGTCAGATGTGGAGAAAGGTTTGCCTCCAAAGAAGGAAACAATTCTCAAAATTGGTATGTCCCAGATGCAGAAGCAGTATTATAAGGCTTTGTTGCAGAAAGATCTTGAAGTTGTAAATGCTGGTGGAGGCGCAGCGGCCTGCTTATATTGCTATGCAACTCTTGAGAAATGTTGTAATCACCCTTATCTTTTTCAAGGCGCTGAACCTGGGCCTCCCTATACTACTGGCGATCATCTAGTTGAAAATGCCGGGAAGGCTCCTTCCTGAATACCTCTGTTGCGTGGAGTGATTTTCCTGTAGTTAATGAAGTTTTTCCATCACCTTTTGTTATTAACTGCAGTATGTAAACCTTTACTTTTTTCAGTTGCTACGAAAGTAATTTTCTTGTTATTTTTCCCACTAAATGTTTACGTTGCCACTTCCAGGGAAAATGGTTCTATTAGATAAGTTGCTCCCCAAACTAAAGGAACGCGATTCCAGGGTTTTAATATTCACACAGGTGTGACTTCATTCCTGAAACAGCCATCTTTTGGTTTTACATTCATATGTTCAAATATCTTGTGGACATATTTCAATATTCTTGTCAGGGCATTTTATTGTGCTGTTGTTATTCTGCCATGCTGTGATTCTTTTTCCCCAAGGCTTTATTGAAAGTAACTTCTTTTTATTGTGTTTATATAGATGACCCGGCTGCTGGACATTCTTGAAGATTACTTGATGTACCGTGGGTACCTGTATTGTCGTATTGATGGAAATACTGGTGGTGAAGATCGTGATGCCTCCATTGAAGCCTTTAACAAACCTGGAAGTGAGAAATTCGTCTTTTTACTTTCAACTAGAGCGGGAGGTCTTGGCATCAATCTTGCCACTGCAGATGTTGTTATTTACACAGCCTTGATAGTGACTGTTGTAACTCACTGATTTCTGCCGTCAGTAGCCTTTGGATACATCTCGAATTGAATACATTCTTTTAATCACATATGTGAGACTCAAGGAATCCGCAGGTTGATTTACAAGCTCAGGATCGTGCTCATAGGAATTGGTCAGAAGAAGGAAGTTCAAGTTTTTTGCTTTTGCAGTGAGGTTAGTCCTGTTCACACGTTGTAACAAGATAAATATCACTGCTCTTTAATCCATTAAGCATCAAGTATGGATTATCCTTTCCTATGGAATGCATATTAAAAGATCTATATGTCATATTCAGTACACTATTGAGGAAAAGGTTATTGAGAGGGCATATAAGAAGCTTGCACTTGATGCTTTGGTTATTCAGCAAGGAAGACTGGCAGAGCAGAAGAGTAATATATTCCCACAATACCAAATTATAATGTAAGTTCTGATGTTGGTGATGTAGTTAATTCTGTTTCCTATGTTTGCAGCTGTTAACAAGGACGAGCTGCTTCAAATGGTGAGGTATGGTGCTGAGATGGTTTTCAGTTCCAAAGATAGCACAATCACAGATGAAGATATAGATAGAATCATAGCCAAAGGAGAAGAGGCGACAGCTGCGCTTGATGCGAAAATGAAAAAATTTACTGAAGATGCTATCAAGTTCAAGATGGATGACAGTGGGTTGAATCTCTTGATCTCCTCAATTATCTATTTATGATCTTTCCTAATGCTAGTTTGTTCAACTTGTTTCAGGTGCCGATTTTTATGATTTTGATGTTGAAAAGGTTGCCCCCTTATATGGTCCATATTTTATCGTATGATTAAAATTGTCACTTATTCTTCTTTTTTGTTGCTTATATCTTCATACTTTTTTAATCTCTTTAGGACGATGATAAAGTTGACTTCAAGAAAATTGCCGGTGACAATTTGGTTGAGACATCAAGGAGAGATCGGAAACGCAAGTATGGCTTGGCATTGATCAATTACTCTAATATAGTTCCTTTTGAAGTTTGTTACATGACATGATCACCTTATGTCTTACTATCTCTGTTTTCCCCTTTTGGGGCTGGGTTTAGTTACTCCGAATCAGAGTACTTCAAGCAAACACTTCGCCAGGGTGGTCCTGCTAGACCAAAAGAGCCTCGGATACCTCGCATGCCTCAGTTGTGAGTATTATGAGCTTTAGTAGATTTGGTTCTTTTCTACTGTTGTGCAAATGTAAAGACAAAACATGGTAATCTTAAATTCTTTCTTTGTGTAGAAATTTTGTTTTTATCTCGATAATACACCACTTCAACCCAGCCACTGTTGCGAAACCAATCGAATACTATGAAGTTTATTCTTTATATTATCAAGCCCAAAACTTGACAATCGAGCAATCCTTCTCCCACCAACATGATGGACACGTGAATTTATGATTGAATGAAGGATATTATTAGCTGTTTTGTGTCTTATTTTTTTCAACATCTGTTGTCAGGCATGACTTCCAGTTCTTCAATACACAGAGACTTACTGAGCTCTATGAAAAAGAAGTGCGCTATCTCATGGTGGGTACTAATTGATTGTTATGATTTCTTCAATTTTCACAACTTTTGCTTAGCATTAATTTATTTTGAATGATCTTAAGCAGACACAACAAAAGAATCAACCGAAAGATTCAATAGAAGTAGAGGAGCATGAAGATATTGGTGTTCTTGTTTGTTGCAGTTTTTGCTAGATGCAATTTATTAGTGGTCAGACTTTTGATTGGCTATTTCGTTCTAGATATTGGTGAGCCCTTGACTGCTGACGAACAACATGAGAAAGATAAATTACTTGAGGAGGTGAGTTGTCCAATATGTAACTAGAGCGTCTTTTGTGTCTCAATGGTAAGCCCAATATTCTGAATTACTTGATTTGTAGGGATTCTCAACGTGGAGCAAAAGAGACTTCAACTCTTTCATCCGAGCCTGTGAGAAATATGGTCGTGATGATACTATAAATATTGCTACAGAAATGGAGGGGAAAAACAGAAGGAGGTTGAAAAGATATGCGAAAGGTCTTCAAACATAGATATAAAAGAAACTTAATGGTAATCTTTGGAGCCACTGCTGCCTGATAATTTATGTGAACTTTCTAAACGCACTCTAGGTTCTAGACTAGTTTGCTTTAGATCATCTATTTCTGTCAAGTTGTAAAATTTACACTAGGGACACACTGTTATGAAGGAGAATGCTCAGTATTCACAATTAAATGAAAGATGCCAATGCTCAGTATTCATTAATTTGACGATCATTAATGTCAGATTATGATAAAATCGATAAAACATTGAAAGAGGAGAAGCTAGAATTTCCACTGACGAGATGAGATCGCAAAGCAATTGCCAAGGATTGGATCGTTATAAGAACCCGTGGCTGGAGTTGAAGATTCAATATGGTCAGAACAAAGGCAAGCTGTATAATGAAGAGTGTGATCGATTTATGGTGAGATCTTATCAGAACTTTCTTTTACTAGCTTTCTCTGTCATAATCTGGTTTTAATATAGTAGTAAGATTTTGACAGATATGCACGGTTCACAAGCTTGGCTATGGAAATTGGGATGAGCTGAAGGCTGCATTCCGCACATCTCCTCTATTTCGCTTTGATTGGTTTGTGAAATCCCGTACCACTCAAGAACTTGCTAGGAGATGCGACTCACTTATCAAACTGATTGAGAGAGAAAACCAAAGAATATGATGGGCGGTGAGGCAGGCCGTAAAGAAGCTTGCCAAGGTCCTTCCTCATTCCATTTCTGCGGTTTTATATTATTCTGAATTTCAGTATACTCAGATTCCTCGTCAAGGCAGCCTGTAGAAAGTACACCAGATACTTTGAATAAGATAAGACAACTGTCGATGGATGATTATGTTGGTTCGGTGAGTTTCAAACGATGATTGTTTCTGAATTTTCTCTCCACGCTTACATATGTAACAAGAAATTTGTTTCCCAGGGAAAGAAGAGGAAATGATGGAAATATGAACCGATACCAGTTTCTGCTACTGTGCAAATTTTCTTAGCTAGTCGTCCGACTGCATTGTGCTTTTGTTAGTCCCATGTAGATGGTTTTGAAACCACAACTAGCAAATGCTTTTGTATTGGATATGGTTTAGAATATGTTTAGAGTTAACATATTGGATTAAGGATTCTATTTCTGTATCTTGTGTAAGACAACAAATTAATGATCATAGCAATTTCGTTTGGAATGTGTATGAAGTTGCTAATATTTTATGTGTTAGACGAAAGCCATTGTTAATCATACATTTTTCCCTCTGGATTATGTTTGATCACACATGTTTAAAATTGACACATTTGATTATGGATGAACAAAAGTTTGGTTCTCTTGTTCAACCGTTGTTTCATTACTGTCTTTGCCATCAGAAAATGCAAATAAAGACAATTAATCACTTCACTTGAAAATGTGTTTCGTTATAAAATGCCATCTTCATATGTATAGTAGGAGTTGGGGTATTTCAATGTTGTCCTCTTGAACCATCTAATTTAATGAAAAATATAGACGGTATCAAAAGATAATAGTATAAGGGAAAATTTTGAAAGGATAATAATGTCAGGAGACAAATTAGCGAGGTATTTAGGCTTATAAAAGAATACGAACGTTTGAGTAGATGTAATTATTTGACTTTAGGTTCCAATTCGACGGAAGATTCGGTCTGTTCGAATTATATACATTTATAAAAGAAAAAATTCTTCTTGTTTATAATAAAAATTCACAATTTTTTGTTCGAACTTGAATAGTTCGAACCAAAAACAAACTTCAAGCTTTTAACTAACTTTTCGGATCAAACCCGAACTTTGATGATTATAGCCGTAGCATAGTTAAGTGAACTTTTAACAAACAATCTAGTGGACTTTCAGTGACTTTAGAATTAAGATTACCATTGTAAGAGGGCGATTGGTAGTTTTAAATAGCTAGGGTGCAATGCACTGGTGCACACTCCAAACAAAGTGTCAACATCAGATATATATGAAATTACTATTTTAACCCTTCCCCCTATTTGTAAGTATAGTGTGAGTGGTGAGGAAGTTTCATTAGTGGCAAAATAATCATTTCTTGAAGTGATTAATTGTCTTTATTTGTGAAGTGTTAACCTCAGAAATTAACCTTTCTTGAGAATTTATTCTGTAAATAAAGACAATTAATCCCCCTATCTGCAACAATTCAAGAAAGGTTAACACTTTTTTCCAAAATGTTCAATTTCATAACCAAATCAATTATTCAAATCACCCATAATGCTTTTCAAATTTCATCATCTCATAAGCTGCATTTTATTGAACTCAAAGATTATATTTCTTCATCAAAAAATCCAAGAAAAGGAAGTTATTTGTGGTTTATTACCTCATAAATTCATGTGGGTTTACTCCAGAAAAAGCTGTTTCAGCTTCTAAATATTCTAATTTTAGCAAACCTGAAAAACCCAATGCAGTGATATCTTTTTTCAAGAATCAAGGGTTTAGTGATTCAGATGTTTTTACGTTAATACGAAAGTATCCTAAAGTGCTTGATTTATTGCCTGAGAGAAATCTTTTGCCAAAGATTGAATTTTTACGCTCTTTTTGCCCGTTGGAGGCGGATTTGAGCTCTTTTTTAGTGTTGTACCCTCAGGTTTTAGGTAGGAGTTTGGAGAATCAAATTATACCATCTTTTCGGTATTTCAAGAATCTTGTTGGGAGTAATAATGAGTTGATTAGCATTGTTAAATGCTGCCCTGCGTTGTTGATGTATCGCCATGGTTACTCCAAATGTGAATATATATTGGTGGAGCTGGTGTGCCTATGGAAATATTGCAGCATTGCCAGGGAATTTATTCTGTAAAGATACACACTGCTGACCGGTACAAGGAGCTTGTTGATGAGGTTAAGGGAAATAGGGATTCATCCTCAGAAATTTGTGTTTATGTTGTAGCAGTAATGGTGGAGTCGGGTTGGTAAATCGTCTTGGGAGAGAAAAAGATGGAGCTTTATGAAAAATGGGGTTGTTCTGAGAAAGTGGTTATGACTGCTTTTTAAAATTATCCATATTGTATGGCTCTGCGTCGTTAGGCAAGATTAAGGCTGTATTCAGTATTTGGTGAATGAGATGGGTTAGAGGCGCCAATCTTGATGAAAACTCGTTGGTACTTGCATTCAGCGAAAAAGAAGAAATCATCGAGATGTTCAGTGCCGTTGTTTGCTATCTGAAGGTCTGATAAAAATTCTAACATCTTGTTACAGGTTTTGAAGGTGCCCAGAGAGAAAGTTTCTTGTGGATTATGTCAGTTGCCTGAAAAAGAAAGATCAGAACTCTTGAAACTATATAGCGAGAAACTGAAACAGGAATCCTGAGTAACTCGTTAGCAGGGTTGAAAGGCGTTTCCTCCAACTCAATTAGTCAATCACTCTGTCATTAAAATCTGGCAACTTCTTTTGCGCAGCAACATTTCTGCTTGATATGTGAGAGATCAATATGAGAAACTGAAGCATACATAGGAGAGAAGTTGTCTAGTTCTCACCACTTGGAACTGGTTAGATTCGGCCCCAATTATCTTTCTTTGTTTTATTGAAGAAATGGCGATCATGCTTAGTATGATATTGAGGTTCTTTTGCAAGCATCAGCCTTATTCTCAAGGATCTTCGCCTTAACGTGTTAGTTTTACAATCTTTTTGGTGATTTGTTGCTGGTTAGTGCATCTTTTCAGGATCAATGTAATGGAATCTTTATAAGATGTCTATATCGATCCCATTTTTGTTCTACATACTATGATAGTAAGATATAAACTACCTTACTGTTCTTGCTGATTTAGACTATGTTAACAGATTGTGACATGGAGGTTAAATCAAATTCCCTGACTATTATGGGAGTCGATTAGTATCTTGATTTCAAAGTCCATGAGGCTTGCTTTATTTCCCCTTCGAGCCATTCATTCAATATAAAGAAGGTTTTCAATGTTACAAATGATAGTAATTTCCAGGACTACATCAGATTTATCCACCTATAGCGACGGATGATCTTATCATTCAGGGAAAAGAAAAACGAAAGATGAAGGTGCACACCATAAGACAGCGGCGTTGAGCAATTGAATTCTGTAATAATCAGTATCCATAGCTCTCAGGAAATTGTCTGTAACTTATCTATGCCATACATAAAGCATACTGGGACACTATATCTCAGGATCCAACCACATAGAAGACTTTGGTTGCTCCTTTCTTTGTCCTGATTTGAGATACCTGAATGAGACGAAGAATGCAGAATGAATTATACGATTAAAGAATCGATAGGCAAAAATGCTCATAAAAATCTATAATCAATGAGAATATTAGCAGCCATAGTAGATATTCAAAATCAACTCACTTTAACCAATGAACATGCAAGACTTTCCTATATACGAAATGGAAGAATTCAAATCATTTTGATTGATTTAAAAACCCTTCCTAAATCCAAATGCAACCATAATGTTAAGATGTTGTTCTAGCTATTATTTATAAAAAACAATATGAGTGGATCATGTTAGCTCCAAACAACCAAGGATGGGAAAAACTGAATACATATTTTCTGGATGTTGATTTCCATAATATGAAGGTAAAGAAGTCATGCACAGTGATACCTTCACACTTCCAATCTCCGAGATATCATACACGTGTGTTCCGCCACAAGGACATCCGGGGTTTTCTCCCATCTTCACAATTCTTGGGGTACTTTCCTGCATGATATCATTATAATCTTCAAGTTCAGATACAGAAACGGAAGAATTACAACCAGTCAGGTAAACGAACCAATGATGGATGTGGTGATCAAAGAGGGGGAGGGAGAGTCGAGAGGATTCCACTAGTTAAAGTCTTAGTGCATAGGAAATGGCGTGTACCCTAACCTTGGGGATGTAATCAGGAAGACATCCACCGCACAACTCACAGGCCTGATCGTATGGTACAACCGAAACATAAACCTGAGAAAACAATTAAAATCATTGACATCTTCGAATATACATAAATCACTTCTTCAAGAGATAACTGAAATAAGAAGGCAATTCTACACACTTTCCCTCCACTGGATATCAGTTTGTTGGCTTCTAACTCCAGCTCTCTTTGCTTCTGTTCCAGTTCATTTTGAGGAACTGTGCCTCTGTATTCTACAAAAGGCCTGGTAAACTCAAATTTTATGAAACTCGATTCAGTGTTCAAATCGGTTCCAGATATTTTTCAAACATCAGAAGCTTGATTTCAATTATGCATACTGAAATATGAGAACAGCAACAAGATGTGATGAGAAGACTATTTTCATATCAACAACCTTTGAGACGTATAGTAGCAAAGTCGTATCATGTAATTTATCTCTCTTCATCTAACGAAATGATTTAGAAGTTCACCATATACACTAGGCCAGTAACCTTAATAATAACTCTACTCAAGAGGTAAAAAAACGGATACAAGTAGAATCTACATTCCAGGAATTCATACCCATCAGGAAAATGATAGCCTTTGGTAGGCTCCAAGTGACCTAACCCAATACTTCTCATGCAGATATCAAGTAAATGCCCAGCTGAGTGTAGCCTGCACCAAACAGAGGAAGCCAAGCAAATTTAAACAATCATAAACTGTCTAACCACATTGTATTAGTAATACAAGCTACAAAAATTCATCAAATTGTAGTAGATAAGAATCGCAAAAACTTGTTCCAATTAACATCTATGGTATTTATGTTCCTCCTTTCCCAACGTCATCGTACCATTTGAGATATTGAACACCTTGCAAGAAAACATTTGAAATATTTCCTTATATCCCCCCACCCAACCCTTACTTATAAATAAGTAGTTGGTGAACTAGGAACTTCCAATAAGCGATCAATTAGAAATCACTACACTATAAAAGCACCTACAACAACATGCCCCAATACCTCTAAAGAGGCTCCCGCCTAAGCGGGGTAAGGGGGTTGGATAGTACACAGTTTGTTCCGAATTGACCCAAGAGTGAAGTACAAACACTATCTACTATTTCACACTACCTTGAATTGAGTTTACGTCTCAATTCATCAACACATAATGAAGCTGTATCCCCTTTCAAATGTTCCAAATCCAATGCAGCATCATCAAAATCCTCAAAAAATCCATAGTGAAACACCTACTAGGTACTTTTACTTGGTTATCAAATTACACAATAAAAAAAAGATTCACAATTATGTATAAAAAATATCAAAATCAATTCAAGAAACCATACTATTTTATCCTTCAATCGAACATCTTGAACAATGAATCTGAATTTAGCATTACTGATCACTCCAGTATCCGAAGGTTGACCACCACCTTGTGGATGAAAAATGGTTGACTCCAAAATCATTACTTTCCTACCATCTTCTACCTGGAAAAAAAAATAATTATTGCAAAACACATATATGATACTTATATTAAGTGTCATGTACATTAGGTCAGAAAATTGCAAAGTACATACATGATACTTATATTACGTGTCATGAAAGTCTGGTCAGAAAATAAGCATTACAAGTACATACATGATACTTATTAAGTGTCATGTAAAGTCTTATCAGAAAATAAGTACATACATGATACTTATATTAAGTGTCATGTAGAGTGAGTCAGAGGCTCAGAGCTTTGTGTGATTTGGGGTTTACCTGGAAAAAAAAAAAGAGGAGAGTAGCTGAGGATCTAAGCTTCTGCATATCATCAAAGTATTCCAACTTTGTTGGATTCAAATTTGGATCCATTTTCAAAAGTTGTAATTGAGCGCAAAAAAAAAGTGTTGTTAAAGGTAGAGATAGTGCTTTGTTATATATGGTCGCGCTTTTCTCTTTAAAAGTCGTCTTTGAAACGGTCAAGAGCCGCCACGCTAGTGCGTACTTCAAATCTTTTCCGTAACTAAACGAGTCTGAAAAAATTATGAGGTTGCGTTTATTTTCGTGGAATTGGAATTAAAGGAAATGAGTCTAACCAATCAGTATAATTTTATTGGATTCTGAATTACCGATATCATGTCTTATTTCAGCCACCATACCAATCTTCAAGGCTGCATTTAAATATCAAAATATATAAAAATCAGATTCTTAAAGTTTTACTATAAAAAACTAAAAGACGTGAATTAAGATTCTTAAACCATTAAAAAATTACCAAAAACATATAAATATTGTATTATTAAACTACTGAAAAATACCAAAATTGTGTAAAAAATTAAAGCTACCGATAAATACCAAATCATGTAAAAATAATATTCTTAAACTATTGAGAAATACAAAAAAACATGTACAAATAGTATTCTTAACCTATTGAGAATTACAAAAATCATCTAAAAATTGTATTATTTAGCTACTTAGGAATACCAAAAATATCTAAAAATGGTATTCTTTGAGCTAATGCAAGAAATATCAAAGATAATAAAACGATATCTCTTTGAAGCAATTTAAAAATACTTAAAGCATAGAAAAACAGATACTTGATCTACCAAAGAAATACCAAGATGTAAAATTGTATTCTCGAAGTTATGGATAAATACCAAAAAGCTATATAAAACGACATTCTTTAGCTAATGAAATATCAAATCATATAAAACCAGATTCTCGAACTATCGGTAAATACCAGCATATACAAATGTGATACCTCAAGTTATGGAGAAATATCAAAAGCATATAAAAATGATATTCTTGAACTATCAAGAAATACCAAAAGCATATAAACATGATATTCTCGAGCCACCGAGAAATACCAAAAGCATATAAAAGCGACACTCCCTCCGTCATAATTTACTGGACAAGGCATCAAATTTTCTTCCTTTTACTCGATCATATATGAATTCAACGCAACTTTATTTCGATCTTTCCACTTTTATCCTTAAAATACTTTTGTTTTCATGATTAATTAAAGTGTTTTTGATAAAGAATCTCTTTTTAGTGTATATTAAGAATATTAATCGTTTCTTAATAAAGATTTCTTTTACCGACATGACAAGAATGACGGATTTCGGAAGATTTTTAGCTAATTGGTAAATACTAAAACATATAAAATTCAGATTCTAAAGTCTAATCGACAAATACCAAAAATCATATAAAATCAGATTCTTTACTATCTAAAATACGAAAACATATAAAAAACTGTGATTCTAAAGTTTACCTGATAACAATCTAAATTACCTTTACTTTTATTTCAACTAGATCAAAGGATAACTTTAAAATATAAGACCAAATTCTGTTGTGGGATCTAAGTAAGTATCATAGTTATGCTTTTTTGTAAGCACCCAAGAACTATAATCAAAATATAAAATCGCTACCATTGACTTTTAACAGGTAATAATCTAGTCTTTTTCCCATTATTATTTGGACTTGAGTTTGAACGAGGCAAGAGAAAATGCATAAACAATCTCATCCATTTTATGAAAGGGGCTTCTTCATTTGTTCTCATGCAACAACTCATTGATAAATGAGAGCTCCATTATTCAAACAATAGTGGTTGATAATTGAGTTGTCGGAATGAAAGATCAAATTTCTATTGCAAAACAGAGGGGAGATTAGAATGCTGGGTCTGACCTTGCTGTGTCCCTACCTCAAGTTCCGGACTGAGCTGAGGCGTATATTCGGAGCAGGTCAAGGAGTAATGTTCCGACTGTTCGACGCCAAGTTTTGATAATTTATTCGGCAGCTGGTGCTTTTAAGGTGTTTTCCTATTTTGACAGCTGTAATTCTGTGATGGTAGCCCATGAAAAGTTATGTGAGTCTTTTTTTTGTGTATGTAAACACCACCTAAAAAGCGAGGATCAAATAGAATTCATGGTAGATCAGAGAGTTTCATATGAAGTTCAGAATTTGATGCTTAATGCCTGGCCGAAAAACACTTAATTGAGACGGAGTGTATTAACATATCAATCGCTAGATAGTTGAATGGGGAAGTTCTGAATCACGTAACAATTAAAGAAATTACATGGATTCATAGCTAGCCGGACAATTTTCACATCAAGTATGAATCAAGATAAATTCTCATGTTGTTTAATTTCCGTAATTTATTCTTCTTCTGCTTCACATGCTCGAATTAGTTTATATGAATCCTCGATGGGCTCGCATCACCCCCCTTTCTAACCCATTCGTGTCCGCCGCACTGCTTCACAATTTCCGAGCTCATTTCCCTGATTGGCACCTCGCGGCGCCAGAGAGCTCGTTATGTTAGCCAATCACATTACTGGGCGCTTACTAGTGAGCCTTAGTTATAAATCGTCACTCTCCCACACTCGGCCCAACGCTAAGACGCACGCATTTTTCCAAACTTTATTATTATCCTTATCTTCGCCAGAAGCTCATTGACACAAATGGCGCGAAATTTTCAGATCACAACGCTTCTAATATTCACTTTATTCCAATGCGTATCTGCATTTTAATCCGGAAGTATTACACCATGGCCGCCAATACCAAGGTAGATTCCTACCATCGGTGATCATCTCTACCGGACATTAATTCATACTTTTGATACATCAATAAATGGTTTACACATTTATTATCAATTAAAGCAACCGATCATCCACTTCCTATAAATATGTCTGAATAGTTATGTGTATGAGACACGTTTTGTGTCAAGTGATCCTAAAAAAAATAAGGTTTAAAATAATGAATAATGTCAAGAACTCGTTATAGATTTACTACTCCAGTACTTAACATAAGATATTGCTCAATCATATACTAGTAGTATAAAATTAGTAGTGGGTTGCTTGTAGCCTCAAAACCCTGTGAAAATCATATTCAAAAATGAAGAGATTCATTTGTTGGGTTGGATATCTGTTATCCTTTGACCAGCATCAAATAACTCACAGAACATGCAATTTTATATCTTCAAGTGTATGTTCTAAGTCATCACATTCAATAAATAATAAGTTCTCAATCATTTATTACTCGTAATGATGAGATCTCGGGTTCGAATGAAGAAATTTCGGTTCGATTCCTTGCATTAACAAGGGCCGAATTAAAAAAAAAGTATATTCTCAACCATGTGCAATCTTCTCTTCTGACATCTATAAATATAAATCCACCTCTCATAATTCTTCTGACTCAAAGCCCCTTTGACTGTTAACAAAATGGCTTCCACAAATACTTCACTTATTAGCTTATTGTTCTTTCAGCTTCTCCTCCTATTCATCTGTTCCTCCACAGCTCAAACATCCTTCCGCCCTCGCGCTCTCATCCTCCCCGTCACCAAGGACTCCGCCACCGGCCAATACGTCACAGAGTTTAGCCAAAGGACACCACTTGTGCCTCTCCAGTTGACTGTAAATCTCGGTGGCGATTACCTATGGGTTGATTGTCTCCAAAACTACATCAGTTCAACTTACAGGCCTGCACATTGTCGCTCGGCTATATGCAATCTAGCCAGGTCTAGGGCATGTAGCTTAGACTGTGGTGGACCTACCCCAGGGTGCAACAATAATACATGTGTACTCTTTCCATTTAACCCTATAATAAGAACTAGCTCCCTCGGTGAGGTTGCAGATGATACGGTCTCTCTGCAATCTACTGATGGAACTAATCCTGGGAGGCTTGTTTCAGCGAAACAAGTGTTCTTTGTATGTGGTTCTGAATCACTCCTAGAAGGCCTAGGGGGTGGAGTTAGGGGTATCGTCGGGCTTGGAAAGAGTCCTATTGGATTTCCTTCGCAATTAGCCAAAACTTTTAGCTTTCCTAGAAAGTTTGCAATATGCTTAAGCTCGTCATCATCATCTAAAGGTGTAATATTCTTTGGAGAAAGTCCATACAACTTCTTACCTGGCCAAGATGTCTCTCAGCGGTTGACTTATACCCCTCTCCTCACAAACCCTGTAAGCACTGGTGGAGCTTTCTTCACCGGAGAACAGTCAGTCGAATACTTCATTGGACTGAAATCCATCAACGTGAACAACCAAAATGTACCTGTAAATACAACATTGTTCAAGATTGATAGAGAAGGAAACGGTGGCTACACACTATTGGAGACATCAGTATATGATGCTGTAACAAATGCATTTGTGAATTCCATTTCAGGAATTCCTAGAGTGAACCCTGTGGAACCTTTTAAATACTGCTACAACTCTGCAAGCTTGGGTTCTACACGCCTTGGCCCAGGTGTTCCTCCCATTGAACTTGTGCTGCAGACTAGTGGCGCCTCATGGACAATCTTCGGTGCCAATTCCATGGTTCCTGTCAGTGGTGATGTCTTGTGCCTAGGATTCTTGGATGCAGGGCTGAATCCTAGGACAACAGTTGTCATTGGAGCACATCAAATTGAGGATAATCTGTTACAGTTCGACATTGCAAGATCAAGATTTGGGCTCAGCTCTACCCTCCTCGGACGTCAAACTAATTGTGGGAATTTCAATTTCACTTCTGTTGCTTAGAGATGCTGAAGATAAACATCCCCTCAAGTTATCAATAAATAGTCATGTTTTGAATTTGTTTTAATGTGAAACTGAGTGATCGTTTTTTTTTATATATATTTCTGTAAATTTGTTCTCCGTGTTTACAAAGAGTTCTAAATTACCTCACTCATTCTATAAGTAAGTCATCAATCTCCATTCAATTGTAATGTGATCTAGACTTTGCTAAGGCCAAATTGACTATACACCTGTCATAACTTAATCCTTTGAGCGTCATTGGCCGGTACATCCGGTTTTGACTTTGCAAGTTCACGATGGATCAACCCAGACTTCCACTAGGTAAACGCGACACCCGGGACCAGACATATCAGACCACTACCGTAGTTAGACAACTTTTACTTAGCAAATCAGGGTTCTTATCCCATCAGGCCGTGAAGAGGACCATTCCACCCCAAAGGCTGGACATCTATCCGAGAAAAGTTGATAGAAAATCCATCAATGATTAAATGCAAAGTTATATATGCAAATTAGCATAAAACAACAACAACATCAAATATGATGAGAATCATTAATATTACATATATTACATTGACTGGCTAATGCAGAATTATCACCTGATTAGGGTTCATCTTTTGACTTCAGCAGTGCAAAAGGAGATGGAGACTCATTTTAGTTCCAATCCATCCATCCATTTCCTCATGCTATTGGAGTGCTTTCTCTACCCTTGAAATGAGATAAATACCTTTTAAGAATAGACCTTGACATGACCAAGAATTGGAGTTGCTGGTGGTTCGAAAATACTTGGCCTGCAGCAGCAGAAGAAGTAGTCCGCACATACAGAGGAATGTTAACTAGAAGAGTAGCCATGACAAATGGGAATATGACGTATAGTGGTGCTGATGAAATCGCTGAAAAGGCACAAAATATGTAAGACATTCCTAGGAAACTAAGAGATAGTTTCAGCACCAAATTGAACCGTGTCAATGGAAGCAAGAGATCTAACATCAACGTTGCTGTGAAGAATGCAAGAGTGTTGAGAGACAAAAATTGAGCAGAGAACTTAGTTGTCATGGCGAATCTTATATTGCTTGCGTTCGGGAGACTACCACGATGACGTTCATATCCTCCAGGGGGTTGCAGTATGGCTTGGTATGTTGATGTTACTATCAGTCCAGCAACCACCAGAAGTGCATTACGCATGTCAGAGGTTAATCCGGTATTCATATAGACGTCGACACCTAACAATGTCTCCCCAATCACACGTCTGTATGAACTCAGGAATGCAGCTTCAGTAGGCCACTTTGGGGTTTCGGATGCCTTAAGACCACCTCTACATACTAAAATCTTCTTGATTTCCTCATTTTCGATTCCTGAAAGTGTCATTGTTATGTCGAGCGACGTCTGACCGTCTATGTTTTTGGCATTGACATTCAGATAACGTGTTAGTAACTTCACAACCTGATGACAAAAAACAGAATTATGCTCTTCATCTTGGACATGGACAGACGAGCAAGAAATTAAACGACCAATTAAAAAATTACTATAAAGTTTTCTAAACAATTAACTATTTCAATACCAAAAAATCAAATATTATGGATTATGGTGCAAGTTTGAATGTCCCAAGTTTATTCAAGTCCACACAATGAAAGTGCCTACAACGAAGTATTTGGTACTAGACTACTAGTGTTAGGTAAACAGCAGCATCATATCCAGTAATGGAATCATGATCTTTATAAAGCGTGCCGAATGAATTAATACAAGAAAAATAAGGAAAACTACAAAAATTTAGGTGCGAACCAAATATACTTTTCGAAATATGTATAGTAAAATTTTATTATTAGACGTCTATTTTTCAAAAAATTAAGGCGATCACTGAATGATCATACCTCTGTCTGAGATGTAGATACTGCAACATGAAGTGCTGTATTGCCATCATCATCTTCCAACCCCAAAATCCTCTGCTTATCAATCCTTTGCATCCACCCAACAAGCACTCTCAAAGCTGCAACATTCTTGTTCACCACAGCCACATGCACAACTGTCTCCCCCTTAGCAGTCACATCATGAATACCCAAAGGACTCAACTGTAGAAACTCAGCAAGAACATCAACGTTTTCAGTCATTGCCATTTGATGCAGAGGTGTGATACCCCCCCTCCCTTTCACTCTCACAAGCTCAGGGTAGTGTTTTGCTAACTTTCTTGAAGTTGTGAAATGACCTTTTTGTATAGAAACATGTAAAGGGCTTAGACCTGATGCAATAAGGGAACAAGAATTTTTTTATAAGGAGGATATATAACTCGATACTATAAAAATAAGAATATGTAAAGGGCTTAGTCCTGATGCAGCAACGGAACAAAAAAAAAAATTAAAAGGAGTACATATAACTGGATACTATACAAATAAGAATATGTAAAGAGCATAGATATGATAGATATGATGCAGTGACAGAATAATAAATTTTTTATAAGGAGGACAGATAACTCGATACTATACAAATAAGAATAAATATAAAAATTCCAAGGGGGAAACATAATTTTCGAAAAAATGTTTAACAGAATCATATTTTTTCCAAAAAAGATACTTGCCTGAGGAGTTTAGCTTTGTGCCAAATGATGGTTTGAGGAGAAGTAGTTCCAGGGAGAATAGAGTTTGTCCATATGAAGCTGATAGATGCAATGGAGTGTCCCAAAATGGTTGTCCATTTACATAATCAAGAATGTCTTTATTTTTTTGTAGTAAATCATATAACATATCAATTCTGCCCTCTTGAGCATATTTGGATAATTTGTCCATTGTTGTTTGATTTGAGGTGAGCATGTTTTGGACAATGTCTGAGATGAAGATGAATTGGATCAAAAATGAGTAGAGGGAGAGAGATATGATCGTGTGATATACAGAGTATAATTAGTCCATCTTTTTGTTCTGACAATTCTGACTTGTGGACTTGGAGTCTTATGAATGTGCAATAATTCAAAACTATTCCATTCTAATTCTTTTTCTTTTTCTTTTTTTGATAAATTACTCTCTCCTTTAAAATTATAGAACCTTATCAGTTTTTATATATCCAGCTTTAAACAATAATAATAATTATAAAATCTTATTGTTTTTTATATATCCAACTGTAAACATCAATAATTTTTTAAGTTTTAATTCAAAAAATATAAGATGGATCAACGTTTTGGGTCAAAGGCTCATAGCGAATGATTGCAGGACTTATTGGCTTAAGAAGCAAGCCAAAAATAGAGGATTTCAATAAGCTCCTTGCCAAGCAAAAATTCAACTTAGTGATCGACCTAGATTCAAACAAAATTGCCAATATATTTTACTCCTTCCATCCCTATTTTTAATAACTTTTTTTATAAAATAGAATTTCCTTTTTAAGATTTCATTTAGAGAAAATTAAGTTCGTAAGATAAATTCAATTTTTTTTTTAAACTTTGTACAAACATAAATGATCCTTAAAAATAAAAATAGAGGGACTATGTGATAATCTATATATACGGAGTATTATACTAGTATATTGTTAAAAATTAAATATGTTATGTTTAGATATATAAATTTATTTTAAAATAAAATAAAATTGGTACCATGATATTTTAGTTTATTTATATGGTTCGTTTAAATGTCAATTTTTCCTATTCGGATCCTATTTCTTCAACTAAATTATTTGAGATTAAAAGGTTCATATTAATTCACATAAATACTCCTCGTTTTTCTCAACCCTTAAATATTGGTGTGACTAATTAACTAACCGAGTTAGACGATAATTTTACTTACTACATTTTATTTCACTTCAACAATAATTAAACATTATCAAAATAACATTATAAAACATCATCTCGATTTCTCAATTATCCTTATATAATCTAACTTTTAAGATTTTATCTAGATTCACCGATTCAAAATCCAACCCCCCTACCCTTACCCATCTCGATTTATCAATTATCCTTACATAATCTAATTTATAAATTTTATCATCACCTCAACTCACCGATACAAAATCCACCCCTCACCCTCCCGCACCGAGTAGGACTAAAAGCACACATCAAAGAATCAACAAATGCATACTTCCTCAACACTACACTTACAAACGGGGAAGTAAAATAGTAATTTCACACTCAATTTTTTTACTGTTTGGAGTGTGATTTTAGAGTCCCTCTATAAGCACACTAAAACACAGTGTTAAAATATGTAAATGATTATTTTGCCCTCAAATGAAACTTCCTCAAAAACTACACTATTTTTGCAACCATTGGCCCATGAACACTCAAAACAGTATTTTTTCAGTATTGAAATTACTAATTTATTCCTAAAGCCTAATTTCCATTTTTAAGTATAGTACTTTTAGAAAGTTTATATTTGAGCAGAAAATAGCTATTTCAACTATTTTTACTGTTTTATATGTATAGACTATAGTGTTTCCCGCATGGCCTGGACAACACTATACACACATTCAAATAAGATTTTATTAATTTAAATGACAATTTACTTAATAAAACTTCCTCAACTACTTTCATACTTATAAATGTATGCAGGCCACCATTTCACCCATAAACCCAACACTTATGTATAATAGCTGAGGCGATGCCCCACCCCAACTCCACCCACCATCCCCTACCCCTACCTCCCTACCCTACCCCTACTCATTTCTCTTCAATTACCATTTCATTTACTTCGTTGACCATTCCTCTATACCCCCTTCTAGCTCAACTAATCGTTTAGGGACTAGGGTTAACTTTAATTGAGTAACAAAAGGAACAAGTTGGGAAAAAAACAAACCTTTTGCAGCAAAAATTCAACAATTTTATTATCAAATCATTTGAAGCAGACATTGATTTTGGTACACTCACAAGTAAAGCTTTAAATCTCACTTTTTCCATTTTTTTGAATTTCTGTTTTCATGTTGAGCTACTTTGTAACTTATTAGTTGAAGAATTTTAGAATTATGAATTAGAATAACGATTGAATTTTTATGCTATTTTTGAGTTATTTGGAGCAGAAAAAGATTTGGGTACTTGGTATTTTGAGCTCTATTATTGAAATTTAGAATCATTGATCAGAATAAAGATTTGGGTAGTTTATATTTTGAGGTGTGTTATTGAATTTTAGAATGATGATTTACAAGAAAGATTGAGTTTTTATGCTATTTTTGGTTATTTGGACCAGAAAAAAGATTTGGGTAGTTCTGAATCAGAAGAAATATTGATTCTTTAAGCCATTTTTGGGTTATTTGGAGCAGCAAAAGATTTGGGTAGTTGGTATTTTGAGCTCTATGCTTGAATAATCATAAGAAATATTGAATCTTTAAGCTATTTTTGGGTTATTTGGAGCAGAAAAAGATTTGGGTAGTTGGTAACTTGGTATTTTGTGAGATAAATTGAATTTGATTATTTGGTGTAAGCTTTTGTGGGTGCTTAAGAAAGCAGAAGAATTTACTTTGTTTGTTGAAGCTTTAGGTCTTAATTTGGTGACATCTGAGAAGGGGTAAGGGTTTTTTTATTAAGTTCGATATATTTGTTGCTTGCGTTGTCTGATAATTTCTGAGCTAAATTGAGGTTCTAGGGCTCTGAGATGCAAAATACGACTGGTTAAAGTCTTTGGTAGAGTTATGGTAGTTTTGTCAAGAATGTATGGAATTTGGTATATTCAATAGTAGAAATTGAGATTATAGTGGTATTTGGTAGTTTAGATTCCAAAGGTTGTAGAAATGGACAATTCGAATCGGCCTGTGAACAGGCAGAGTGACATGTTGGGTGTGAATCGGATGGGGAAGAATATAAAGAAGAGTCCATTGCACCAACCTAGCTTTGCTAATACTGCACCACAGCAACCTCAGCCACAAGTTTATAATATTAACAAGAATGACTTTCGAAGTATAGTACAACAGTTGACGGGTTCACCTTTACGAGAACCACCAGGGTCTAGACCTCTAAATCCACCAAGGCCGCCGAGTAATAGGTTACACAGGATACGACCTCCACCTTTGACGCCTATAAACCGTCCTCCTATAGCTGTTCATCCTCACCAGCCAGCACAGCCTCCGATAATGCCATCAGGTCCTTATAATAACAATGGTGTTAGACCCCCACCCCAGTATGGTCAGCCCCAGCCATCTCCGCCTATGTTTCCACCTACTCCAACTGATGTTTGGGCAAATACTGCTGAATCACCTATTTCTGCTTACATGCGTTACCTTCAGAATTCAATCATAGATTCAGGGCCAAGACAACAGTCGATGCAATCTCATCAGCAACATCTCAACTATCAACATCAAGCTCCTTTGATGCCTCATGGTCCAGGTCAGAATCAAGCCCAATTAATGCCTCAAGGTCAGGGTAATAATCAAGCTCAGGGAATCCTTCGGGGTCCAGGTGAAAATCAGACTCGTTCTCAGGCACCCGGACTACTTCCTAACCCTTCTAATCAAGCTCTTCCTTCTCCAAGAATGCATGGCCATCCTCCACCACTGTCTCCACGAATGAATGGTCCTTTGCCCCCTCTCCCATCTCCCCGGATGCATGGTCCTCCACCTCCTCTGCCGTCACCTGGAGCAAATGGTCCTCTTTTACCTTCTCCGTCGTCTCAGTTCCTATTACCTTCACCTACTGGTTTCATGAACATGTTATCCCCTCAGCCGCCTTATCCATCGCTTTCACCTGGATTCCAGCATCCTCCACCGCTGTCACCTGGTTTCTCTTTCTCACCAATGACGCAGACTGGAATATTGGGTCCTGGTCCACAACCTCCACCATCTCCGGGTTATGGTTTTCCATTATCTCCAGGATTTTTCTCTTTCCCAAGTCCAAGGTGGAGGGATCAATAGTCCTAGGCATTGACATACCGACTTTGCACAGGTCACAAAATGGATCTTTTGCACAGGGTTCAAGTCTACACATATTCTTCGTGCTGGGGCTTCTCAAGGATGTGAGCAGTCTAATGTAGAAGATGAATTGTCGTCGTTTTCATTTTTTCAGAGTACTCATTTGAATGTTATATTGAAAATAGATATAATAGAAAATGTAGCTTGTTCAGTTGCTTTTAATTAGGTACTTTTGGTTCTGGTCTGTCTGGAGAGCATCATGAACAAATAGAATTAGTGTGTAGTCTGCATGCTGAAAAGCTCCTTCTCCCTGTAATTTGT
Organism: Lithospermum erythrorhizon; assembly: GCA_019722365.1. Taxonomy (NCBI): domain Eukaryota; kingdom Viridiplantae; phylum Streptophyta; class Magnoliopsida; order Boraginales; family Boraginaceae; genus Lithospermum; species Lithospermum erythrorhizon. The sequence goes on along the minus strand of JADFUC010001789.1, from coordinate 172,807 downwards.
TTTAATTGAAGTTTACTCTAGTTTCTCATGAATATCTTGATATCTCATCTATTAGCTATGATACTAATTGTTCAGTAACATAAATGTTTTTTTAGCTCTGTCTTTGGGTTGAATTTGGAGTTCGAATCAAGTGAGCTAGCTCGAGATTGGTAAGGCAACACCGAACCAACCCGCTTTGTGATCGAGCCAAGCCAAATTCTCCTAATCGAGCTTGGCTTGCCTCTAGCACAGCTCTACTTGCAACAGTATGCTTGTATTCTTCTCACATTGGAGCCCTATCATCGAAGAATAATGTTCCATGTTTCCGGTTTTATAAAGATTTCATGCGCATTGTAGTTGCAACTATAAATAAAAATATCATTCACCACCGTTACATCCCAATCCGGGGTTAATGAAAATGGGGTGGTTCTAACATAGTTATTTCTTTGAACTTGTATGAACAAATGCGGTCCTAATATAGTTATGTAAATTAATTAAAAGACTAATTCGCTTTTGGTCCATATACTATGCGTATCTTTTCTAATAATTTTTATACCATTGCTCTTTTTAAGAGATAATCCTTAAACTTTTTTATCTTTTTTCGATTACCCATATCCCAATTTTAATGAAGAATGGCCCTATAATATCGTGCTCGTATAAATAACTATTTTCATTCTCAAATGACTAAATTAAAAGATGGTATATTTTACATAATCAAATATAATCAATTCATTGACAAGACTCTTACTTTTAAGCCCAACCTTCTAATCCTCATTGTACCTAAAGAAACTGCAAGGTAATAGTAATTCCAGTTTACTGACTTACAGATCATCTCATGTTTTGTTTCAAGACAGGCTGATAAGTTACATCCATATCGGTATGATCTAATATAAAGAGATGACCACCTGTTAGATGGAAAGGTAAGGAATAACGATATGTAAATAGTCTTGTTTCAGTATGGCAAAAAAAGAAACGTACCACTTTTGACTACCAAACTTACATTATATTTATGTGAGATTACTTGACAGTGCAATCAAACCTAAAGGTATTTTACTCTTCAGTATATTTCAGTCCTTTACCTCCCTGGATCATTACGTGCATGATCAACAAATGAACCAGTGGAACTTATGCCCCCTCCACTGTAAATTCCTGAGCTAGTCACCGCAATAGCACAGAAGGATGACCACATAGAAGGAAACAATTACACCTCTCCTCGTATCTCAAATTACTTAATGGTAGAAAAGCATGATTGTTATGGTGATTTCTCGGGTATATTCGGTGGCTGTTCCGATATAAAGAGGTTGTTAGATGACGTTTCAGAAGTATCGGATGGTAATCAAAGTGTAAATCTGAAGGCACCAAGTACTAAGCAGAACATTGGATGTTCTTGGAATTTAGATCAGAGTCAGCGCCCTGGCAAGCAGGTCCGGAAACCTTCCAGCCGAAAATGCTGTTTTCGATGATGACACTTGCATGGACATGGAATTGCCTTCCAGCCCAATCTCCCATCACTTGCAACTCTCCATCATCCGAAGGTGATTCCTTTAGAGGTTTCGGTGACCAAGTTCAGGCAGATGAGTATTTTGTGGAAGCATATGCAAAAACAAGATTTAGATAAAACTAGATGAATATTTGACAGCAGTGCTCATCGAAGAACTCTTGTCCTGACATACCAAATACCTTTTTATGGTACCTTCTCATTCATTATTATTACCAGATGATAAACTTGATACAGATTAGCTAACAAGAGCTGGTTTTGTAAAGTATTCCATGGTAGACGACTTATATTGCTAATTTGAACCTCCCAAGCAATATTTTGACTATAGGTGAATTAACTAGTTCCTTGGCTATGTAATGACCATTTCTTTACTTATTGATGGTAGGAGAGTCTAAATTTAGCATGTTGTAATCGAATTGGCCTCGCTACGAAATTTAGTCAAGTGCTCGAATTTATCAGATAAGAGGGCCAATTATTAATCTAGTTAGAAAAACAACGAAAGGAATACGCTATTATCGTTTTCAGTCAGCCCTTCTGAAGTTTATTTAACTCAGAAGTTATACTAAAGTCACACTAAGGTAAGGTTAGGATTATTAATAATAAATGTTATTCGTAGTATATCATATCCTACTAAAATCTATATATATTTATCTGTCCTACATCGATATGAAATAACTATTCATTGTGTTATTGTCCATCACTTTAACTCCTCTCTCGACCCTCAATGTTCTCATGATGTTCATATTTATCTATTGGCGCGCATGTGCACAACCACCGACTGAAGATTCATCTGTGAATTTTAAGAAGTGAAGAACAAAAGGAAAAGATAATTTTTAGACAAATATTTGCATAACAAACAAACACTACTCCATAGTGTGGGCGTACGTCCGCCGTCCGATATTGGGGCAGTAAGCCGATATCCAATCAATTTGATATCGGATATATCCGGACCGAGCCAAGCACGATTTCAAAGTAAAATGGATCCGGACCGACCGATATTGCCTCCGGGTCGGATACCCGGACCGAACCGATAAACAATGTCGGATCATAATAACCGAAAAATGTATCCAAAACCACCGAAAGTATCCATTAATTTGATAAAGTCATAACTGAATAACACTATAACAATACAAATAATAATCCAAAGTCCAAACATTTCTCATCATTGGCAAATTCAAACAAAGATTAATAAAAGAAATAATTAACAACTAAGCACTAACATATAACATATTACATTTCAATGGTGCCTCGTAACAATCTCTATCAGCTGTGCTTGGTAGCTGTTAGCAGACAGATTGAATGTTCGAAGAAGTCATAGCTTTTGGACTAAAATGATATTTCAAATGGTCGTCTTGTGGTTGTTCGAGCTACGAATAACAATACAAGATGAAAATTAGAAAAGTTAAAACATAAACGAGTAAAACGTAAAATGAACTAAGAAATTGAGATTTTGGATACTTACAACACTTCTCAGTGCACCCTCTTAAGACCATACATCTCTTAATCCAATCGAATTTCAATGTTAAGCATTTCGGCAGCTTTTGTTTTCATAGCTCGTTTGGATCAATAATCCTTTGCCCGCACTAAACGCTGATTCCGGCTAACTGCAGAATCAAATGTATAGAATATCTTTGCCTTAGTTTGGGTTAATAATGTGATATTTGGCCACCATCCACCAAGTAGGCGACATCAAATTTAATCCTCCAGCCCCAAAGACACTTTAACGGACCTCATCAAAATAACACTCAAGATCCGACCTTGTACTATTAATGCCTCACTGGGGCTTCAAGGAACATTTTAAAACTTCTTTTTCCCAATCCGTAAGTTGTCAAGTTGTCCCTCTTCATTCGCATCGATCTTTTGAGCATCATTATTAGTTTCCTAAAGGATCGTTTCATAAAGTTTAAACAAGGATCATTAACTTGTTTGACAAATCCTTCTATATGTTTTAGTTTATCATCATCTTAGATACAAGAAGATAAATCATCATAAAGCTATCTTATACCTAACTAACAACATTATGAACCTGATTCTAGAATAGATAATAGCAACAACATCAAATTTATTATCAATTCATCATTTTGCAAAGTCTTTTATTACTATCGGCATTCAATAGTAAATAAATCCGTAATAGGTACATAGTAATACCTTTTTCATGCAAGTATTTCAATAACAGTAAATAACTGTAATCGAATGAGAATAGGCAACAATCCGTAATCGTAATAGGCAGCACAGCAACAATAGAGAATCCGAATAGGCAACAATAGGCAAAAATGATATAATTATACCTCGGATCAAGCACAACACCAATTGAAATCAAAACATTACTTTGGGTCCAATATTTGTCATATTTTATCCTCATTTGATTTGCAAGTGTTTGCAAATAAGGTTTATCTCACCTCCACCGAGTCGATCCAATAACACCTTTCACTCATATAACTCACCCAAAAAATAAATTTTTACGTTGATAAGATAAAATTAATTAACGATTTCAAGAATATCATTAAACACTTCCTTAAATGTGCATGATCATACACAATCTCCCAATCATTGTCACAGCAAGAATGACAACGCAATATTCTCTTTGGGTAAAATCTAGCCAGACATCTTTGTAAAAGAATGCAATGGACAACATCAACCAAGTAGAATTCCATCTAGTTTTAACATCCAAAACTAGCAGCCTACCCTCTAGTTGTAACTCATCAACAATCTTTTTGAAAGCTTTACACCTAATTTCAGAATTTAGCAAATACCTCACACCATTCCTAATTTTATCAATAGCAGGTTTGATTATATCAAGTCCATCCCGAATCCAACAAATTCAATGTGCACAACACCTAACATGAAACAACATCAAGAGCTAAGTTTCTTCTATTAGTAAGCCACCTTCAACTCAAATACAATTATCATTGGTCAAAGATTGTCAACAAAGAATAGAAACTACTTATCCTTAATTCGCTTAATCATCCATTACCCTCAACAATTGCCTAACAAGAACTTCTCCGTAACGAGGCGGAGGAATTAAAAAGACTAAAACTTTTATGTGTACGCCATCTTAGTCTTACGAATGTGCAAGCATACTATATAACTTATTATTTATTGTTCACCGTACTCACCATAAATCAATAGCTTAAACTAATCCTATTCACTAAAGACATCAAGCTTCATTTAATCCTTTCATCATGATAACAAGTCTCAATCATTGAACCGCTGTCTAGTTATCATTTAGTACCATGATAAATTTTCAAGAACTTATCAAAATAACACCTTCCATTATAAGAAAAGGAAATTCATTAATTAAAATCATACGAGCAAAGCAGTTCTCTAACTCCAAGATTGCATTTCCACGACGCAAAGATTAGAATACTAGCATCACCAACACCTACACTTAGCTTGGGACCGCGGAAGTTCTTTGTCACTGCCCTTAAATGCAACTCTCAGAAACAAAATCTCCAAATGTTTTTGGCACTAAGTACTTTTATATTTTTGATCAACAAACAAAAGAGCACCACACCATTTGCACTTATATTTTTAGTGCCATCGTATGGGTATCAAATCCATCTCTCGCATTTAATAACTTAATTTCTTAAATTTCCTCTCATTCATTCACGGCTCCTAAAGCCCCGACAACTCGACCTAGCCTATTGAACCATCACTTTATCTCCTCGCTATCCGTCAAATTCAGATTCCCAACCTCAATTCCATCAATAATCTTAGCATTTACATCATCATCAAATTCATCCACGCCAAGCTTATCAAGAATCTCAGATGTATTAACAAATAAATATATAAGTATCAAAACTTAAATTGAATACACAATATTTAACAACAAATGACGAACGAACCTAATTCAAATCTCTAATTCAAAAACCCTAATTCAAAACCCTAATTTAAAACCCCTAATTCAAAACCCTTAATTCAAAACCCTAATTTAAAAACCCTTAATTCGAAATCCCTAATTCAAAAACCCTAATTCAAAAACCCTAATTCAAAATCCTTAATTCAAAACCCTAATTCAAAATCTCTAATTCAAAACCCTAATCGAAAAACATTAATCTCGTAAATCTCTAATTCAAAAACCCTAATTCAAAAACCCCTAATCAAAAAAAAATTCCTAATTCGAAACCCTAATTCAAAAACCCAGAATCGTTAAAAATTTCTAATTCACACCCCCAATTAAAAAATCTGTAACAAAAAATTATAACATGCCTAATTCACAATCAAAAATTCGAACCCTAATTGCTTTTTTTAATTCAAACTCCATAAGTTCAAACTGTATATACTACTCGTCTAATACTATATAAAGATTCAAGAATCACATTAATATAAACAATATATCAAATAATGAAAAAGCTTCGCAGACACACGCACGCTGCTTAAAAAATTAAAAATATTAAACTCAAAATTTTTAGTATATTAAAAACCACAAAACAAAAACAAACACAACGATTCGTAGACACATACATATTTTACGCACTGAAGGGCATTTAAAACCAAAAAAAATGATTTTCGTAAATAAGAAAGGAATAAGAGCAGCAGTAGTTGCATGTAACGCATCCGTAAACCCTAAAGCTCATCTTTATATATACTCCAACCCTACCTGCCGGTAATATATTCTGCCAAGGATCTCTACCGGTCCGGTCCAAACTGCTTCATGACAAGATTTAAGTAACCGAACCGATCCGTTATGTCAACCGGTTGGATATTCGTCCGGGCTAACTGACTGTTCTCGGGCTGGTCGCTGGTAATCCGGATCACAGCCCTACTCCATAGTAGCTCTCAGATAGAGTATATTATTGATGACAACATAAGAAACACAGGAAACAGAAAATGAAATAACAGAAGATCAACATTGCACGAGATCCTAAAACGTTGCTAGGTTTATTATAGATCTCATTGCAGAGCACAACCTAGAAAAACTGGAACCGACACCATCTAGTTTAGGTGGCTACGACCAGCTTGGTGGTTTTGGTGGGTAGTCCACGACTTCATTAACAGTTATCTCATTCCAACGTTCAAACAGCATGGCCAGAAGAGTGACTGGCTCTTCATCATCAATCTTAGCTTGAAAGACAATGTCGTAACGGTTGCCACCGCCAACTGAGTCCTTAGATGCACTTTTTATAGTTTTGACATACTTGTAGCAAGTATTCTGTACAAACAAGAGACACCCACTCAACCAAATAAATTATACATCAAACAATCCAACAACACAAAGACAATCACCTACCTTTTCTGCATTGTACTTAGCTATTGCCAAATTGCAATAATCGACTACTATAGGATCATCCACATCCAATTCAATACACGGAGCATCCTGAAAACAATAATACATTATAAATTTACAAAATGTCAAATAATATAATAAGTAACAGATAATTTATTATAAACATGCGAACCCGCGGAAACCAGTAAGGCTTTCGAGGAGGCTCAGAGATTATTAGTGGTTTGATTTTCCCAAATAATGGGTTTTGAGGAGGCCTTAATTAGTGGTTTGATTTTCCAAATAATACTTTGAGAGTCCATCATCATCGACTAGTGGTTTTGATTTTCCAATAATTTGATTTGTAAATTCATGAGAGAGGGACCACCGGAAGCTTCTCCTTTTGGGTTGAACATAACAAACTCTGGTAATGCAGGGCCGCCTTCTCTGCTGCTCATTCTTATCTCATCACAAATTATAACAATAATGATAATGATAACAATAATTATAATAATAGCAAATGTGGAATATCCTCTAATAGCAAACAACAATCAATCAAAAAATGCAAACGGATAAAAATCTAAATCTCTCTATATAGACACTTGCCCTGGAAAACAGAACAATTAATCAACAAAATAAAACCAAAAAGTGAAGCAATTGAACATGAAATCAGATATAAAAGATCAACAATCATACTTGTTTATGAGAGGGATTGATTTATTGATTGAGAGAGAAAATGAGATTTGGTAATTAAAACAAAACAAGAGAGAGATGTGGTTTTATACAATCACTCAAACTGCGGAACTTGCACGCTACTATAATTAGGCTGTATTTCATCGGTGCGGTTTCTCACACGTTTCTATTTCGTTTTTTCTAGTTTCGGTATGATTTTGGCTTTCATGCCAATCGATTTTTTATCGCATTATAAATCGCTGGTAGGAAGTCAATTTCGATAATGAAAATCTAAAATTAATTCCAGATTCCCTAATTCAACATCTATAAATACGAAACAATCACGTTTTAGTAATAATTAAGCGACTATTCAGACACTATCGAGCAATTTTACTAAAAATTGAATAATTCAAATTGAAAAATCAAAAGACAATTTAATTTTACTTATTTAGCTGGCAGAAATACGTATGAACGCAACTAATTCAAAGACGCAACAAGAGCCATCATCGATTCGAATTCTGGCCATACCGAGTCAACCACGTCATCCAAGATAACCACGTCGCACCATGTCATCATTGCAAGTCGCCTACTAACGTCACTAACTACACGTGTCTCCCACTTCATCAATCACCTCACCAGTGACGTTACCCACGTGCAACAGTATGCTTGTATTATTCTCACATTGCAGCCCTATCATCGAAATATAACATTCATGTTTCCGGTTTTATAAAGATTTCATGCTCGTTGTAGTTGCAACTATAAATAAAAATATCATTCACCAATCAAGCATCCCAATCCCAAGTTAATGAACGCTGCTCTAACATAGTTATTTCTTTGAGCTTATATGAACAAATGCGGTCCTAATATAGTTATGTAAATTAATTAAAGATTAATTCGCATCTATACATGCTGTATCTTTTTAATATAGACATGCCAGTTTCTGTGATGCAATATTAAATTTTATCTTTTCTCTGGATTTATCTATATTCTATTTTTAATAAAGAACGGCCCCTATATCTAAGCCAGACAAAATTTAATTATTTTACATAATTGAAATATAACCCCACAATAAGCTATTTCAAGAAACCGACAAGATATGTAATCTATCATTGCTAAAATCGTGTATGTTAATTATTCGGTAAAAAGATAAAAAGTTTTATTTAATTACGCCAAAGTTAACGATAATATGCGATCAACTAAAAAAGATACTATTATGACCAAAAAACGACTACCTAATTAAAATTACAAGTTTCATGGTAATCTCTATTCACTAGGTCCATGTTAAAGTAATTTTAAGGGGTAATAAATAAAATATTAATAATCGAAATATATATTTCATAAACAAAACTTGAAATGATGGAGATGAAAATTGGCTACACATTGGTGGTAACAATTTGTTAAGAAAAACAAAGAGTACACCAGATTAACATTCCAGTGAATTGTATCTTTAATACATTGGCATCTTAATCTATGCCATCATTCCAGCTACGAAGGGAATTCTATGAATTGTGATGAAATCAGCATTCCTGAAATATTTTCCAGGGGTGAAGCTGTCAGCAATTTGAGGGGTAATATTGCGGATACCCTTCCAGTGCACTCTTCCAGCAGTGTTGGCACCTGGACCTGTGTTTTGGTACTCACCATAGTACAACGTGTCGAGCGCGAATGTGCCCATCCATGGCGCAAAACCTTCAGGATCAATGAAAGCATCAATAGCAGTGTTCATGATGATTGTCCTGGAGAATTCCTTCCATGGGCGTCCGAGGTAGCTTTTCGAGTCGAGTTTGGCTGCAAGGTAGGCTGGATCTGCAAGAATTTGACATTTTTGTAGGACAATGACTCCAACACTTAGGGGGTCTTTCCTTCCTTGAGCTGTGACCATGCAGTTTTGGTTCTCCATTGGCTTCCTGACAATGAACTTGCAGTTCTGGAAGATGGCTGCAGCGTCGCCAAAGACGAAGTCGATGGTTCCTGTGATGGTGCAATCACGGTAGAATTGCCTGTAGGTGTGGACGTAAAGGGTATCTTGATAACCGTCCATTTGACAGTTAAAGAACACGGCGTAATCCCCAGAAACACGGACAGCAACGGCTTGGTGCTTTTCGGCACCAGCAGAGTTCTCGAATCCAATGTCTCTTGCAAGGAAGTAGTCTCCATTCACAGCTGCAAATAAGGTGTTTTATAAGTATATCAATCAAATATTTCTACATATATACTACTATGAGATATGAATTAATTGGCTCACCAAATGTAGCTGTGTTGAAAGTATTAGTTCCATCAGCATAGTTCCTGTTTCCAGTGATCTTAGTCTTGGTTGGTCCAGCACCAATTAGCACAACCTTGTTAGTCCTCTTTGGGATCTCAACATGTTCATTGTACACTCCAGCTCTTACAAAAATTATGAATGTTTGGTTATTACCCTTTGGGATTGTTGCGATAGCATCATTGATTGTTTTGAATTGGCAATTTCCGACAGCACAAACAGTGGCATTAGGCCTGATGGTTTTGGCCTGACCGAAAAGTATCCTCCGAGTGTCATCATCAACGAATGAAGGAATATCGTCGTCAGATGTCTGGAGAAGTCTCCTACCAGCAGATGGCACGCCTTTCAATTGTGATAGGACATCAGCAATACCAGAAACCATAGCAATGCCATTACTAGCTAGTTCACCGCTAGTCTTCAATAGAGCTTTCATTCTTTCACCAGCATTGCCAGTAGTGTTCTGGAAGGCGTCGATGCAAGTTTCTTGATAAGTCACGGTTCCACTGAGCCATGTCTTGAGATCTTCGGCATAACTGTCTATCTTTGAGGCATCAAATTTCCCAATTTTGCTGGACGATCTCTTGAAATCGTCGATAGCATTATTGAGGACAACCTTGCAGACATCCAGGGCACCTTTCGTCCTGGGGTCCTTTTCGGCCTCCTGGATGAGAGCAGACTTTGAGAGCACATCTCCAATGCTTTTTTCAGCAAATGCAAATGCAACCTTAACCAATTCCATAGGCTCTGTTGTGTTGGCTGATGCTAGACTTTGTTCACAAGTTATTTTGTATTGAGTAGGAGCACACACAGATCGAATTGCCTTCGTCGATGACTTCACCTGAGCAGCATCAGCTTTGCCTGATGTTCCATCCTGTTTAAATGTACCATAAGTTACAGCACCAATCATTGCTACCAAGAGGACGGATGAAACCACGATGGTCGCGATTTTCTTCCTCTTGGCATTGAAATCCCCTCCATACCCCATTTTCGATTTTTGAGATGAAGCTAATTAGCTTCCCTGTTTACGAGTTTTTTTTCGAAATTCTCAGAGCGTTGGGGAATTTGTTGTATCGTCGCTTTAGGTCCCCTTAGCTCTGAGTTTTGGACATCTCCAAAAATGGAGATATATATATTTATATATAGTAACACAAATAATTGGATGAACGATGCATGCGGTTGTTTAGCTTCAATTGAGAGGACTCAATTGATCAATTTTGAACCTACAAAAAAACATGGGTGTTGCTTCATTTTCGTAAAGATTATTGTGCATGCAATCTTGGTACCCTCCATTTAGTATCTAAATCTACTCTTTTCATAATTTTTATAATTTAATACATCATCTTGACATCGAAATCATGTTATTTTAAACTTTACTTTCTTTTTCTAATGAAAGAATAACATTTAATATCAAATTTATCTTTAACATATACTCCATAGTAGTGATATTACTGTAACTTTTAAAACATAAACTTAATTTGCTTACATTTCAATTGTTATTATGAACCTCTCTTCATAATTAGCAGTATCATTAAGAAAAATTCTGAGAGTAACTATAACATGAACATGACTTATACTTAATTAAGTGGAGTTAAATTTATTATATGTATACAAATCTAAAATGGATGAATCCATGTTCATGAAGATGGGGTGAATTTTTCCACAATTTCTTACAGTAAGCCTAAACGGTATACAAATGTTGGGAAAAAAAACCATAGTCGTTCTTCGACTTATGAGTATAATTCATAATTTTATTGAAAAATAGATTTAATGATGTGATATAATAAGCATTGCATACATATAATATGTATGCCACACATATAATACCCTTTGTAATATCTTTAAAATTTACTATTTGTCGAAAGGTTATGAAAAACACAAAATTTTATCAGTTTTTGTTTACTGGGAGAGAACCGATTGCATTATAATACATTTGTGTAGAGTTATTTTTAATACCATTTTTTTCATATAAAAAAACTATTATTCCTATATAGATGAGAATCGAATAAAGAATTATAAGTCTCCAACCTCCTCACCACTAGTTTAATTTAATACTGCATTATAATATACATTTGTGTAGAGTTTACCATTATCTAGACATTATGATATGGGTGAAATTAATAAATTAGTACAATATCAAATATTTTTCCTCACCATATTTAGTACTTTCGATATTGCTTTTGTATATGTGTAAAAGTTGGAACATGTTAATATTGATAAATAACGTGTTCCATAAGTTTCAAGTGATATACTCTGATGCTCGAGTCAATCTAGTCATATACATTGATGATTGGTCACCAATGATATTATTATGGCACTATCGGCTAATTTGACCATATGAATTATCATGATGGTAAATTGGTAACATATAATTCGATCCAGTCATGCCTCAGGAGTGACACCATCCCGATGTCATTCTCTTGACTCTATTTTTTAGTTTAATAGAGTCAGTTTGATCCGAGTTTCACGATACTTATGTTGCCACGATTTGAGCCAACTCAACCGAAAACTCTATTTGTTATTACATTGGCTCGAAGTAGAACCATAACCAACTCGAAATAGGGTAAATAAACTCATACTCAACTCTGTAGCCTATCCAGTCCAAAATCAATTTGTCATTACATCGATTCATACTAGACTTGATAGCCGACCCAACCCAAAACTCAATTTATTATTATATGATTTGAAGTAGAACCATAACCCAATCGAAATGGAGTATATGAACTCAAACTCAACTCGGTAGCTCATCTAATCCATAACTTGATTTGTTATTACATCGATTTGAAATAGAACCATAACTAACCGAAGGAGGGGCATATCAACTCATACTAGACTCGTTAGCCGATCCAATCCAAAACTCAGTTTATTATTAGTATATCATTCGAAGAAGAACGCTAACCTACTCGAATAGCCAACCCAATTCAAGACTCGGTTTATTATTAGAAGTAGAGCGAGAACCGACTCGAATAGCCAACCCCACTAAAGACTCGATTTATTATTCGAAGTAGAACGAGAACCAACTCGAATAGCCAACCCAACTCCAGAGTCAAGACTCGGACTCAGTTTACTATTATATCAATCGAAGTAGAATGCGAACCAACTATTATCATATAGAACCAAAACCAGCTCGAAATGGAACTCCTACTCAACTCGAAAACTGAGAACCAAATTAATTTAAATATATAAAATAAAAATTAATGACAAATTCTTATTATGATATTATAGGGAGTTTAATTATTAATTAATTCTGCGAATTTCATCTTCACCTTTGATTTTCTCCCCCTTTTTTCCGGTATATTTTCTATCTCACACATATGCATAATTATTGTCCCAATTTTGATGTTGTACATTTTTATTAAAGTTTAATTAATTAATTATGAGTATTTTTTTTTTAATAAAGTTTATGTTCTTATATTTGTTCTTGTTTAGTGTGTTGTTTTGGTTCATGTTGCTGATGATTGTGTAAATTTTTTGTATTTTTTTTTGGAAATTTAAGAGTTAAGTTGTTTACTTTAATGGGTATTTTGATATTTTTATTATACTTATGTGGTTTGATTTGGATTTGTATTTAATTTATTTGGAGTTGAATATTTTCAGTTTAATTGAATTTGAACTTATAAATGTTATGAATTGGAAATTGAAGAGTGTAAGAGGTAGAGTTAAGTTGTTTACTTTAATGGGTATTTTGATATTGTGGTTTGATTTGGATTTGTATTTAATTTATTTCGAGTCGAGTAATTTCAGTTTAATAAAATTTGAAATTATAATTAATGAGACATTACTTCGCTTTCATTAGTAAATCTGGAAGTTAGAATAAAAAAGAAAAAAGAATCGATCGTTCAAGAGACTACGAACTGTTGGGGATTGACTAATTGAGTATAGTGTTATATGTGTGGAGTTGTTTATGTGATCTTGGTTCATGTTGGGAGTTGTAGATATGCTACATGTATTGGCAACTGAATCTGATTTAATAATTGCATTTCTTTGTCTTGTGGATATGTGTTGATGAGGCTAGAATTCTACGTAAGTTGGAGGTTGTTGGAACTGTTATGAATGGGTGCTCCAAAACAGAAGTGGACAGCAGCAGAAGAAGCTGCCCTCAGAGCTGGTATTGCCAAGTACGGGTTAGGCAAATGGAGTACCATACTCAAAGATCCAGATTTTAGCACTGTTCTGCAATCTCGTTCGAATGTGGACCTTAAGGTACGTAGTCCTAATACTTGCGTCCATCCTAATTTGTCAACTTTTGGGAGGAAGATTTTGGGTTAATGCAAAATGGGCATTTCATAGTGTGATTGCTTGCTTCTGGATTAATGTTTTTGATTCTGGGATAGTGAAAGCTTCTGCATATTTTGGTTTCCTTTTGCCAGGATAAATGGAGAAATATCAACGTAATGGTGAATGGTACAGGGTCTCGGCAGAGAGGGAGAACTAATGCATATAAGAACACTCCCATGGTCCAGAAGAACGGAGAGAATGTCACAGATACAACTCCAGCTATTGATAGCAATATGGAAGTCGTTGATATGAAACCTCTTGATGAGATTCCCGCAACCCCACTAAAAACTGCTCCTAAGAGACCAATTTCAAGGTCCTATTTATGTCAATTCTCTTTCTCGGCACATTTTTAAGGTTTCTGATATATTTTACATGTAAAAAATCCTTTTTTTTTTCTTCTGACGTTGCAGATAATCTTGGAGGAAATTAGTTATATCAAGGATGAAAGTACTCCCATAATATTTTTCATTTTCTTGTAATAGACTTGTCACGTTGTGGAGCATTGTTGTACCCTTCATGTGAGCTCGATCTGGGTCAATGATAAATAGGATAATCATATGAAAAGTTTATAACAACTTATAAGATTCTTTTTCTTTCTTTCTTCATTTCATTTTTACCTTTGGGTAGTCTAGATATGTGTTTATATGTTCTCTCGTTTTGACTTTTACCACTTCACTGTTGTCCCCTCTTGATGATTCAATTGCTTATGTTGACCTGCTTCTGAGGTTTAATTTTGGGTTTTTGCTCATGATGTTTGTGAACTTTACACCATTCCAAGTGTTTCAGTCATATGTTTACACGGTAAAATTGAAACCAGATGACTGCCTTTTGGTTTAAATGGCTTATCATGTGCAGGGGGAAATCTTTGATTATTCTGATTATGTACTCTTCTATTGATATTTTTTATGAGACATCTGATTATGTACTCTTCTATGGCTACAGGTTGGACAATGTCATACTGGAGGCCTTAAATGAGTTAAAAGAACCTCGTGGATCTAGTTCAGCAGCCATTGCACTCTACATAGAGGTACTTAGTTCGGCATAGAAATTTAAATTGTTTTGTAGGGAGAAGGCATTTTTCCTTTTCACTTTTGCTGGTGAGTGATATTTTTATTTTTTGTAGTGCATTAATCTATTTTAATGGATAAATTTCCGGTCGTATTTGTACAACTTTTTATGGATCAATATATTCTGTATATGGCAGGGAGCAGTTCAGGATTCAATTAAGCTTCCTATGGTTTTCTGTATATCTTTGTTGTGTGGGGGTCGGTGGATAGGTTGAGGGCGTTTAGTGTTATATCTTGCATAAAGTTGCTTGTATTATGCATATAACCTTTCCTATCTAGTTATAAGATTGGGAGAAGTACATGATTGAGATTCCCAAGGTGTATCCTTTTCACATTTTTCTATTGCTAATATTCGAGTTCTTCCATAAAAACTATGGAGTATTTGTTTTGCACGAGAGTAATTATTCCAAGTTGTATCATTGAGACCTTTTTTTGAGGTCTAGCATTACTAGCTTTTTGTTTTACAGGACCGTTACTCGGTACCTTCAAATTTTGGAGAGCTCTTGGGAGCAAATCTGAAACATCTGACCGAATTTGGCAGACTTGTTAAGGTAATTGTTTTCCTTTTTGTACAATATTGAATATTAGCTGGATGTGAAAATCGCATTTGCTCTTTGGCCTCACAAGATTCATTTATTTTGATAAAGGAAACCGCATGACTTGATAAAAAATTAAAGGAGTTGACTGACGTGTCGACTGTAGACTGACTAATAACTATTACAGAGTAGGTGGCTTACTGAACCCTAGTGGTTGGCCTGTGTGCAGAAGCTTTGTGATTCTTTAGTCACTCAGTTCCTCAATGTTCTTTTGTCTTAAGAAAAATTATTTGATATAATTGTGCTCATGTTGACATACATAAAGGTGTATGACTTTCTGATTGCCCCTGCAGGTAAAGAATCTATACAAAATGGCATCAAGTTCGAAATCATCTGAAATTATGTCGAGCCCTATACCATTGCTTTTGGGGGGACTGAAGGATTCTCCAAAAGCAGATAATAGTGTGGGTAGAATCCTCACTAAATCCCAAGTTGATACCGAACTAGAGGTAATGAGGAGCATGACCGTACAGGAGGCTGCGGCAGCTGCTGCACGGGCAATCGTCGAGGCAGAACTTGCTATGGCAGAGGCTGAGAAGGCAGCAAGGGAAGCAGAGGAAGCAGAAGCTGAGGCAGAAGCAGCTAAATGCTTTGTTGAAGCTGTAATGATCGCATTGAAACCTCGAACTCAGCGTGCCTGGTACGGCTTATTTTTCTAATATCTCCAAGACCCATTTTTCTTCTCATTTTATCACCTCATTTTGTAGCAACACTTGTATCAATGCAGATACTTAATATGCCAACCTATCCCCACGAAAATATTATATTTTTCATCTAAAAAGTTTGGGCAGCTAAGCCTTAAAGCGGAAATCTCTATCTAGTTAAATTACTCTGTTCCATCATTTAACATTGCCTTGATTAAATTACTGTTGGCTAGATTTAGCTTGCATGTGATATACTGAACTCTGCAACGAGTCCTTGTTAAGTTTCACTACAAACTTATTATTGTGTGATGGCCGATGGGTAAGTTTGATACCCTGGAAAAGAAGTTTCCTCTGTGTTTCCTTGTAAATATTAACTATGGGGATTCTGAATTTTCTGTGTACCGAGTGTTCCAAGAATTCCATATTTTCACACACACACACACTGAAGTCACCTCTTCACATACTGCATCTCTCTTTCGGGCCAATACCATAATTACATCTTATTCTAAAGATTATGTGGTTCATAAAGTTCATTTTTATTCCTGATTGAGTTCTTGCCTACTGTGAATAAAGATGTAAACTGAAAAATGTTCATCGTTATGACACCTTTGTTTCGTTTTCAACATGCAGATATCAAGAAGTAGCACTTCCATTTTACGCATTGAATCTCATGAAGAAGACAGCCACTGTATATATTTGATGTGAGGTTGTAAATTATGAAGAGTTCCATTCACAATCATGGATTCTGATTTCTCTATCTTGAGGGTGTGGAAGAGTGGAGAGATGTATTAAAAGCATTTGAATATGACAACTATTTTTATGATTTTGAGAAATCCTTAATGATATTCTTTGCCTTCAATGCTTCATACCTTCCTGCATTTCTTCCTCCCTGAAAATGAAATAACATTGCATGAGATAGGTTTATTTTGGGTAGGGAGGGGATGGGAGCATTCTACTTGTTAGGCGGATAGATTACTCGTCCTTTCTCGAGATTTAATTATTAAAGAAATTAGCACATGTATCTAATTAGAGCAGTAATAGAAAAGATTGCTAATTGATGTAATTTTGATGAATCATGAACATAGGGTTCATGTGATTACCTTAATCAAAGCTATATTAATTCCGAGAAAAGGGATTTGGTAATTTAGAAGAGATGCGCTTTTATAGAATCAGAAAAGGCGCGGAACTTGCACGCCAACTTAAGGCTATTATTAGCTTAAAATTCTTGTTGCGCCCGATTAGACTTGTTAACGAGTTGAATCAAGCTAGTTTTGGACCAAACTTGTTCGATTTGTGAAGGAAATCGTTAATCAACCAATTGGTCGATTGATTCATAATTGGTTTGAAATACAATCGTAAAAAACCTGGTTGTTAATCGATTTGCACAAACTCGGGCAAATTCGGCTCGTTAATCGAATCGCTACTACTCACAAATCGTTTGAATCGACTCGTAACCTCTATTTAGTGTTAAGTCTAAGGACATGTTTGGTATAAAAAATCTAGTTAGTTTTAGATATTAACGAGCGATTATAATCAGTTTTAAGGAGTAATTACAAACGAATATAAAAGGAACATTATAACTGATTTTAGAGCTCATTATGGATCGTGTCGAACAAAACTACTAGCAGCGGATATCATCAATGTTCACAAAAATTCTCATTTCGATCACCCTACTTTCAAAATGATCCACTTTGATTATCAAAATTTAGAGCTCTAAGTGAGTGGTGTTCATATGCCATTGGCTAATTCATTGTTTATACTTTCCTTTGTCATAACTCATAATCCCTATATAATCCATGAATATGACATATATTAATCAAGTTTCCGTTTGATTAGGTGGTCAGAATTCAAAAGGTGATGGGAGAGGCCATATTTAATTGTCAACAACGAAGAAAACAAACTTAAAATAATGACAATTATATATCAAGAAAAAGCGAACAAAGAAAAAGGAGAGACACCTTTAGACAAATATTGCATAATGTCTAAACACTAGTTTTAAAAAATGTTTGATTTGGCAAAATCCTGCTATTATTAGTAGCTCTTTCTGCAACACTGTCCTACTCATTACAGTCACGTTTAGACTTGTAAAAGAGACTAAAAATCTAACAAGATTCAAAAAGTTTTGATTCGACTCCCAATTCAAAAGATAAGAAAAATGACAATGTGCCTATCTCTAAAGCTCCCATTTTCTTAAAAAAATTGCAAAATCTATAGAGCACCCTTAGAATCTTCCACCATATGTCGAGTTGTGAGTGGATCTAATTGCAAAACATGGTAATCATTAACATCAATTACCAACTCATTATAGGAACTAATGGTAAAACTGAACTATATAACAAAACTTCGCAAATAAAATACAAAACTCATACGAAAAGCTACACAAACGACACAAAACGGTAGACAAACAATTACAACGAAATAAAAAACTGTGATGGAATCACGCTTACAACGCTCTTAAAACGATTCGACCTCACTCTCTGCCGCTAAGCGACGACAAAGACGTGACGCTTTCCTCTGTGATAAACCACCACGACCGGCTTCACTAAGACCGCGAACCGATCGCATTTAACCGCCTACGAGCTTCGAGTGCAATTTCGAGCAAAAACCAATGGAAAGAGAGACGGGAGTTCTTTGATTTTTGCTGATCGCTAAGGCTTGCTTTGATTTCGTCTTTGCGTCATTGACACTATGATAAAGAGAGTACTCTAAACAAAACATCTCATTTATCCCGGATTTCGTAATTAATTTCAATGGGCGAAAGATGACATTTTCGGTGATAAAAGAATCAATCACGCTTACTAGCGCTTATTGTGAGCTCTTAGCTATAAAAGTCATGATTCTCCCACACTCTCATCCAACGCGATAACACAATTTTTCAAACTTTCGATCCCATTTCGCACAACCTCATCGACACATATGTTATAAATTTTATTCACAACGCTCTAATATTCATTTTATACCCAACATCCCCACATGAATCAAAATTTGAATTCAAACAAAATCAATAAAATCAATACTCATCAATATAATAATAGTGATCCTATTGTCACAAGTTTTTATGTATTATCATGGAATATTTATTAAACGTGAATGATGTGTAAACTCATGGTACTTCTTATATAAGCAGTACCCTTGCTTCAACATTTCTTTTTACGAAGTAAAGAAGGCTCCATTATTCTCACTCCTTTCCAATTTCTACACTAGAATCTACTCAATTTCCTTCACTTTTTCAGTCCATTATTCTCATTTCTTGAAAAATAATTTATTTCATCCTATAAAGTATTGTGTTTGATTCTGCATTCTTGAATAAAATCCCAAAAAAATGTTTCTAGGAGCCAACCAATCCTTGGATTCTCATTTTTATGTGTTTTATTGTCAATTCTGACATCAAGAACTGGTGCAGAAAACAAAACATGGGTTGGATCAAAGTACCAAATTAAGTGCACTGTGTGCTGCATGTGACAATCCATGCAACACACCGTCATCTCCGCCGCCGCTGCATCCTTCTCCTCCACCACTACCACCGTCGCCGCCACCACCAACGCCTACCGATAACATCAACTGCCCTCCCCCTCCCACTTCCTCGCCTCCGCCCTCTGGCGGCTGCACTTCTTGCTTCAACCCTCCACCATTACCACCCTCCCAACCTAACTATCCTTACTATGCCCCTCCCCCACCGTATATATCAGGGCCAACACCACCTCCACCGAACCCCATTGCGCCATACTTCCCTTTTTATTATTATAGCCCTCCACCACATTCAAACTTTTCACCATTGATGCAAGCAATACACTTGACCACTTTCTTGATCCCTCTGTTTTCTGCATTTTTGTGGTTTCTTTGAAATGTATTTAGACTTTGGATTAATTGCCCATCATTATATGGGTAATCTGTAAATTGTTCACAGTTTGTTCCTTCTATTTTTCTTTATGTAAGTTAATCTTAAAAAGATGTAAGAAAAGTTAATAAATTTTGTGCAATTATTAAACATCAAAATTTTCACCCTACAATAGTGAATTTTTCTTGCAGCTTTAGTTAAACAACCCGTCTAGGGATGGAAACAAAAGACCTAATTTGTATAATAAGGCCTAAGTAAGTTCCGATATGTAACATAATTTTAAAAAAGAAATACATATATTAAATTTCGAAAATTCATTATATATATTTTATTTAACCATAAGGAACAAATAAACAATCAACACAATAATTAATAATGCTTAGGATGTTAGACTTCACCATCTGCGACTCATCCTTGACTGCACTGCTTCTATATAATTTGACCACCACTTCTCTGAGTTACGACAAGAAGCACTATTGAGGGGGATGTCTGATGCTCTTATAATGCCGACACTGACAACAATATGCATAGTCTTAATTAAAGCAACACCACACATATAACAAATATTAACTTAAAATGAGAATATAACAAACATGTTCAAAGATGAGAAAAACAAGATGATACCTTCAACTTGGCAAATTAGAAAACTTGGCATGCAAATCCGTGGTCATAGGCTACACAATAGCCCCGAGTATTTACATGAATATACTTGAAAGTATCTATAAGATTAATTTGATGGATTTCTCCCCGATATTTTAAAGAACACCTTTATCTAGGATTTTCTTTTAGGTTCTTCTCTTTTTCGAATTATCATTTTCTTGATATGTACTCGGATTGAAATCAAATTAGCCTCTTAGTCACTAAAATGAGTGGATAATATATGGAAAGCTGAATAATTATTTGAAAAATTTATTGAGTATTGTATCCTTACCCACACTCTTAGGGGCTTGGTTTGCTCTCTGCAACTCCATTTCCCTTTTGATCGTCATCATAAATCGAATCTCTCCAATCTAACCTGCAAACAAATTGGACCATAAATGTAGTATTATTTCAAAAAGGGAAATTTCAATTGAAAATAATTAAAGTAATAAAACTATATCACATACTAATATATTTTATGTACAATATTTTTTGAGATTAAACTTGCATACACCTTCCTATAGCGTTTATGGAATCAACCATTCCTGTTTTACCAACGAACTTTTTTAATGTCAATAGCATTTTTTCATGTTCTCCATTAATTAGATCGTAATCAAATTGTATCACCCTTTCTAGCTACTACTTATACACCATGAATAATTTGAGCCATTCTTAGAACTTGAATCATCAATCCAAAGTACACAAGCAACAAAGATTAAGTTGTTTAAATATCTTAACTAACAAGAGAAAATTCTCCAACATCAAATAAAACTGTAACTATTAGGTAAAAAATATACTCACAAACTTAAATAAACTAATATTATTCTTAATTAAGAACCTTTGGCTATTAGATGTCCAAAGTAAATCCACAATAAACATCTTCATAAAATGCATCATGATAGATATATTTAGTATGCGACTGAACACTAATTCAGATAACTTCGATTTCACTCCTACTTGAATGCAACAATTTAGTACATTAGAAAGGTGTTAAAAGGAGCCTTTATTTCCCACATGTTTGTAGACCCTCCAAAAACTCTAACCACTCCATCACCTATAAATAATTATGATGGCTTCTAAATATTAACCTAGTCTCTATTTATTTTATAAGTTGAGTATTATGCTTTATGAAAGAAATTTTTTAAAAATATGCAAATTAAGAATATGAATCATATATTGCCTCCAATTCATTTTCAACTACTTGGTTGATTTTTTCTATGAACTATCTCCCTAACATCGACCATTACATATAATCACTTTTAATATCAGTATATATAACTAATTTTCATTCAAGTATATATGCTTAATTTCATTTAATGTCATCATAAACACCACAATGAAACAATCTTTTAATATTTTATCAGGTTCAAGGATATCAAGATAATTGGTGTTCTATTTATATGTCTAGTTGATACATGTTACTGAAACTTGAATGAAGAAATTTGCTTGCTTTATATTACCATTTAGAAGACAATATAAGAAGATTGGTTAATTTTTCTAGGGAAATGAGAACAAGCAAATTACCTCCGCAACGACATTGAATACGCAAGGATTTCAAGAATTCATTCCATATTCGAATCAACTACTCACACTTGCTCATTCTGCTATAACAAAGCCATTAAGGTGGTGATCATTTAGTCACAAACATGTACCAACAATTACCACAACCCCCTCTATCTTTCTTTCAAATATTAATCTCAATTACATCAATTTTAGAAGAAAACAGACAAAGCAATTCAACTATTTATAATTAACTCATTCGATTTCATATATAATTAAGTAATTATAGAAAAGAACATAAATACAATAATAATCATATGGAATAACTAAGAACCGATCACCAAGCTTACTCGATCGGGACGACGACGTATCCCTCCGCTTTTATCCCGCATGCCTGCACCAAAAAGCTAAACAATTGAAATACCCCCAATAAATTAATTGACTAAAAGCAGTTAAAAATTCATACATAGATGTTGCAAACGTGTATCAACGCATATAATTTGGCACAAGATATGTGGAATAAAGGAGATAAATGAAGCGATAATTAGGAGACTGATAACAACAATCAATAATCTAAATTACTAAAATCAGAAAGAAAAAGATTTTTAACTAACAATCGCATATTTAAAAATGAAAGAACTTCAAAAATAAAAGATAATAGCATCTTTTAACTCGTAAAAAATTAATTTGTATAATAGTATACCTAAACTCCGCAAAGGTGAACACACAAAATGAGTTAAAAAAGGAAATTAAACATAAAATTAGAAATTAATTAGATTGCATAATGTTTATGCTTGTTCTTGGAGTACTCCATTGAATCGAAAAGCTGAAAAAGGTGAACAAAATGAAAGCAATAAAGCAACACATATATTTGACTTGTAAATTCAACTATTGGCTAAAATTTTCCATTTAACAACTGAAACAACATCGACCAAAATCTTGAGAGGAATAAGAGCATGACGAAAAACAAGCAAATGAAGTCCAATGGAAGAATGAGATAATAATCCAAGCAATGAAGCCATATTGACACGGCAAATTAATTACAAAGTAGGGCAAACAGTGCAATTTACATGTAAATTACCAAAACACGCGATCAACCAAATACCCGCACACGCCTCCGATTTTCTTAAATTTATCATTCATGAAGCATTAAACGGATAAGTAGGGACTTCAACCGCAAGACTTACAGTGCTTGCTCATACACAGTTCAGATCAAATCAATCTAATACTCCAGAATTTTCTTTTCTTTTTTTATTCAATGCACAGTAGCCGCGTAAAAGGGTTCATGTACATCATGCTCCTAAAGGGATGGATAGTCCGAGAATGTACAACACAAGCAAGGCTGTGTGACTAACGAACCGGCCCGCCCGCCCTCTTTAGTGATCGAACCGCCCGCCCGGTAAATCAGTCCCACGGGCCCAAGGCCCTAATGAACCGGCTGGGCCGGCCCAAGTGAAATACTGGCCCCTATTCGTTCGAACCCTATTCGGGTTCGAGACCCATTTTTAAAGCGGCCTTAACGCGGTACTGCTCAATACCAAACGGTACCACGTTTGTCCCTTATAATAATAACAAGCCGAATTATTGATATAAACGTGGTACCGTTGTTTTCAAACGGTACCACGCCATAAACCAACGACTAGTTTCAGAACGCCTGCACGTAATAATCCAAGCATTGTGATGGAATAAACGTGGTACCGCCCGATCAAACGGTACCACGTCATTCCCAAAGGCTATATAACACTTTCAGACAACGCGCATCGCCCAGATAAACGGCATTCACGCTTATTCCCAACGACAATATAATCATTTTTTCAGATAAACGCATCGCCGATTAAACTGCATTCACGCTTATCGCCTCGCATAAAGTCAAAGACACCACAGGTTCATAAAAGTGCCGACAATACCTTTCCCTTCATTTCTCACAACTCACAATCATTCAGGAAGAATCTCAAAGAATAATAACAAGCAATATCAAAATCTTATATCAAGTCTAAGGATTCTATTCAAGGTTGGCTTCGTTTCATTGCAATCTACAATCTACAATCTTACATCGCTTCATCTCCGGTTCGGGTATTATCTACCAACTTTTTATATAAATTATGATATTTGTTCTTCCAAATTAATGGCATCAAAACGTGAATCTTGGTAAAATGTTCAAAGCGCGAAGGCTAGTGATGTCTATGTCTAATGATTATGTTAATTTAGAGGATGATAATCGTATGGATGAACTACCCATTATTAACTCTCAATCTAGTGCTACGGATACTACTAATGAAAGGAAAAACTTCATGGATTTGGAAATATTTTAACGGAGATGCTAAAGCAAACGCAACTTCGTATAAATTGTAAGGCTACTTATCATGAAAAACGTATGGGGGTAAAGAGGAACCGTCATCTTCGCTGTACACTTTAGCGGTCATATGATCACTAAAGATAGCCAGCGGGGAGCGGTGGTATTGGCCGAACTATTGATATCCAATCCGGTAAGAACTTTTTTTTAGTATTTTGGCTTATAGGATCGAACTACGAAATATGTAATCTTAGTTCTTTGCCTTTTAATCATCACATTGACGGTGGTTTACTAAATCTGATTCAAAATACCGTTAATCCCCTGAAAGGCCATAATGTATCCCCCTGCATCTACTTTAATGTAACCTATGCTTTTAAATATTTTAAAAATGAAAGAGATTCTAGGTAACACTCTTATTTAATTTGCTGTTTTATAAAATGTGTTCGACTAGCGATATTGGTGTCTTTTTTTGATTTTGATATAATGTGCGCAACATGTCATCGATTTTATCAAGACGGCCTTACAAAAGCGAGTAATTATATATTTTTAGACGACATAAACATAACAATATTCAAATTTTGAAGCGTATACTACGCGCTTAATGATTACAAATGTTTGAATAGATTACTTCACTTTCATTTGATAACGCGTCCGCTAATACCGCTTCAACGAAAAAATTAAAGATGCCTATTAAACCGATTTTAGTGAACTTTTCATGTTAGATGCTTATGCCACGCCCTTCAATTAGTCAAGCAAAAGACGGAATAAAGTTGCTCGTGGGATGAAGCTTATTTTACCAATTCAGAAAGCCGTTAATTTTGTTGTTAATGGCGGGTGTTAAGACAATTTAATATAAAACTGGCCGAGGCTCCGGTAAGAAGTTTAAGAAATTAATTTGGATTGTGAAACTAGATTAACTCGACTACGATCTACTAGTTCAGTATTATATGTATAAGTAGCTAAATCTCCGATTTTTACGAGAAGTACGCCTCCGGACAAGTGAAAGATTATGTTTCACTCACATATACTAATTGGAAATATCATATGAATTACTTAAGTTTCTAGAGAGCCACTTAAAGATTATACTAAAGTTTTTTCAACTCAATCCGAGCCAAATATTCATCTTGCTTTAGAATGTGTCGTTAATCTCTCCATTCATACGACTAAACATAGAAATGATTATGTTACTAAAGATATGATTCAATATGGAAGATAAGTTTTTAAAATATTTATCTATACCACACGCATATGCAATTGGTATAATCTTGATCCTAACGCTAAATTAAAAGATTTTAATTTCTACGTGAAATCAGATATTAATCTTTACTACCTTTAATCCGTAACTAAAGAGTTTTCGATGTTCTAAATGGATGTATGGAATTGAAACGTATACGTATAACATGTATAACAATACCAATCATGTACGGACACAGAAGACCACACCTTCAAGAGGTATACAAAGTTTTAACGCGCCCGCACTCAGAGTTAAAATTATCGTAGTCAACATGATCACCTTAAATGCTTTATGTTTTTAGGTGAAATTGATCCACCGCCCACAAGACAATTTAAATGAAAGTTAACTCAATATTTAACTACTAACTTGAATTGAAATAATATATAATGATAAAAAATCATTTTGATATATTAAAATGGGCTAAGTAGCATGTAGTTCTGCTTCCCGGTCTGTCTAAGACGCAAAAGAAATATTTTCTATCCCTATGTGGCTAATAGCTAAGTGAATCCGCAGATTTAGTACGGGGCGGCTACAATACACTCAAAGACGCTCGCTACTTACAAGCTCGCGATCATGCGCAGCATCAAGGATCGACGGCGGCCGAGCATAGATGCAAGCATAAAGCATAATAACTACGGAACGAAGGAAAAAGATATGTTTGATGCATCTTAAATATATTTAAGTAATAAATCACAAGACGGCTATATAAACACAATGGGGACGTTGAAAAAATTCCGACAAAGAAGAGTCCCAAGATGAATTAATTTATGACGATTAGAATTGGTAGCTTTTGTAACTTTATAACTTTGTATTATTTAAGGAAACCTATAAACTCCTCGGCCCACACGAGTATAAACCGTGAACGCTTTCTAAATAATAAAATGTTCTTTTATTCCATACATATAAACTCTCTTTAAAAACTTTGATTAAACGTGGCACCAGAGTTGCAGAACGTACCACATTTATCCCTAAAAAGGGCGATTGTTTAGTATCTTTTTTTTGAAATCGTTCGATTAAACGCGGGTACCGTGAAATATGCGCATAACGGAACCACGCTTATTAATAAAATTGGCGCATTTTTTTATCTTTTTT
The DNA here is from genome assembly GCA_019722365.1 of Lithospermum erythrorhizon. Taxonomy (NCBI): domain Eukaryota; kingdom Viridiplantae; phylum Streptophyta; class Magnoliopsida; order Boraginales; family Boraginaceae; genus Lithospermum; species Lithospermum erythrorhizon. The sequence continues at coordinate 146,014 of JADFUC010001789.1, read as the reverse complement.
GTAACTTTGGGATTAAACGCGGTACCCAGAAGTGTATAACGGCACCACATTTATTCCCTGGTGCCATGGCAGTAAAATTTTCTTTTTTTTTGCAACTTTGAATCAAACACGGTACCGTAATCGTATAACGGTACCACGCTTATCCCTAACGAAAAAGGGCGTAAAATTTTGGATTAAACTTTTGGATTAAACGTATCAGTGTATTTATAGCTTATTCACGCTCGTCGCGGAAATTTAAATATTAGGGTTCTAACCCTTCAATTGAAACACTTTCACTCAAACTCTAAACTTCAAAAATAAAATTCTCTCAACTCAATCTTCAATTCCTCTATAAATCATCTTTTAATTAGTCAATTACATTATATTAGTATTGGGTAAAATGGCACCAAAAAAAGAGCCTAAAACAAGCAAATTATTGAATGCAAACAAGGAATAGTGAGGAGAGTCCAACACAGTCACCACCACAATCACCACCACAAAGAGGAAAGAAGATTTGCGGGCGAATGCAGTTTGAGGAAGTTCAAGGATGGGTGAGTTGGTGTACTAAGATACGGGAAGTGGTATGCATTCTCGATGAAAGAGAATCAAGGCGTAACGGGTAATCTTTTATTCCAATTTTTAGATCAGCTAAACTTAGCACATTTTTACTACTTTACTAGTAATTGGTATCCCTATCGCTTATAATTTTTATGAACTGCTCGACTCACGTTATAACGATAATGTAGGGATATCAAGTTGTCGCTACAATATCGATGGAGTTGCTGTGTATTATAACGGAAACCGACGAATAAAAAATATTTGGTATGCTTAATAAAAGCAGATGATTACCGGAGCGGACTACACTAACCGCCGGGTAACATTACAAGAAAAGGCATAAGAGCTTAACAACAATCGTGAGAGTTAAGAAAGAAGGAATAGGTATAAGACTAATTTGAATGGTATACAAAAGCTTGTTTGGAAAGTGGTATCCAGTGATTCTTTGTCTTCTACTACCAAGATCCAAAATAAAGCTTTTGCTTGCATTCGCTCGTTAAGGGTCTATATCAATTTCATGATGGGTTAATATGCCACATTTGGATACTTAAAAAACACTTTATCAAAGGCTTAAGTCAACCTTGAATATGGCAGATTATTCCCATTGGAGAATGTGGATGGCCGATTTTAAGGCGACTCTAAAATGAAGGCAATCATCGACAACTGCGAAGTCTTTGCTGACTCCGGTACGCGTTCAATTGGCGTGTTTGAACATTTAATGGATGCTCAAGCATTTATGTGCTGAGGTTCAACAACTACTTACCCCAAAGTGACGGGTACCTCCTACTTTGTTGGCCAACATCGACGTAAGTCAATCGAGCCCGATAAGTTGCGGTCTTCCTCGCTCTCCGGATCATCCGATGTAGCCATGTCAATGTTGAAATCGACATCGCCAAATACGCTAAAGTTCGCCATGCACCAGAGCATCAAAGCTGATACGGGGCGCCTAAGGTCAGAATCGTGAGCGTATTTATCATGAGTTATGAGCGCATAACGCCGGGCACGGTAGACGGCGGCAGTAGCAGAAAGAACGCGATTCAATTGGCAACATATTTCCAATTTAATAACGTGCTTGGCTGATTATATTCATGTTAAGATTCAACAATTCTAGCTTTTTACGCTCGCTAGCTACTTATTTTCTAATTACGGATACTAATATGTTTGATTTCTCATTTGATTTCACTTTAATCATTGTTAATGTGGTATCATTTGCTTTTAAATCAACACTATCAGATTTCAAATGAATATCAGCCGCATTGTATTAACGCGTACCGCAATTTTAAAAGGTAACACGTTAATACAAGCATCGAATGGAAGACAGCATGCCAACGCGACCGCCAATATGTCGCACTAATGCTAATAACAATAACTCTATTTACATTACCTAAGTGTTAACGTGGCACCGCTTTTATCATAAACCAGACTAATGCTATCAACGGCCCCGGGGGCCTCGAACCGGCCCGGCTTCAGTCTTATCCTCGGCTCAGTCATTCCACTTATTAAATGGGCCGGGGGTCGCTCGCTGTCTGGGTCGAATCCGAACCGAACAGTGGACTGTCCACCTGACGTCCACCAAGGTCCGATTCGCTAGCCATTTACTAAGCGTGGCAACGTATTAAAACTTTTACGAAGTCATACCATCACGATTTTGTTTCATTTTTGTAGATAATCTCTAAGCCCCTTTATATACTGAGTTTAATTAATGTAGTAAATTCGCATCGACATATCATTCTTATCTCATCACAAACGTTCAATATTATCAGACTGCAAATAACAATAATTATAATAATGATAACAACAAATGTCTAATATTATCAGACTGCAAATAACAATAATTATAATAATAGTAAATGTGGAATATCCTCCTAATAGCAAATAACAATCAATCAAAATGCAAACGGATAAAAATCTCCCTATAGTAATAATAATATTATAAATATATAGCGTACCAGTTTATGAGATTTTGAAGACGGGTTGATTGAGACAGAAAAGGAATTTGGCGCTAATTTCATATTTCTATTCTTATTATTAGTAATAGCCTTAAATTCTTGTTGTCTGGATTGGAGAAAGTTAACTAGCCTAATCGAAATGTTGACAATCGATTCAATTGCTAATTAACCGAGTCGAAATACAATGGTAAAAAATAGGTTCAAGTAAATCGATTGCACAAAATTATACATATTCTGTCATAATTGAATCGCTCATTCGAATAAGTAGATGTTTAATATATAATATCTAGCCATGTAAATTTATTACAAGATATAAAAGAAGGGTTTTTAGTTTCTTGGAGAGGCCAACATTTGAAGGGTCAAAAACAACTTGTTTGACCAAGAAAACAAAGGCAAATCCATCTTCACCTAGCTGCCTCACTCATCTCAAATCTGTTCTCTACATCCAAACATCACCTTGACCATTAACTGCTTCATATAATGAGTTTAGCCCTGAAAGTAAGCAACCCATTTGTCCCAAATTACTTGTCCAGTTTCTGACAGATCTTGATGTAAGAAACAAGAATATTGTTTGTAATAGAGATGGAAAAATAAACCCTTCTTGTTTTTTTTTTCTTATTATTTTGACTTGGGGGTTATATTATTACAAAATAAGTGTGTCAGTGTTTTATTGGTGGTTTAGTTCCCATTCTTGCAAGTGTTGGAAATATGAGATAATTGTTTTTCTCTTATTATTTTTTTTCATAAAATGCTGGTGGAACAATTTAGATTTTACATTTATACATTCAATCTATATAAGAACTAATAACGTATTATTAAACTTCCCAAGATAAAGCCAAACACGAAGAACATTCGTGATATCAACTCGACCGTAGGACACGCGAATCCGCTGGGCGGAGGAAAAGGTTTCAAACCTTCCCTCACCACTGGGCGCGCAGGGATTTGCAGAAATAGAGGAGGTTCCGAACCTTCCTTCCTATTTTATGAGGTTTATCTTTAAGAGTTTCCAGAATGTTCTACCACCTCGTTAAGAATTCACATTCCGAAATATTCTAATACTAGATGAGACTTGTTCAATGTGAAAAAGGTTAATGCTCACTTTTATTTGGAAGAAATAAAAAACCCTCATTTCTCCCTCATCCCAAATTGCCAAACCCCCTCCCTGGGCCGACGCAATCAATTTGCGACTTTTTTCTGCTCATACAATCTCAAACAAAATGATGGTTTTTACTGTTTCAAATAATAAACCGACATAAAATTAATCTCGTAAAAATCAAAAATTTTAGAGATCGTAAATATTATTTGAAATTTTTTTCGTTAAAATTTCGAAAATAATTAACTTTTAATTATATTTAATTATTTATTAACATAATTCATCTAATTGAAATTCGCCTGATTCCAGGATAGTCCTCGAGATATATATCATTCGCCAACATCCCCGGTAATAAATTCCCGAGTACCGGGCAGCTCGACCAACTTCATCATATCGATATGTATTAATTTTGTCTACGTAGTTATTTACCTGCAAAACATTTAAACGCTGATATCGCCCCCGCACGAAGTCGAACCTTAGCCGTCAAAATGTCTTTGTCGAAATGCAAAGCTCTCTCAAACCGCCCATGTAACTCAAGATTACGAGTCTCGATATCATTCGAATCCTTCAAATGCCTGTGTATTCTGCCTAAACGGCGGGGATAAATCGCCCTGGGGAATCCTCGGGATTTCCCTTTCCAATACATATCCTTTCGTTTCACCCTGAAGGATCGCTTTTTGAGTCGCCAAGCGACCCCCTCTCTCAACCTAAATTGTGGCATCATGTGGATTATCAGATAGGCTTAAAACGCATTCGGTTACTTAAGATCGAAACTTCCATAATAACTACAATAGAAAGTCCATAAAAGAACAACTTAATCTATATGTCATAAATATTCTATAATCGGATAATAGAATAACTATACTAGTGTTTACAATCCCACTAAACGAACAAAGTATACCAAGAACTTACACAACCTAAAACGAACGGCAGCATGCATAACATTTCATTTTAAACCATGTAAGCAAGCTACTATCATTAATCGTTACTTAATTATCATAATTCAGGATTACCAAAAAGTTCAATCTTAGATCAGATTGCACCCTTATGTCAACTGCCCACGCCGTACATTGAAATCAACAATAAAAGCCAGACACAAAAGCGTAATTTAACGTAATCTTTAAATATAGCGTAGTTCGATTCTTGAACAAAGTTTATACTACTCCATCGACGACGCCCCGTATACTTACACGCTTCGACATACAAGAAGCGTCCACCATTACAAGTGATTTTATTCCGACTGTACATTCCTCGTACGACATTAACTCTTTATTTTTAGAGTGATTTGTTATATTTTATTAGTTCTTACGACCATGTCAAGTGTATCGATCAAACAAGCTAAAAGAATACACCCATGAATCTTAAGAAAAATATAACACTTTATTGGAAATTGTGATATGATTATTAGTTGGAAATATTTCTAAACTATTCTTTAGTTTCATAAATTATTTTATTTCCTTTTGACCTATCCTTTAAGTGTGATTAATTATAACTAATTATCTCAATCTTTAACTATTCTTTAGTTTCATAAATTATTTCATTTCCTTTTGACCTATCCTTTAAGGTGGATTAATTATAACTAATTATCTTAATCTTTAATGCATTTCTATAAATACAAGACTAAAACACCTTAAATAAAATAATATTTTCAGGTCATATTATCTATATAATATAATAATATATCACAAGGTCCATGGCATCCATCAAATATATCACATTGTATTATGCATGATAAAAACAACATTGTATCTAATCATACATGGTACGGATTTAAACAATAAGGTGTACACAAACATCAGATGTCAAGAATACTCATCAAATGGAAATAAACTATTTAATTTGTCTAAGTGTAAAGTCTCTAGTAATCTAATTCTAGTATTTATTTAATATCTAATATTAAATGTATCTAGCATTTTTCTAAAATACTTGTTTTACACTTATGTCGACAACTCTTTAAATTACGGCCATAATACCTAAACTCTATCTATCTAATAATCTTAGGTCTCGATCCTAATTAAAATGAATTCGAAATATCATTATTAAATCTAATCGAAATTAGAATTAATCATTTGAGTCCATTAGCTTAATTGGATTCTAAAAAATAATTAACATTTAATCTAATCTAATTAGAACTAATTTTAATGTGATTAAATTAATTCTCATAAAGAAATTAAATTAAATTAATTTAATTCAATTGATGTCCAATAAATCAATTTTGATAAAAATTCATCGAGAATTGAATTTGGATCAAACCAAAACTCAATTGATCCATTTAATAAGCCAAATGGACCAAAACAACAACCCAAAACCGTCTCGCCCAACAAGCGGGTCCACTTAGGCCCAACGTGCAGTCCACACGCCGGGATTAGCTACCCGAAGCGCGTACCCAAACGCCCAAACCTTGCTTGGACTTCAAACCGCACGCCCAAAGTCGAGCAAGATTAGTTAATGCCATGCCGACGCCACGAATGCGGATACGCTGGATGGGGTAATCCACATCATCACCGACGCTGGATACCGCGACGCTGGTAATCAATCCGAATCGCTGGCCCATTACCAAGAAAACATTCGGATATCACATTAACATGTCCATTACCAGCTATGCGCCGATATCACATTAACGTGTCCATTACCAAAGGAAAATCGCTGACGCGAGAGTTTGGTGACACATTTCTTACCAAAGTTTGACCGCCGAAATCACGATGAAGGAATCGCTGATGATACCCACATCATAAATCGCCCAAGTAAGTGTCGTAGTATCAAAATATAATAAATTTGATCTCAAAATGCCTGCTGAACTATTTAGATTGTACAACCGAAGCATCATTCAAATTATATATCCATATATATATAAGTTCAATATATTAATTGGGACAATTAGTATTTTAGAATTTAACGTATCAGATTGTGGGTTACGATGGCTTACTAGAGTCCGTCAGAATCAGAGCATTAAATATAATATTTAGTTAATATTATTTAATATATTACTTGTCAATTGCCCTAAGAGGTCACACACAAATAGTAAACCGAACTATATAATAAAATGTATTATAAACTTCCCGAGTATAAAGTGAAACATGGAGAAAACATTCTGGGATTTAAAATCTAGCGAGGACTGGGGACGAACTGCTTGGGGCGCTGGAGTAGATGTAGAGTTGCGGAAATCTCTCAAAACTCTCTGCTGGCTTGCTCATTTAAACACACAATTCAAATACAACTAAAACTAATGCTCATAGTTTGATTTTCATGAAATCAAAATTCTCCACCAAGAACCTTATAGCCGAATTTTTCTTCATCTTTTTGTTTCCTAGTTTATACTTTAAGCGTTCTACTAAACATACGGAAGTAGTCTCGGGTAATTTTATCGCGCTGACAATCTGTAGATACTGCCGTAGATTGCGAAGAATTCAATTCCTCGTCATTAATCTTCTTTATATAATCAACTAAAAAAGGCACGCACTCAAGAGTCAATTTGCTTATTATTTTGCATAACTGCACTATCTGGGACTGTGATCCATGTTTCTTGTAACTCGACATATGCTTAAGAACACCAACATAATTAAGTTAAATCTATTAATATATTTAAAATTATTTTTTGATATCTAAACATGATGAATGAATATATTAACCTAAATTCATCTGCATTCACCTAAAACAAATGAACCATAAAAAACAGACTTCGGGACAAAGGTCCAAATTAAGTGCTCGCTAAATGAAATAAGACCAAATTTATTTTCAAAATAAAAGTATACAAGGCACCTTGTACCTCTAATCCTCTACTTAATACAAATACGCTTAACTCGCGCTTAACTTACATAAATGCTCTAATCGTCGATAATCGAGTCGGTCAGTATTGACGAGTCAATTCATCATGAACCTGGGAGCAACTAACGCTGACCTACCAACATAAAAATTGTGAATGCTGTCTAGCATATATTGCACTACACCGAATACATTTGTACTTTCAGATACAAATATACAAATTTCTCTAACAAGTAAATTATATTTATACTATTTTTATACATAAATTCTCTTTTCTTAAGATATTAACAAGCATTATATTTATAATCATTTTTTATTCATAAATTTCTTTCTAAGCATACATTCAGACACGATATATTAAAAACCCCAAATAAATTAAAGAAAAAAGTTAACACTACTGACATCATAGCACGTTAGCACCGCAACAACGCCTCGAACTCCTCATATATATGGGTTACTAGCACCATCACTAGCCAAACTCTCTTTCTTTGTTTATTAGGCTTTAATCATGGATTCACATCGATGATTTCTTAACGTTAATACACACCTAATTATAACATTTATATAATTTGAAAGTTGAAAATGAAGTATATTTTTTAGAAGATTGTCTATTTTTGATTTTTTTTAAATTTTAATTTTAAAATTTCAGCCTAAATATATTTATCTCAGAATGTATTTAATTAAAAAATATATAAATGTAAAAATTGAACAGATTTTTATCGATATAATTTTATCAAATATTATAAATACAATTAAAAATATCTACGATGAAATTTTAAAAATTACAATTATCAAAAAATCAAAAATAGACGACCTTTTAGTAACGAAGTTAGTAATTAATGAAGTGTCATTCAGAGATTCATCAGCCCTTCATTTCCTAGTGAACAAATTCTTGATTTGAACTTGAAGCTTGATGCAGGAGGTAAAGATTCAAGAATAGATGGCATAATTGTATCTCCATCATTATATGGGTAATCTGTAAATTGTTCACAGTTTGTTCCTTCTATTTTCCTTTATTTTAAGTTATTACGCTTAAAAAGATGTAAGAAAAGTTGGTAAATTTTGAGCAACTATCAATTATCAAACATCAAATTTTTCATTCTACATTAGTGAGTATTACTTGCAGCTTTTAATGAATATTATCACAATCAACATCAAATTTATGCCATCAATAAATCTCCAACCTCTTTACTTTATTGAGGCAAAATCTAGTTAAGGTTTTCGATAGTTTGCCATGTTCTAATCGAGCATAAAAAACATACATAAGTGTTTGTCTCTACACTTACTTTGTCATTCCGATTGAAATTATAATCATTAGGAAAAAAAGGATGAATGATCAAAATCTAAAATTGGATCGAATATTAGATTTCGAAACAAATTTCAAGGGATCGCGACCTTACAAATTGAGCAACTCTTTTACAACTCAATTTCATTCTTAACATAACAAAAAAAACACTACTCTATGATTAATAATAAACCTAGCACCATGAAGACACAACTCACATGTACCTCCTAATCACGAAGCTTAAAAGAGACCAACAGGGCGACAATTACCATTATCGTTAAAAAATCCATAGCCAAATTTGATTCAAGATCCGTCCCCATCCCAACCCCTCTTAAGCATAGACAGAACCACATGACAAAGCCATCAACAAAATTGCAGCTTGTTCAACCTCCCCAAACTTTCTCCTTTGAGTAGTATTTGATCTTGGTCTTTGCAATGCAACCACTTCTTTACCAAATCCAAACAATTTCTTCTTCATTAAAGTGCCTCCATACCTACCCCTATTGCTCTTATCTTCACTACTACTTGTACTACTTTCTCCACTACTATTCTTCAATTTCAAATCAACTGATTTGCTTGATTTCTTAGCTTTGTTGTCTTCTTTGTTCAATCCCAAAAGTGCCCTTCTTTTCTTCCTACTCTTTATTCCACATGCGTTACATAAAGACTGCATACATACACAACCAGATCAGCATCAAAACAAATTCAAAAAAATGCGATTAACTTACATAACTATAATTATCTATAGTACCTTCGTCTCAATTTAACTAAGACTTTCGACTTAGCAACAAAAATACTCGACTTAACCTAAATTAATCATATTTAAATATGTTGTTACTAAGGTACAAGATGGTAACACACAAGTGTAGTAAATATTTATCTAATTTTATTAATATTTTGATACAAATATAATATTTTTGTCGAATAAAAACCTCTCGAGTAAATTGAAACAAAGGGAATATTAATTATACCTTAGGACCAGCTGGACCACCTCTCCAAAGAGGTGTCTTGGAGGTACCACAATCAACACAAGTTTTAACTTCTTTAGGTACACCTCCTAATGAACATCTATCATTACTAGATTTTTGGCTAATTTGACTACTTTGGCTACTCATATCTTCAGATTCAGATGATCCCTGAGAAAAAAATCAACAAAATCATAATTATTACAAAAATCAAACAATTAAAAATGATCATAAAAAATAATAAATTTCAACTACATAGTAATTACCTTATCACTTAAATACACCATTTGATCAAATCTTTAACACTCTTGAACAAAGAAAATGCAATCTTTAGCAATCTTGATTTAAAAAGTTGCAATCTTTAGCATTCTTGATCACAAATACATAAGATTAGCCCCTTAAACTTGCTAAGATTGCTCTAAAACTTCAAGAAAACACACTTAAACTAGCTAAAATTGCTCTAAAACTTCAAAAAAAACACTTAAAAGTAGCTAAAATTGCTTTAAAAATGAGAGAAAATCAGAGGAACAAGAAAACCCAATAAGATCAGCAGTCCTAAAACTTCAAAAAACCTCACTTAAACATACTAAATCAGCTCTAAAATTTTCAAAAAAAAATATGATCAAGAATCAAAAAAATAGCTCTAAAATTATTACACAAAAATAGAAAAAAAGGAGATCTTTTTATATTTTTAATTATTATTGAGAGGGAGATTTTGAAGTGTGAAATATGAGTGAGGAGAGAATATTATGCAAATGTATATATAGACAAGGGTTATGATAATGAATTGGTTCAAATGGAGGCGGTGTATTGAAATTTGGAAAAAGATATCAAAACCCTAATGTGCGCGGGAGGTCTTGAATGACTGTTTTACCCTTTGGGTTTATTATTTTATTGGGATATTGGTTTGATTGTCACCCCGCCAAAAGGGTGAAAGTGGCGGGAAAGATATTTTGTTTGGTTTACGATCCGAACCTAGATACGTTCGAGTTCGATTTGGAAAAGTTCAAATGTATAATTTGATTCGGTTTGGAAAAATTTACTGACCACGGATATTATTCATAATGATGAGGTTTCGAGATCGGTAAGGGTCGATTTTTATAAAAGAAAAAAATAATAATTGAAAGATTGAAAAAATTAATAAATAATTGAAGTGTAATGGAGAGTAGTGTATATAAGATAGAATTCGTACATCATTAGATAATGGGTTGGGTTAAATGGTCTAGGAACTAATGGGCTAGCTCAGTGGGTCCAATACACTTTCAAGAACATTCGGTTCGAATTCGAATGAGTTCAAATTCAGTTCGAATCGAACCAATCAAATTTTCATGTCCACATTCAACCCAATACGAATCTTAATTTCGAGCCTGCATCAATTTTGACCGAACAATAAAAAGTCAACATCAATTTTGACCATCTCATAATATAAAGTCAACATCAATTTTCTCTTTCGCAGTGTTCATAAAAGGTACCCAATTAAGTATGTGTTTTTTCAGCAATTTTTTGCTATATTTATGTTAATTTCTGAATTATTTTATCTATTTTTTGTGTATACAATCTTCAATTTTATACTAATTAAATTTTTAATTTTGTGCATGAATGAAGCTCAATTTTATGTATGTTTAATTTCAATTTTATTTATATAGGATATTAGCATTATGATTTTATATTTATAAGAGTTTGGATTTTTTAAAAGCTAAAAAACCCTAATCTCAAACCCTAAAAACCCTAATCTCGGTGATAAAATTATAATTTATATATAATAATTGTTGATTTCAATTTCTGAATTTTTTGGAGTATGGTATTTGAATGAATTGTTAGAAAATGGGTTTATTTATTTATTTGTATAATGCAATAAATAGTTTTTGAATGAATTGTTAGGCCTCGACTGCGATCATAAAACTTTTGTCGAAATCCTATTATGAATTAGCGATCCATTTAATGGGATAAGGCTTGGTTTGTTTGCGCTATTGCTTTGTTATTAATTGGAAGAAACGAATTAGCTCGTGGAACGAGTCTGTTTTTTTGAACTTGATAACGGGTTTTGAAATAGAGTGAAATAAGGTTATAGGCTTTTATAGCTATTCCTATGTTGCGTTTCTTTCCCTCTGTTTAAGTTCCGTGCAATTTACATTAAATATCAGTCCCCGATTCGATATTCATTGTCGAAATTTGCTACTTGGCGAGTGCATAATCTTTATCACCTCATATGTGGATACTGTATCAACATTCAACTTTCATATGATTCTATATATGTTCACTTATTTGGGATTTTGACCTCTTGTAATTTATGGAAGTATGGTGTATGTTCGTTTCTGTTTCTGTATTCCCCTCCACACTTGTGGTCTGGTGACAATGTAACACTTTTAGTCGGTATATGATTGAGAATGTCGTTGAAAAATTTGTCGGTGTCATCAAAGTACATCTTTTGTTTTAGCTTGCGTCGTTCACCAATGTGTGTAGGCTTATGAAAATTATGGGATGTGATTGGTGAAAATGTATTTTTATTTTTTGCCAGAGCCATGAGTTCTGCGTATATGTACTTTTACTAGCTTTATATTCGTGTTTTTAGTTGCATGCTATTTGACTTTCGAAATTATTTACATACTTCACTTTTTAGTAGGTGTTGACATTTAGATAAATCTATGATGTCCTTTTTATTTGTTTATGCTTTCCTTTCTTTATGAAATCAGCCCTAGTGTCCTGAAAAATGGGTTGTGCAAAGGCATCGATGATGGTGTTTAGGCAGCCAGTAACATTCGTAACTGGAAACGCAAAGAAGTTGGAGGAAGTGCGAGCTATTCTCGGCAACTCTATTCCTTTTCAATCTCTTCAACTCGACTTGCCAGAATTACAAGGTGAGCCTCAAGATATATCAAAAGAGAAGGCTAGGTTGGCTGCTAAACAGGTCGATGGGCCAGTACTCGTGGAGGATACTTGCCTTTGCTATAATGCTCTTCAGGGTCTCCCAGGGCCTTACATCAAGTGGTTTCTACAGAAGATTGGTCATGAAGGTTTAAATAACTTGTTGATGGCATATGAGGATAAGTCCGCATATGCACTCTGCATCTTTTCTCTTGCTCTTGGACCAAATGCAGAGCCAATAACTTTCGTGGGCAAAACACCAGGGAAGATAGTTCTTCCTAGGGGACCAAATAACTTTGGATGGGATCCAATCTTTCTGCCTGATGGTTATGATCAAACTTATGCTGAAATGCCCAAGGAAGTGAAGAACACAATTTCTCACCGTTACAAGGCTCTTGCTCTTGTGAAGTCCCATTTTGCAGAAGCTGGATATATTTTCAAGTTAGACGACTCCAATTTTTAAGAGTGAACTATCGCTATCTTTTTAAGTATAGCAATGTCCACGAAGAATGCTATCAACTACGGATTGGAAGAAGACTCAAGTATAGCAGTGCTCGAGAGGCATGGTAGGAAACGCTAAGCCGATTGAAGGTCTTGCTAGACTTATTAGTGTCCTTCATAAATGTTTGAATTTAGTGATTTGTGGTGAGATGATTATGCTTATGTTGCAGTTCTGGTACCTATTAGCCTGTAGTGATGCTGATATTTACATTTGTATTATCACTATCGATTTTAATTTTTCTGTTTTGAAATGAAACAACAATATACTTATATACTTATATACTTACATTTGTATTAGTCCGGGAAGGATGGAAAGGATGATGGATTTATTAGGATTAAGAGCTTATAAAATACTTAAGTATTTGGTATAATAGTTTAACTTAATTACCAACACTATTGATGAGATCTGAGGTTTGAACTATGTTCTTGTTCAATTAAATTTTAATGCTTTAATCAACGAATCAAACTCCTAAGTTATGCGTTTGTGTTCTTGATCACCTTTATTTTCATTAAATAAAACAAACATTTTGGGATCATGTTACTACTATTTTAATTTACTTCAAAATACTATACATCACGTAAGAAAATCATGAATAGTTATTATAATATATAAATCTTAAAACAAGGAGGCAAGATGATCATTATCTAGCTATTTTAGCACCATTTTAAAACATTGATGTTTGTTGTCGAATTCCATAAATATTGGCAAAATCATTATTTTTATATAAGAATGACGGATGACTTGATACCGTACTTAAATTTTTTGAGAAATTAGGAGGGGAACACATGCTCCTAATTCCTTCACTGTCCATGGAGAAGAAAAAGACCTATCTACTTGAAACCTATCTAATTCAAACAACAAACGAACTAGAACTAGATGAAGTATACAAAATTGGACGTAGGCATTTGATTGAGATGCATCATAATAAAAAAATATATCTACTTGAAAAACAATGTTATCATCGAAGAGAAGCAAAAACACAATATTTGGATTTTGTAGGACTCTAACAAGATGATGCATGCACCTCAACTTAATAACATCACCATTATTAATTATATTTAATTTGTGGTGGCTTCTTCTGTTTTGTGTTTGACAAATGTGTATGCCACAATGGAAAGAGATTCTATTATCTTCTACTCGTATTTATTTTAAATGATCATCATCAAAAATTTCTCTTTCTTTATGTTTCGATTATTTCATTTATCAATATAATTTTTATATTAATAATGACATTCTCTTAAAATTATATTAATTAATAATGACGTTTTAATAAAAATATTTTTACTCTAAATAATCAAATAAAAAAAGACACATAAAGTATTGAATTAACAAGGAATTCCTTTTTAGATGTCAACTTTAACCAATGGGTCCAAATTCGATAATCAAATACTCCGTATACATTTGTATTATATAAAGTAACATATAATATTGATAATAATAATAATAATATATAATAATGAATAGGGAGTATGTAGTTATGTTTTTGAAGACCACTCATTTATCTGAATTAAAAATTCAACTTACCCATATTATTCAGAATCAAATCAATAAATATAATTATATACTCAGTAATTGCAAAGTAAACTTATCATTGACAATAAATGTATGATTCGATTTCCTAATGAATTGGAATGCAACTATAAATTAATGGTAAATTAGTATTAATACCATTCTTAATCACACGGAATTATGGGCAATCGTAAAGAAAGTTCGTGAAGGCTGTTGATGGCTGGCAATCATCCTGATCCACGTGCCTTAATAGTCACAAAAATTGCTTCTTCTTTAAACAATCTAGTAATCCCTCTAGTCTTGTGCAATTTTATTTAAATATTATTTTATAAATTTTTATATAATCGTTATATTGTAATTACATACATTTAAATATAACATTATAATATAATTAAAAAAATTAAAATTTTATATTTGAACGTATCTATTTGAATAAATACTCTTTAATATTAACTATTTTGATATAAATATATGAACATTAATTGAAATATTATTTACTATTTTAATAGTAACCAACATAAGAATATAATACTTATTAAGGATGAAAAAATCATAATATATAAAAATGTAGTAACCAACTCAATATTTACAATATATTGGTAACTATTCTATAGTACACATTATGGGTGGCTATTTTTTAATTATCTATTACAATTGAAAAAATGACACATTAATTTAATGCCACATGGATATCCTAGATGATCTTTTAGGTTTCACCAAATAAGACTCTTAGATTTTATACATAGTATAGATAAAATTCATACTCCCTAGATAAAAATAAACAAGATAACAAAGCAATAAATAAAATATTAGAATTTCTACTTTATCGTTAAACGCATATTATATTCAAGCATAAAGAGACTTTAATGACGCTTAGACCTGCTTATTAAATTTAAAAACCGAAATTCTAAATCAAGCCTCGATTATAAAGCCGACAATATTAAATGTCTTAAATCGAAATATAAATGTTGTAAAATTATTAAACGCATATTGTGCTTGATTAGAATTGTCCTAAAATTATTTTATAATTACTATATAGTATTAATTTTACGATCATAATATATGTTTGTATTACTTTTTTAATGTTCACAAACATATGGCAGGAAAACCAGAGCAGATTTTCTTAGCATTTTCGTCCTCAAACACGACACATTATTTGTGAAGTATAATAAAATTAAACATATATGTAGATAGTGAAATTTTTTAATTAGTGGAATTTTAATTAATAAAATTCATTTTTTATGGATTTATTAATTAGATTAATTTTCAACTAATCACACGATTACACGCGTTGATTGCGCTCAATCTCGAACACCGAATCAATTCAAGTCAGGAGGTACACAGCGCTCCCTTTAATTCAATGACATGAGACTTTTAGGTTAAATTGCGCTTTTACATTAAATAAACCTAATTTTAAACCTAATGCTGCCCAAAGACGGCGCTTAAATTAACGCAAATAGCGAAACGCCTCTGGCCAATAAATAATTCATCCTCGACCTCAAACCTTCAAAATAAAAGACCTAACCTACATATTCTTGGAGAATGTTTCAGCGATAAATATCCGATACCCATCACGCCACAAAATCAATCTGCCAAGATCACGATCCACCAAAACGAACTAACCAATCGTAATCGCGCCGAAGACTATAAATACCCATATTTCAAAAAGCTGATCATGTTAAATGCAGAAAGCTACGTAAAAAACTCAAGAAAAAGTGAGCAACCCAAACATCTCCGTGACTCAAGATTCAAAAGAAAAATCACTCCTATTACTCAAACACCGTGATAGCCAAGGCTTTTTAAAACCATCAGCCATGACGATATAGCTTAGAAACAAGGCGCCTCTATCACATGAACCTAACCCCTCGAAAGCCTATATGCTCACAAAGTTCTACCACGTGCCGACATCAACCAAGAGTAGCTGCCCAAATTAAACCACCTATCCAAGCTAAAGAAGACGTCTGTACCACCGGGCTTCAAATTTCATACATTTAATCGAGGCTCAAGCCCTCCATCCAAATTTCAATATCCAAGTGATCCAGCCCAAGACAACGACAAAGTTCGCACAACCACGCTTGATCAAGATTGCTCAAACACCCGGCTCGGGACTATATCTCAAAGCTCAAAAGACTCAAGCCCCTCGCCTCGTTCTCAGAGTTTGACACATATCCAAATCTCACATCTAAACTCCAAATACCGAAATTCATAATGTTCTCAAATAACATACACGTATTTATAACTAGACTCCATAATGAACCCCCAATCCGCTTGATAAATATCTTTATACTAAAGATTTCCTGTTAGCCATTATTCAATACGCACATAAATAATAAAATCTTTCATTCGCGATACAATATAATTTCCTTTGAAAATTGACATCCACTACAAAACGTACTTTTTGCAACAAAGTAACATGTTTCTGTATCAAAAATATTAAAAAAAAAAACATTCATTTTATGTTACAAAAATTAAATTATTATAAAGAATAAACTAATTCAAACTCGAACCTAGACTACTTTCTAGAATAAATAAATAAATCGACTTTATACTATAGCACATCCTTATCCATATCATAATTTAGGAAAATTCATTGAAGATTCTTTCGATCGTCAAAATATCACACCTCATAATTTTCTTATAAAAAGTCAAATTTCTAACCTCTTATCTTCATCTCATTTCCCCTACTTGCATTATTCTCATCAAATTTCTGTTTAAACTTGATATCTTCATATTCATCTTCGTCTTTTGTCTAAGAAAATAGCATGGTTTTTGTGCAATAATCAAATTCTTTATGATATGAGTTTTTCAACTCTCCGTTTCAGAATTACACTTGTTCAATCATTTTCAGTTGTTTTCCTATATTGGTTTTATGTGATTTCTTGAATTTAATAATTTTATATTTGTTTTTATCAAAATCCAACATCTTTAAAGTAGTTAGTTACTTCTATTGCATTGATTCAAATACCATTATACCAACATTATTCAATCAAGATTCCTGGGGAAAATGTCACAAATGAAGCCTACAAGTTCATGTTCAAGCGAAGATGATCATCGATATGCAATGATGGATGAGAAGAAGAGGAAAAGAATGATATCGAATCGCGAATCAGCACGACGATCAAGGATGAAGAGGGAACAACACGTCAAAGGCCTCAATGATCAAATCTTTTACTACACAAACAAGAACAGAGAAATGACTTCCAAGATTAATGATGTTATGCAACGATTTACGCCACTCGAAAACGAGAACAAGATCATGACTGCCCAGAAGGAAGAACTGAGCAAGAGGCTGGAGTCTTTGGAGATGATGACAAGCTATTATAATGAGCCAAATGAGTTCTCATCATTCATGGATGCAACCTATCAAGAACCTTGGATCAACCCATGGGAACCACAAACTCAATATCAGCCAATTATGACCTCTGCATCAGGAGATTTCCACTTCTAGAAGACTAGACATCATGTAGTTCCTGTGTGATTTGTGTTCTCACCAACATTTATTTATTTTAGTGATTTGAACTTTGCAAGAAACCTAATGTTTCATAGGTCTAGTTTACAGTACTTCTATCTACGCTTCTTATCTATTATGAAATAATGAAATAGTATTTTCACTTTACCCTCGACTTAATTAGCAAACATCCCCGTTAAGGGTAAAGTTTCGGACTATTTGACCCCCACCGTATTTATGTTGCCTTACATAGAAACGGTTCTAAGAATTTTGCACAAGTTTCATGTTTTGCAGATCATTCATTCAAACAAGATAGTCACATCGGCATTTGTAAGCTTTAAAATGCGTAGAAGCCCAGGAAAACACATAAAAACATTTACATAAAACTAGCTGATACTTTATTAGATCAGGCAAACAGAAGTTTGTTGTTGGCACCTATATGCATTAGATGTATAATATATTAGTTTTTACCATTGCTCATATTCCAGAAATCAACTTCAAGTTCAAGAACTTGTAGAAATACTGCTTCGGCTTTTGCGACGACGTCATTTGAAGCCTTTGCCAGCCTACGAGTAGCAATGCTTTGAAGAGATTGACAATATTGACCAAAATCATCGTTGCCCCATCTTTTGCAAGTTTCCCTTAATTCTTCTGGGGTTTGAGAGTCATCGTCTAAGCAGTGGGCGTAGCTATCATGATAAACAGTTTCAATAGCCCAGAAAGCGGTAATAGCTACCGTATAGCCAACATCAGGGTCTATCAGGCCTTCCAAAAATCTGCAGGAAAGCGACGAAAATGTCATTCTATTCTAACCGAAATTGTTTCTGCAATATTGTCATCGAGTGTTCATAGACCATAGATTACAAGTAACATGGTAACAACCAACCGGTCTCTAACTTATTCCACTAACAGTAACAAATAAATAAATAAAATCATAAAGATTACATAATGAGGGATTGCATGGAAGAACCTGCAATACTCTTGATTGGCATTTTGAGGAACAATGTTTGCTAATGCAACATCCCACTTGGACGATTCATTCTTGAACCATGCAATTTCATCACTCAGGGAAGCCACACCTCCTAAAATAACATCTACATCAGAATCATCATCCGACTCCTTCCACGCTTTGATCAGTAAACTAGCCACGAAAGGGACAAATGCTCGAACAAAGACATAATCCTGTCCCTGAAAATTTTAGATGAAATGCAACGACAAAAGATATGTTATGAAGTATTAACGAAATGTGATTTGCAGCAACAATAATGTGAATTCATGAAGTAAGAAAAATAACATCTGGAAAACCAATCCAAGCCTCTCCGCGTAGTGTTCAAATACACAGCGGCTACTAGATAACCTATGATCAATTTAAAATTATATTTGGCTAGCTGCAACTAGGTACCATGGGTAGAATTAGTGTAAGTGTGTTGGATTGGACACCATGGGAAACCGAAAATAAAACACCACGATAACAACAAAAGAACCTAGTGAGACCACTTACCACTAGCATACCTAAATTAGTGTTAGGCCAAAAAAGTTTTGAGGGTAAAAGTTTCTAGTACTAGTTATTTCTATATTACATCTTGACAAGGAGTTGACTATATTGTCGTACATATCTAAGTAGATAACTTACATCGAATACTTACAACATTACCTAACTTTCCATGATTGAAAAGGCATATATATAACTGTTTAAACTTATGCTACTAACTAACAAATGCAAAACTAAGCTTGATGCCTATTAACTCGAAAAGTCATAAACGGCGACGCGAAGAGGCTCTGGGGCGCCAATCACAGAACTTCACCTTGAAATTTCCAAGATAGTTTATATTTATTTTGTCTTCCCTAAATCTAAATTTTGGGTTCACCACTAGAAGTGTGTTTTGACATTGTTGGCAAAAAGATACCATTTTTTTACTAGATCTATAGAATCATAACACCAAAAGTTAGATCTTCATCAAGCATCGAAAGT
Organism: Lithospermum erythrorhizon; assembly: GCA_019722365.1. Taxonomy (NCBI): domain Eukaryota; kingdom Viridiplantae; phylum Streptophyta; class Magnoliopsida; order Boraginales; family Boraginaceae; genus Lithospermum; species Lithospermum erythrorhizon. Next base: position 126,130 of record JADFUC010001789.1, on the reverse strand, counting down.
GAAATCACAACAATCAACGATATAATTACCAACATTTCCAACTCCGATCGAATTCTAATTAATTAGTGTGTTGTTTAAACTCATTAAACACTTAAATTTAATTAATTCAACACTTAATTTATTAACCTTATTTATTTTAAGTGCTTAATAAATTAAGTACTTATCAAAATCCTTAACAAAAAATTAAGTTAAAATTCTTAGCTTATTTTTTATCTCTTAATCAAATAATCTCATACCCTCTTATTACCCAATTCTAACTCCTAAAAGAAAAACAACTTTCATTTCTTCAAATTACACATTCTATTTCCTCCAATTCTATCACGTATTAATAATTTTATCCCTTTTCTATTCAATTTATAATATTCTGACGCTGTTATTTTTCAATTCTAATTCTTTATATTTTTATTCAACGGATCAGATTGGCATGGCGGTCAATTATTTTGTCGCTGCTTTTGTTAATTCTTCGTATTTTCAATTTAATTTATTTTATTCAATGTGACAGAATTTATCGTTATCAGCCTGATTGCCATCCCTGCTAACTGCAGTAATCGGTTTAACAATGCAGCATTATTTCTTCGGAATCTGTCAATTTAATGATAAAGACATGGGTAATCTCTACTATAAGCAATAACGGAGACTTTCTAAATGATCAACACGCTTCTTTAATACAAACGCAAGCAGATCAAATATATAATGACACTCCATTTTGATCAATCGCTAACCAATAGACTTTTAAGCTAATTACGTATTTACGGAATGCAAGAATCATGTTTCAAGCTGCTTTTTAATGTAAAGCATTTATATTGCCTAGATTATATGCTCAAACGACGATGCCGACATTTCTTTATTAATCAAGAATTATGACGATTATCCAATTTTTTCAAAAGAGACAGACAAGGTTGATCAATTTATCAATTTTATATTTTTTTATAAATTTTAAATATTTATTTAATGATATTTAGAATTTATTTATATTTTTAATATTTATTTAATCAGAAATTATTATATTTATACTACTATTTATAATATAATTAATAAGATTTATTATTTAATTATCTATTATATATTATTTATTTTAATATATAATTCATATATAAAGAAATGAACTAAGCGTGAGTAAGAAATCAATAAAACAACTCAATCTAGTTTTATCTTTCTTTTCAATCAGCATGAAAGACCTAAATATATTCATATTCACCATAATTCGTATTCTAAGAATTGGGCCCAAAGATCGAAGCCAGAGCCACTTTCAGATTTAACAAACACCCTCTTAATCTACACATAATACATAAACATGAAAAACTAAACTACTCAAACAAAAACAAAAAAAAAAAGCAGAATCCAACAAAACCATCATATTTCTTTCAATTGGAACAACTTGAAGAAATGAACAAACCAAACAAGTAAATGGTTTTAAGAAAACTAAGTTACCAACTTGATCAAATTCTAATCAAATAGGTACTTACACACTTAATCTACATATAATACATAAACATGAAAAACCAAACCACTGAAAAAAGAAAACATCAATAATCCCACAAAACCACCATATTTCTTTCAATTGGAACAATTTGAAGAATTGAACAAAGCAAACAAGTAAATGGTTTCGAGAAAACTAAGTTACCAGCCAGTTCTTGAAGTTATTAAGGTCGATTGAACCATCATGAATACTGAGGATAAAAGGGTGTCTAGTTGCTCCAATATAGGAAAAACGATGTTTTCTAAGCCATGTTTCAATTATGTCCCCCTCCATCTTTGATCAGCTAGCTAGTTGTGCTGCTTTGGTGGTCAATTCGAAAGGTGCTAGGATGTTTTTATATCCGTTTTTCTCGATAAAAATTATGTTTCTAACAACTTCAAATAAATATTGGATTCCAACCGTCATCTTATTTTTTGGATATGCATACTTATATGTTGATAGTAGGCATGGACGGGGGACCCACTCTGGCAAGTATACCTATTCTAACCTGACTCCAGTCCGAATCAATATTCGATAATTTAACCTGAACCAACCGATAATTAACTGGATGACATTCGGTCCTGACCTGCTCCCATGATCCAATATTAAAATCAAAAAAAAAAATACAAATCAAGAACTCTAAATTCCCAAATCGAAACATCTAAAAAAAATCAACATTCATTGATTCTCAATACAAATCAAAATCGAATTCATCATAATAAATCGAAATCCCCAATATACCACTGGGAAACATCTAAAAATCAAAACTCCAAAATACAAAACGATTTTCTGATCCATTAACGGCAATGGGTCCGGGTCTTATCGGGTTCTGGTTTCATTTTTTAAACCGAACCGACCGCGATTGTTAACCTAAGTGATTAACGGTGAACCGTATCCCTGCTGCTCATGCCATCTACCAAGAATAAATTTAGTCGATAAAGCCAATTGCTACCAAGACCACTAATCCAACATCGCGAGGTCATCTTATTTTTAGGATATGCATACTTCCAACCGTCATCTTATTTTTGGATATGCATACTTTGATTGCAAGAGATCGTGCAAAAATGCACAATCGATTTTTGCATTGCCACGTGGAAATAATTTTACCCTGAATTTTTGGTAAATTGTATTAAGCTCATATAACCTTTACCTTATTTAACTATGTACCAAGTCTATTATGAAACATAGTAAGTTGATAAAAGTTCAAGAATTGATATTGTATGACACTTGCACAAGAATACCGAGTTAAACCATGAAAAATATCCCTTTATGAAAAAATAGACACTATTTAGCTTGATATATAAGCACCAGATTTTCAATCAATCTAGTCTTAGGTTCCAGGACTTACAACACCACAGCAACTGAGCACTCCTCATAATACAACAGAAAAACATAATTAAATATGGTTAATTTATACTGGACACACAAACACACACCTTCACTAAATACAAAGCCAACTTCTAAGTTATCAATAGCAGAGTTGTTTGTTAGGCTAAAACTAGGAAAGAGACTACCACTACAACCCTTCCTTCAAACAAGAGAAAATGCACCTCCACTCGAATATGGCCGAGTGATCATTAGTCGGTCTTCACAACTGTAACGGGACAACTAGCGTGATTCACCACATAGTTGCTCACACTTCCCATGATTGCCCTGCCAAACCAAAATTGTCAGTGAATCGATGAAACAATTATTCAGTTATACGTTCAATCATGGAACTCGTATTATATGTTGTACTATTATACAAGATGGAGATACATTTCACGACTGAAGGGGGGCGGATGGGATTAATAGGGGAAGCTGTGAATTCATTCCATAAGAGTCCCAAACTATCTGCTAAGAAGTCTTACATTCTTGGGAATTTGAGTCAGTGCTGAGGAATAACTAGCTAAATCTGTATGCTCAGTAATATGATTATATGAGAACTAAGAGAATTATATGATGAACCAAGAAGAGTAGATCCTGACATATGTTAGCTCAACAAGAGAAGATATCGGCTAATTATCTAGACATTACAGTTCTGAAACAGTCGAACCTCTTAATGGTGCCAAGCCCCCGGTTTCCAATAACTAGGCACTCCAGCGGAATGTAGTCAATTGCTTCGCAAATCTTTTCACGAGGATCTCCCCAGAAAATCTTCATGAGCACTTCAATCTCCTTCGATGAAATAGTTTAAGTACTTTTTGCTTTTCTGAAATATTCGATTCCATATGTTAATTAAAAGGTGGTATATCAGTACCTCCTTCTCCTTCGCAGCTGTGTTGACGATGTCCACTGTTGCCGCATCAGGGGTTACTCCATATCTCTTCAAGTTTTGGGGATCAGAGAAGTCGACCAAAGGAATGTAAGCTGAATAATATACTCAAAGCATTCAGAACAATGAAACAAGTCTCAAAAGAGCCAGGATTGAGAACAATTAAACAAGCTTCAAAAGACACCTACACGGCTACTCAGCAAATTGAGGCATGAAGACCTCCACAAAATGGTGACAGAGCGTATAACTTGTACAAATCTTTCCACTTTCCAAGTCGAAGAATTATCACAAAATCAAATTTTGAAGGCATGGGACATTCTTTTTCAGAACCATTGTAATAGCATTAACAGGAATCAAAATCACTGCCAAATTCTTCAAAAACTGAAGAACATGTAATGGATCAATACTAAATCTAACAACTAAAACAAAAAAGACTAATTACCCTATCAATGTACTTGGCATTCTGCAATCAAAGGCATTTGAAATTTTTATTGGATGATCATAATACTTCCCAAAAATCGAAATTCTTGATCAATGGAGGAACAATATCACCATTTTTGTTCATATCCAAAGTGGATGATTGACTCATTCCATACTAACTTAGTAAATAATCACATCAACGAATTAACACACAACAAAAGATTGTTCCTCCATTTCAAAAAGATTGTCAAAGTCGATTTTCAATGGTCAAAATTAACAAACTTTACTATCCTAATTGACACATGTAACTTTTAATTTGAATAAAAATTATCATGTCAACAATAAAATCCATTAAAAATTACGGAGTATATCTTTTCATGTCAATAGTAAAATCCATTAAAAATTCAATCCTTCGAATATTTTTCACCATATATCCTACAACATATACAAAAACAGTTCATTTCAAATTGTGAAAAAAACCAACCATCAAAATTCAGTCTCAAACATTTACTGGAGCAAGTGATAAAGCAATGATTATCCGATCCTTTTCTCCTTCTTAGACGAACCTCTTCAAAATATAAGGACATATTAATGTTAACGTTGAACAACTAATAAAAGGGGTTATTGATCAAGATCATAGGTATAAAACAAATTAATATAGAAATTAAGAATCTCGAACATCCACTTCAAAACATCGAAAAAACACCCTCGATAGAATTCTCTCAAATAAGATCCCATTAATGCTAACGCTCCAGCAAGCAATAAAAAGCCTAAAATCATCTTTTCAAAAAGTATGGATACATGTTAACGTTCAAGCAAATAATATTAAAAAGGGGTTAATGACCAAGAATCATACGTGAACCAGTGGTCTCCCAAAGCTGCATCTCTCCTCCTTCATAAAAAACCTGAGGCTGAATATTAATGAGAATGAGATGATCACCTTCTCTGACAATATTATCAAGTGCCCATGTCAGAGCTTTGCTACTTCCCTTTGAGAAATCTACTGCGACCCCTATTCTTCTTTCTGCTGCCATCTTTATTATTATTATTATTTTACACAATCTCAATGTTAATTTTTTTATAAGTAATTATATGTATTAATCAAAATGGTAAGAGTTAATCTGAATGTTGGTTAGATTTGGTTTTGTTGTCAGAACAATGATTGTGTAATGAAAAATGTAACATGATGATGACAACCGTTAAAATATCTAGTCCATCTAAGGTTGTCAACTTGTCATGATGAATAAATTTGTGGTTATGATTACACATGGTGACATGGTGTTAATAATTATTTCTTCCTATCAATTTAATTAATTATCTCGAAAAAAAACTTCTTATTTTATTATATTAATTGTTTATTTTTTCGATACAACTAGACGTGGGAAATAATTACTTCATCCATGTACATGCTATATTGGTCATTAGTGTTTTGTAAGATTATAAATCGTTTATAGTTATTATAATGTAAATCATCGAGACTTCACTAATCTAAGCTATACGATCTCACCGATTCAAGAAAACTTAAGCTTACTCTTAACCATTTCTCAACACAAAATTGGCTTCCATGGTACGAACATTAATCGTGGGCGGCATTTAGGTCAATTTATATTTAAAGACTCTGGGCTTTTATCAATCGAAGCCCATTAAACTATTTATTCATTATATCTATATCTATATCATCATCATCATCATCATCATATTATGCTCTTAAAGCATGACGAAGCCTTAAATGCTTCAATTTAACCACGCATACGCTTTAATAAAGTGAAAGTTATTATTAATTTACTAATGATTTTTTAATTGGCTCGACCCCTTTATACGCTTAACATTGGCTACTCAAATTCATTTATATGTTAGATTCAAATTTTCAATTAAAATTATGACATGTGTTAGTATTGTATAAAAATATTTACAAAGCATTAATTATTTGAATAAATACTTTCATATCATATATGATAACTAGTATTTTTTTAGAATTATTAATATTAGATTTTTATTTATCAATATTACGCATTTAATAATCACGACAGCTAAAAATACTAGCTTTATCTTTTAACCACTTTCAAGACAGCCGCTCCTTATGAGCTTCTAAACCTACACCGAGCCAAGAGCATGGCGCTAACTATTTAACATTCTAATTGCTATCAATTAAATTATGTCCCAAAATTATTTATTCATTATATTACTGATACGCCAACTAAGTTACGCCCCGCATCTGCATACTCATCACCAATGCCGTGGAGTATCCAGATGTCAGACAAGCCCAGAAATTACCCCATACATAATACCGCATAGCTGTAACATCAAGAATTGGAAAGACGGCCTTGATTCAAGAAATAATTACTACATACCAGTGATCGAATGACGCCGACAGCAAGACGCACCGCAGCCATGAATTCACGTTTCTCCGAGACAAGGTCAAAGTGACTATTTATTCATTATATGATACATGATGTGAGAGAGTATTGAATCGGTTCTTACATTCTGCAAGACTTATGTAACAGGTATGATACGCAGAGAGGGGAATTGAATCTAACGACATTTTTGTGTTGCAAGTTGGAGCATGAGAATTTATACGTAGACATGTAAATGAATCGAACAATACAAAACTTCATCGATATTAAATTTGATTAAAAAATAACTTTATTTCATATCAACATCAATTATTTTACGACTCTTTTATGATGTTAAGAGTCATCCACTACAAATGGTCTCAACTCTACGTGACCATAAAAACCCTGTTGACAATCAACATACCATATCAATGTACAGTAGATCTTCTTGATTAACAGAGATGTTTAAGGAAAATCAGACCACATTAACCATGGCATATATTTAATACATACTTTAACATTAACATGCCCGGACAATTTTAAAGATGCTTCCACCTTTGCAGGGTAAGGAGGTCGATGCAAAGAATAGCAATACCAATTTTCCAACATACATTTGTCAAACAAATGTAGCCCACCAATACTTCCTCCAAGACAGCAACACATTAAGCATGTAAGAAGTAAGAATAGAAATGGTAAATATCCAATCCTTTGACATGTACATAAGTGTTGAGGCTTCAGAACAAAGGCCAAACAAATACCTATAAGTATCATTCTTCATGATCTTCTTATAGTAACAGAAGACGACAGATATTGTTCGTAACAGAAAACGAATAAAAGTTCAGCATTTTATCAGATGTACTGTCGTAAAAATTTGACTGCTGTACCTATACATAGTATATGCCTCTGCATTCTCCATCTGTCTGATATCAACTACTGTTGTCATGTTATGATCTTGCTGATGAGCGGAAATCAGGCGTTTGAAAGCATACTTTGTGTTCCATTCCACCTCCTCTTTCGAGCAGGTCGTTGCAGATTTGAGTTAGAGGTTTCGATATCTGTATCAACGACCATCGGGGCTGCTTTCTCCGTATCCTTTTTCAGAGCAATGGGCTGCTTAAACCTCTCCCTTCTCCTTTCCATTTTTGCTAGGATCTCTTGGATTTTAGGATTTTCATGCCCCTTGAAAGCCTCATTCCCATCTGTAGCATTTTTATGCCCCTTGAAAGCCGCATCCCCATCCAAAGTATTTTCATGGTACAGATTCTTGTTTTCACCAATATGTCTCAAATATTCAGATGAGTTCATCTTTTCCCCGATTCCCTCGTTTAAGTCTTCCGTTAAAACTTGACCTTCCTCTATATCCTCAAACTCATTGTGCTCAACTCTTGAAAACTTATCATGCTGTTTTCCAACTTTCTGTCTGGCATCAATATCAAAGTTTTCACGATGGTTCGCCTTACTAGGATAGTCAACATCTGAATCATCAAAGATTTTCAGCTTCGTGCCATGGTTGTCGTCGATGTACTCATACCTGGCATTGCACACATTTCTACCTCCAAAGCTTCTTCCAGTGTACTGCAGAGTGCATTTCCACAAAATGAGGGTCAAAATAACAATGTTCAATGTCCTTAAGTATATAAACTAATCATATCTGCAAATGAAGAACCCATTGCTACAAACTAAAATAGCTGCAATAGGGAATTCATCAGCACAGAGAACAAGTAACTAAAGAGACAGTTAAATTAGTAACAGAAACAAGCCAATTTACCAAGTTTAGTAAGTTAAGAGAATCTGCAGAACACAGATAAATAAAGGGTACCAAAAATTATGTTCTTAAATGTTTTTTTAACGTATCTTTATTCAATTCCAATATTTTCACATTAATATTGTACATCAATAATGTGTAATGGAATTGGATGAAAAGAACTATACACGGAGTTATTGATTTCAGATAGAAAAAGATATCACAAGGAGGACTCTATCCAAGGAAAGATATTACAGTAACAGATAACGTGTAGTCCTTGATTGGCAACATAAATAAGTTATAGAAGTTTTGGAATATTTGAACTTGAAACCCACACAGCAATCAAGAAGCAGAGTATAAAAGATTATAAGTTGAGATATATTAACAACAAACACCATCAAGCTACCTGTATTATATACATGAATTAAAGAACTGAGGGACAATAGAAATTCCATCATTCGTAAACTTATTAACGCGAACCAAGAAATATGACGAGGGATGGTCAAATTTTTAGGGGACTGAAATACTGTTTTTTAGTGAATCCAATTTACTGGGAATTCAATAAGATCGAGAGACCGAGGCAATTGTGTGTGTGTGTGTGGGGGGGTCCTTCCCACCGTTGTATATGATATGATAAATGAGCTAACCTTTTGAAAAAAGAATTGTAGTAGAAAGACAAAACCATATATCAAGATAATACCTTATAGCATGTACTTGGCATTCCGCATGTAGTAGGAAGACAAAACCATATATCAAGATAATACCTTATAGCATGTACTTGGCATTCCGCATACACGACTGTACATTAAAGTCCATAGTCCATAGTAAATATCATAAACATTGGTCCTAGATTATTAAAAGAAGAAAAAAACTACTTATCAACAGCATTCCAAATTGCCAACAATGCATATGATTAATTTCAGTCTCCACTGAGATCCAGAGGGCCTCATTCATGAAGATGCTTAAGGTTAGGTTATGATGCTCAAAATCCACTATTTCTTGTCAACTGTAAAGAAATTATGCCATCACATATCTTTTGTTGATTATATTTTGCCTCTAAACAGTTTGTTCAGAGAAAACAATCTTGGCATGAATTATATTGAAAATAAAGCCTTCAACTCCACGATGCACCAATTAGATATGCGGAAATCTGTGATTTGGATAATATCAAATATTGAATAAAGAGATTAACTAAAAACATGCAAGGAATCAGATATGCAGAAATTTGTGATTAAAATAATATCAAAGATTGAACTGAGAGATTAACTAATAACATGAAAAGAATGGGAGCTAACATTATGGAGTGGGATTCTTCCAATAGTAACTGGCAACTTAAGTATAGTAGACTACAAGACTTTCTCATATTTCCTAGCCTTACCTTTCTGTCAACACCAACCACCTGTGAGTCAACTGAACTCCTGAATCGAGGGAGTTTGTTCTCATAATTGTCATTACGAATAAATCTAGGATTTTGAAAAACTTGACCACGTTTATTATGTCCTCTTGTCATTTTGAATCTCCCTCTCCCAGCTTGCATGTGATTTATATGATTTCCAGAAAGGTTAGGACCATGTTGAGGGTCAATATTTTTATGAATTGGGTCTCTTTTGTAGGGGTAACATGGCCCACCAGGAAGGACTTCACTGTCCTTCTCAAATTTATAGTGCTCGTCATTCCAACGAGATTCTCCATATTGCTCATGGTCCCTTTTTCTTTCATAGCAATCCTGGTTATCTACATTTCTCATTGTTACGTCTGCGTCAAAGGAACTATAGTGACCCAAACGTTCATTATGGCAGCTTCTCTCAGCAAAAGCAACATTTCTCCTATTTCTGGAATGACTTTGATCTATGCAATCTCTTGGAGATGAGCCCCCCTGCAATATCTGCCTGCAGGTGGAATGGGGTAAATTTTGTGAATCTCGAGACGACAACCTTGTGAATTTGTCATCAACATATTCCCCATACTGCACCTCATCAAGACCATTATAGGCCTCATCACGTCTCCTGCTGCTCCAAGCAGTGCTCTCAACTTCTCTCATATAATATGATAAATGTTTATCTCCTTTATGCAGTACACAATTTCTGACACCAACACTAGAACTCTTAGAATATCTGTGATCTCCTTGAGTCAATCTGCTTTCATAGTTGCATTGTTCCAAAAGATCATCAACCTCGAGCTCTTTACTAAATTGCAAGTCATGTTTTCCTGATCTCCACTGGTTACCACCTTCATTGTCTATATAGCTACCAGATTTTGAGTGCCAATGTCTAATTCCGCCGTGAGGTTGAGATTCCATGTACTGCTGATCATGTCGTCTCTTCTCATCGAAGAAAAGACCTTTCCTTCCCTCTTTATGATCAAGGATGGGCTTTGGTTCAAAATGCCTCTTCTTTCCATTCATGATCCCTCGGTTATTCAAACCCAAATCATATTCAGATTTTGATCCTTTCGAATTAGGTCTTCTCATATAACGATCCCTGACATCGTAGGTTGGTACTTTGTGATCTCGGTCTCCATAGTCAGGAAAGGAGTTTGATGTCTTACAGTAAGAATTTTTTTTGCTGTCATATGAATCCAACCCATTATGTTTCTGATAAATTGTTGAATGCCGAGAGTCACTGAACCGCTCTTTAGCTGAAAAGTTGGAACCATCACCATCCACGTGAATACCTTTATTCCCATGATAACTCAGATCAGGCTGCAAGACAGTTCTACTACTTGAATAAAATTCACGATCTCTAGGTTTAGACCTGCCACCATATTTTTTGGAGTCTTCAGAGAGATAACAGCCATATAACACAGAATCCCTTACTTCAGGCAACGAATTTGGCGAGTTCAATTTTGATTTATTACTAGATTTCCTATAACCGGCATAAGTATCATATCCGTAATCACGGTGGCCAGGAGAATTTGGAGGGGTCACACTGTAGGGACTCTGATCACCATGGTTCAAGTGTGGTTTGAGTACAGATGGTGCTGCATCAGATAACCTTCTCTCATCACTTCTACCCGATTCAATGGAAGTATTCATTTCTTCATCAATTGGAACTGCATCAGTCCACTTGCCTCCAAAAACAACATCATCAGCATCTACAATCTGGCCACTTTCATGATCAATCTCTAGATGTTTCGATACAGAACCACTTGTAGGAGAATGTTTACAGGATTTTCCACTGGGCATGGGAAAAAAAAGTAGTGTGTTATTAATTATCAGAAAAACAAAGAAGAAAACTGAAGGAATCAATGTGACAGGGCCCAAAGGGGTAATGTATGAACAGTTCTAAACATTTGGCAAAACGAAACATGTGAGGGAACCACAGGGTGATCAGAGAATGTATAGCCGTCATATCTCTATACTTGTTGCATAGTGAAATTGTTCCGACAAAAATAAAGGAGACAAGAAGTGTCTTAAAAGGAAACCCCTTACATTATTACATGCAAAAACAGGGAGAAGATTGGGCGGGGGCAGCAACAAATAGAGAGCAAGTATTATCATGACTACAAAATGTTAACACGGACCTTTCTAAGACAGAGTTCCCTGATCTTTCATCATCTCCCTCCACACTGGATAGTTCATCTTCAGTTGCACTACTGAAACAAAGAAGTTCTCTTGATTCATCCAGTATAGTATCCTCATATTCGACTTCAGTTTGATCCACATCCTCCTTGGCTGAATTTAAGCAATCTTCCTTGAGGTCATCCTGTACAGTAATCTGCAGCACTCCATATAGTTAGCAGCTAGAGAAAGCCAAGTGATACATTGTATTGAATAGACGAACTGTAATACCTGTATGACAACATCCGAGTCTCTGTCAAGTGGGCCCCATCGATTTATAGATGGCTGCCGTTCAGTAACACATTCTTCCACCTGGATTGCTCTGCCACTTATCTGATACAGTTGAATAGAATTATGTTAATAAGGCATTTTAAACTATATAATAAAGAACTAAACGTTGAATGAAGCAGGTTATCTATAGTACTTGTAGCATCCATCAACAAGTAAACAATTATTGGTACAAAGTACACACCATTCCTGATTCCAGCTGCACTGAGTTAGCAAGTCTTTCCAACTCCACTTTCTGTGATTCGTCTTCATGTTCAGTTCCGACATTAAGCTCCTATTTCATAATCAACATTTTTATAGGTTGGGGGGAGAAAATATTATGAATGAAACGAAGTCACAGCACAATATTAATACCACCTTATTGTGTCTGAAAGGTTTGCATGAGTATCTACTTCCAGAAATCTGGTCTCGGGACGTATTCTGTCATGTTCATTGGAAACCTTTTTTTTTGTTAATAACAGAGTTGGAGACACAGCCAGCATTGATTTGATTACTTATCTATTGAGAAGGAAAGGTCTTTATAGAGCTAAGGGGAAGATTTGGAACCCTTAGGTACTAACCATAATGTATAATATAATCAGTTCTTAAAGGCAAAACATGTCAAATCCCCGTAGAAGTAAGAAAAGTATATAACCAAATTATTAGCTCACCAGGCGATCACAGTACTGTTTCCAACTATTTTCATTAAAACCAAAGTTAAAAAAGTCTGTTAAGTCAGCTCCAGGATGCCTCCAAGGCTTGTCGTTTAACGAGTCAATATCTACATCTAAAATAGTCCTGCAGAAGAAAACTTACAACAGATTATAATTATTAATAGTTGAGCAAAGAAATAACAATTTATAATGCAGTGCAGCTTGCCTTGACAGGGGTAGAGAGAAGTTATCTCCCCTTCGAGATGCTGATGAAGAAGTATTCAGGTTATGAGCATAACCATCATCTTTTAATTCATCTTGAACAGATTTAAATGAGTAAGAAGATACGCTTAGGGATCCATTGGCTCTCGATTCACTTGGAAATGCAGGTGGTTGAAATCTCATATTCTACAAAAAGAAGTCTGCTAATTAGGCATGGTAATGGGAAATATTCAATCTTCAAGGAAACAGTACTAGAACCGGCATACATCTTCACACTGGCTTTATTTTCTTAGCGTTATTTACATATTTTATAGAGAAGCCGCCACAGGATATCAAAATGGTAAATTGTCAAACTCACGATAGGCATTTGAACAAAAAACAATGCTCATCTCTCGTTGATCATAATGCATATAATTCAAAAACAAAGCAAACAGTCTGAGATAATACAACAAATCAATCCTCTATCTACCTGATCCAGATCACTACATATAACATTTCTTGGGATCAAACTCACTACATATAACTAAAATACAGTTTATGAAGCATATCACTTTAGAAATTTCTCAACAACAACATCCACTCAACTCGTCAAATGACCATAACATCGATTTTGATTAGATACAATATAGCACTGGGGAGGAACCAACTCTACCAAACTAATCACCAAACTTGCATATACCTTGTACTGCGAATTATAACCACTACCAATCCTCCCTCCACTGAAATTCTGCCCCGCTGCATCCTTACACAGTTCGACCTCCTCATTTACCTTGTAGTCAAACCAACCTCTTTTACTCACATGATCATTCATGATAAACTCATTTTTATTCACATTATCATTGGCTACCAAATTCTTTCCCAATACATAATCATCATAATCATTCAACACAATGTTTAATTCATCCTCACTATCACTCCTCGTATCCTCATCATCTCCTTCCTCCTCCCCCTTCTCAACGACCTCCTCCTCTTCTCCTTCCCCCTCCACCTCACCCTCCTCGGCCAGCTCATACACCTTCTTCACCACATCCTCCTCATCATCTCCTTCCTCCTCCTCCTCCTCCTCCTCCTCCTCAGCCAGCTCGTCCACCTCGGACAATGCACTATTACCATTATTTCCCAAAATACCACATTTGGGCTCCATGGAAAATTCATTATAACCACAATTTTTAATACCACTATTTCCCAAAATTCCACTTTTGGGCTCCATGGAAAATTCATTATACCCACAATTTTCAATACCATTATTTTCCAAAATACCACTTTTGAGCTCATTGGAAAATTCATTATAACCACAATTTCCAACACCATTATTTCCCAAAATACCACTTTTGGGCTCCATGTAAAATTCATTATAACTACAATTTCCAATACCATTATTTTCCAAAATTTCAACTTTCTTGAATAATGGCAACTGAGAAAACCCATTCTCCACCTCAGTCTGCATTGCAGAGCTTGCTTGTACCTCTACATCTGCATAAAGGTCTCCAAAATCATCATCTAAGTCCTCCATATCAACTAACCACACAATGTTTTATTAAAAACAGAAAAAAATGATTTTTTTAATATATAAAAAAACAAAATATTGGATTTTTAATCAAAAAAAAAACAAAAATATTGGATTTTTAATCTAAAAAAAAACAAAAAGATTGGATCTTTAATTAGAAAACAGTAAAAATATTGGATGTTTAATCTAAAAAAACAAAAAAAGATTGGGTTTTTAATCGCAAAAAATGTAAAAATATTGGATTTTTAATATTTAAAAAAACAAAAAATATTGGATTTTTAATAATACAAAAGATTGGATTTTTAATCACAAAAAGGTAAAAAGATTGGATTTTTAATAAAAATAAAATAAAAGATTGGATTTTTTAGAGAAATAATTAGTATGGAATGAGGTTCATAAACCCTAAAGGGTTTTAGCTATAATAAGAAATGTGTAAAAAAAATCCTTAACCCCTAAAGTCAAAGATCTTTTGTAGTGGTGAATTTTTTTTTACTTCACATGATTTTATTTTGTGTAATGTGGTGATTTATTAAGATGAATAAAATATTTAAAAGAGGAATATTTGTAAAATTTATTAGAAATTTTGGGCATTTTGCATATGTTTTAGTGTGAATTTATTATGGAAAGTTTTGATGAGATAAACGTAAAAGTTGCTATTGAAATGGAAATAAGTGACAGATTTTAAAAATAATATGATGTTTTTTATCGGTTATAATTGCACATTATTTCATATCAACTTAAGTTTTGAAGTGGTGAACAAGTATTTAAAGGTGAATTCAACTTGATACTCCGTAAATTATACGCAGTATGTGTATAAAATAAAAACATGACAAATTTTATCCTAGACAATAGTTTAAATGATAAAAAGTATTTCCAACGCTCCTAAGTGTACAAGGTCTCAATGAAATATGTCACCAGTTGTACATTAAAGTTTGATCGTATTTTACGGGACAAAAGTAACCAAACGAGTGCTACAACCAATCGATTACTTGTGCCTTGGAAGGTGGGGGAAATAGTTTCACCCATTTTAAATGTGATTCACTAAAATAGTAAAATGCCCCTTGAAAAAGAAAACGGGATCTTTGAATTTTTTTCATTTTTCTTTTTAGGGTGATCAAATTATTGTTATTTGAATACTAATTTAATTTATTATGGTATTAAAGAATTGGCTTCTATAAATACAAGGTCTCGTTAGTATTAACACATTCTTCTAAGAACAAATTGTACATTTACGAGTCCCTCTAAAAGCATACTGAAACGGTAAAAAAAAGCATGTGAAATGATTATTTTACTTCTAAATGAAACTTCTTCAAACACTGGCTACTTACAATTTACAATGCGAGGCTAAAATAAGCCTATTTTTTACTGTTTTGGTGTGCTTTTAGCAGCTATGTACATTTACATAATTGTGAATAGTATGCAAATGCAGATGTGTGACAATGTTTGGTAATTGATAATTAGGTATGATTTCATAACTGAGATCTTTTTCATTTTTTAGACTATATATATTTTTCTTTGTTTTTCATGATTTTAAATTAATGAAAAGGAGGCAGAGATTGAGCATGACCTTCAAGATCTCCCTAACATATTGTCTTGCAAAAAATACTGTAAGATAGCAAAATTTTAAGATATCCTGATTATCCTCATATATTTGCTTGCCAATTAATGTAGAAACATGGTAGTTAAATCGTAAGATTCTAGCATTATGCCAGCATGTACGGATAAATCGGCATTCGAACCTAGCATTCATCCAATAATGAATCTGGCTCGCTCGGTTCTTTTTTTCGATCGAGAATCACGATCAGCGACCGATGTAATCGGCACATATCCGCGAAATATATATGCATCCCACCCAACCCATCAATTTCCAATAATCCAGAGAACTCCACCCCCTTCCCCTGCCTCCTCCTCCTCCTACATTTCTACACAACACCCCCCTTTCCCCCTTCATTTTCTCCCTTAACATTTTCTTCTCTCCCTAGTTCAAATTTCCTCCCTTTACTTTCTTATTCCTTAGTTCAACGAATTTTCCCCTAATCATAAGACTTCAATTCACTTTTATCAATTTGTTAATGAAACAGGTAGTAGGGATACTCAAAATTTGTTACACTTTTATCAATTTGTTAATCAAACAAAGTCATAGGCTACCAAAATTTGTTACACTTTTATCAATTTTGCTACACTTTTATTAATTCCTTTTATAATTTGTTGATACTCAAGTTCGAAATGATCTGAGGCTCCTGGCTTATGATTCAGGATTGAAGTTTTTGCTGAGCTGTTGACAGAAACGCTTCGATCGACGTGAATAAGTGATTTGATCCAACGAATAGATTTAGGCCTAATATGTCAAACAATTTAAAAAACATATTTAGTAAATATAATTAACGCATTAAATTTGGAGATTTTAGATCCGATTCGACGACCGATTCAATTCCTCTTTCACAGATTTTTGGCTTGGATAAGTTTATTTTCCATTTCTCCATTAATTCTTCTTATTCAAAATTTCTCTCCATTTTCAATATCATTTTTTGATATTTCATTTTATTTTTTTGTTCTAGTTTCTTCATGCTTTATTCATTTTGGATTTAACGTATGGATGAATCGATTGATCTAATACTACTATATGTAATACTCAACCACCATGACTCGGGTAAGTCATATATGAATATCATAATACTTTTCTTCTTCTTAGGAAACTTGTCTATTAGTAATGTCATATCACACACATTTTGAGGTTTGCATCTCTATCTAAAATGATTATCTCTTGTATCATTTCTTTTTACAGAATCCTTTTTCTTTTTCTTTTCTGCACCATTTTTCTATTCATCTACCTCACACTCTTGAGACAAAAGTTGAAATATTGGCTCCTTATCTGCCACAATAAAAACCACATGTATACAAAATTTAGGTAATATACATAACTCACTCAAATCAACAAAATATGCAAGACATTAGTAATAAGCTATCTTTTTCACATATTCAAGATTAGCACAACATCATGAAGTCAGTTTAGATCATCGAAGAACATCATGTAACCATAATACTCATATAACCCATGTATATAAATCATCAATCTTCACTAAATAATCAATAATTCATCATTTTATCACAAGTCAGAATATGACTACTATTATTTTCCTCATCCTCCTACTACTTCGATGTCAAACCATGATGTCAACTAAATTATAAAACCTATCAACACTTAGCTGCCGAATTGATTATATTCCAAAGTGAAAAACCCAAACAACCAAATGGAAGTATGCAAGATTCAAACACAACCCACACATATCGTCATTCGTCAATTTGGGTTATATTCAAAATTTTAAAACCCAAACAACAATCAAAATGGGTTATATGCAAAAATTCGAAAACATAACCCACACATATCGTCATTCGTCAATTTGGGTTATATTCAAAATTTAAAAACCCAAACAACAGTCAAAATGGGTCATATGCAAAATTCGAAAACACAACCCACACATATCGTCAATTTGGGTTATATTCAAAATTTAAAACCCAAACAAGAGTCAAAATGGGTTATATGCAAAATTCGAAAACACAACCCACACATATCAATAAACATCATACTACACATACATTTTTTTTTTCAGAATTAGAAAATCCAAACATCAAATTGGGTTTTTCTATGCCAATGCATGTATAAGAAAACGAATTATAATATAAAAATTCTAACCTTTCATATCACTTTCAAGATAACTGGGCCGACGTCAGAACGATTTTCAATAGAACGCTTTCTTGAATACTGTCAAGCAGGCCAGACTACTCATTCTCAAGCAAAAGTGATCGATGGAATTATCTCCACACTTCAGAAATTTCTGCTTGTTTTGGGTAAGCACGTTCTCATGGTTTTTTGGAAGTAGAATGTAATGGTTTGGGGCGATAATGTTCATGGCTTTTATATGACGAAGACAAAAATTCACAGAATTTAGCTTTTGACGAATAAATAAATTTTGGGGATTGGGAATTTTCATTTAAATGGGGGATTGGTTACCTAATTTGTTGTTTTTAATTATCAAATAAATTTATTAAATGTAGAAATTGACTAAACTATCCTATTTAAGTAGGAAGCTTAAATATATTCTTAAGCTCATAAGTCATACTCTCACGTGTCAATTTTGGATGCTTTTATTTTATCAAAAATAATTTGCTGTCAATTATTAATTCGGCATTTCGATTCGAATTTTTCGACCTGATCCATCCTGAACTCCGGGCCCGCACCGATATCCATCCAATAGCTTAGCGGACCGGTTCCGGTGCCAAAAAAGTAACCGGTAGAGTTACCGGTCCGGTCCGGTTTCGGGGATGCTAATAACCGGACCGATAGACGGTAACAACACTGGTGTATGATGAAATTCTGAGTAATATTCTATAGTTAATGTCTATTTATCGCACTCATTTTCATTATCAACTATTTTCAATATGAAAAAAAATATTTAATTGGTCTTCTCATATTTCCATTTATTATTTATTTCATTCATTATATTCCGCCATATTTTAATAAAAGAAGACCAACAATCAATGACATGAAATGTACGTGATAGTTTGTACACAGAGAGATTAATCCAATATTTTAACATGGAGTATTCATTTAATCATTCAAAATATAAAATTTTACCTGGATATTTCTAACATTTGTTTTCATTTTTAGTATGTACATCGGATCATTTAATATTTTATATTTTATATTACATTCCATTAATATCAAGTAGTGTAAGTATTCTATTTTTATAAATTAATTAAAAATAAAAAGTAACATATTTTCATAATTCATCATACAGAATGTAACATATAATTTCACTCGATAATGATATCAATTTGTACATGGTTAGATAAGCCCTCCTCCCCCTCCCCCTAATAAGTATATCAACTTATACGTGGTTAGATAAGGGTCCTGGCGGCAACTTGTACGTGGTTAGACAAGGGTCCTGGCCCGCCCCCTATGCGTAAGGATAATCGAGTTGTATAATTAGGTAAACATGTAATTAGAAAAATCATAAATTCGATTTTCCTACTAATAGTTATCGATTAACTATGTCATGCCGGACTTTGTCTAGCATGATTCAACTACTCAACTAGTCTATGCATTACTGAACGAATAACGATTTCGAATCCCTCTTAAAAATAAGTTCCATATTATCTTCTTAAAAATAAGTTCCATATTATTATAGTCATTGTCCTCATAATCCAATCATGATAACGTGTACTTGTACTCCCTATTATATACCGTACTTTCAATAAATGGCACACAACTCGATGCAATCTTGATCACCAATATATATTTTGTCCCAAAACTCTTGTCCACTTCATCAGACAATATCATTCTCCTTAAAAAACATCCGCAAGAACTCCAAAAAACATCATCAAGAACTCCAAAAAAACATTAAAAAAAATGAACAACTCATCAGAAACCTTAATCCTCATAAAGATTGAAGAAGATGGTATTGCTTACATCACAATAAACCGACCCAAATCACTGAATTCTTTAACCCGACCCATGATGGTGGATTTAGCAAAGGCCTTCAAATCCCTTTCAGACAATGAGTTAGTTAAGGTGATAATATTATCCGGGTCGGGTCGGGCTTTTTGTTCGGGCGTTGACTTGACTTCTGCTGAAGAAGTGTTTAAAGGTGATGTTAAGGATGTGGAGACAGATACAGTTGCTCAAATGGAGGTTTGTATTAAACCCATTATTGGTGCTGTGAGTGGGTTTGCTATAACTGCTGGATTTGAGATTGCTTTGGCTTGTGACGTTTTGGTTGCTTCTAAGGAGGCTAAGTTCATTGATACTCATGCTAGGTATGCTGGTTTTGGCTTTTGACCTTTTTCTTGATGGTTTGTTTTTTGCTTGATAGGTATGTTAATATATTAATCACTCCGCTCCTTTAACAGATTTAAACATTTACATGTATTTAAGTTAAAATAAAAATAGCTTAAATAAGATATCAAAACGTAATAATTAATTAAAATTATATCATCGCTTGGGCTGATAACGTAATGTTAAAAATAGACAAAAAATATATATCAAAATATGTAATTACAATTTTCTATACTAGAAATACAATTAATTTGAAACAAAAAAATTATACTGTAAATACAAGAAAATGAATCCGAAGAAAGATTAAAATGAATTGTATAATGCTCTATTCATAAAACCGACTCCATTTAATAAAGGCGAAACCGTTAGATTAACGGTGGTTTCGAGAGGCAGGTCATCATTGCGTCAGGTCAGATACCACAAAGTATTTAATCGCGCTTACGTTGCCTTAATCGGGACGGCACTGTTTTCTTTTTAACTACATTTCTTTTCCCATGGTATTCAATCCACAATCGCTAAAAGAGGCGAGATTTTATTATTTAGAACTCATTTATTTACCACTGACTGCTTGGCAGCAACGATCCCATTTAATTGATGAAGCCATTGGTTGTTTTCCCTTTTCTTGATACTACTTATGTTTTTTAACTGGCCATAAGAATTTGTATATTTATTAATAAAAGTTAATAATTAAGTGAAAATACATCAAAAACGTATTTATAATTTTTGAATGTGATATCATTTGGCCGGCCGTACGATAATTTCATAAGAAAAATCACAAGATATCGAACGAAGATAATTTCTATGCTCGAATGACAAATATTTTAAAATAAAAAGTTTATTCTAGAACGACAAATAAAAAAAACGGATATAGTATTAAATGAATTATGCTTTGATTGGTTGTTTTCCCTTTTCTTGATATTTGTTTTTACATCACTTATCGTTCTTATCTATCATAAGAATAGATAGCTGACAGACTCACTTGTAAATAATACGCGAAAACAACCTCCTTATCATAAGTAGTGTCGTACTATATGACCCTCAATTAGTCGGCTTAGGCGGGAGGTTCTTCAAAGATATTGTTGGGAGATGTTAATGTATACGAGATGGTGTAGGGGGTCCTTTTGTACAAGCACAAGCCTATTATGCATTCTCTACAGTGTATTCATAACGAATAAAAACAAAAAAGATGCACAAAGCAAGAGCTTTGACGATGCTAATTAGTTGAACCCAGAATGCTATAATCTTGCTTCATGTCTGGTGTAGGAAAAAAACAAGGTTCACTTCGAAGTGTAGTTGGTGCATTCTGTAGGATTGGAACTTCATAAAAAGCACTATTTATAACTTCCATTACTGTTTTTCATTTCGATTTCACTTATCATGCATGTCAGAGGGAGATTCTTGTCTTAGGAAATCTCTAGTTATTGCAGTAGTTAGTCTTCTTCGTTTATTGAGCTAGTAGAATCACATTAATGAATAACTTTCTCATATATAAACATTACTACAACGCTGTTAACCATAACTAATAGTCTTAGCAAATTGGGTTGTCAGGTTTGGAATATTTCCTTCTTGGGGTCTCTCCCAAAAGCTTTCACGCATCATAGGACCAAATAGAGCACGTGAAGTGTCTTTGGCTGCAACTCCTATAACTGCGGAACAAGCTGAGAGATGGGGTTTGGTTAATCATGTTGTCGAAAAGAGTGATTTATTGAACAAAGCTCGCAATGTTGCAGAAGCCATCATTAAGAATAATCAGGACTTGGTTATGAGGTACAAAGCTGTAATAAATGACGGCTTCAAACATGATTTGGCCAATGCTCTGGTGTTAGAGAAAGTAAGGTTTCCCTCAGTTCTACTTCCACATATAATTTTTCTGCAGATCTGTGTCATTTCCCCAATAGGTTCCCTCACAGATCTTACAATTCCACACTCCTTATATCAACAATAGGAATTATGTGTGAAGTTGATATATCTCAATTTTCACTAAATAGATTCTTTAGATTCGTTGTTAAAAAGAAATGATGCTAAAGACTTTCTGAAGTGGACATGAAAATACCCATATCCCATGCAAACTATGGTTCCATATCAATTATCCGAGTCCTCTTTCAAGAGTTCCTATTAGGGTAGGAGTATATGATACCTGCTTCCTATGTTGCCTCTAATATGAAATTCTTAGCACACTTTTGTCAACAATAATTATTCTTTTGATACCATTCTTGACTGTGTCTCTCATTGTTTACAGAAAAGGGCACATGAGTATTATGATGGTATGAGCAAGGATCAGTTCAAGAAAATGCAGGATTTTATAGCTGGTCGAAGTTCAAAAAAGCCTGCTTCGAAGTTGTAATCGAGTATTCATGGCAATCTTACAAATTTTCCACAGGGATGTTAAATTTAATCTAAACCTGTAATTTGCTATGAGCCAACAATAAGAACTTCCTGTAATAATAAATCAAGGTTTCTATTCTACTGCTTCTCTCACAAAGTCGATGTTGTCGGTTAAAGAAGGTTACTTCATCATGGTTGTTTTGCTAAATTCTTGCATTTGATCTCATTCTTTGTATGCTTTTCCATATGAATTCAGTTGTGACTTTCAAATATATTGCCCTCTTGTGAACACACTTTGGTATGGAAACATCCGTGCCTAGTTTTTGCAGGAATGATATAGATGTCGTAAACCAATAGTAATAATAAATACTCTCACAACCTTCTTTAGTAAAAGTGTGAAACCATCACATTAACGTCCTCCTTATTTCACTGCAAGGAACTAAAACTGCGGCAGCCATGGCCGTCGGCATCATAATAGGATGCGGTTTTGCATTCCTTGTTCCTTATGGATTCTTCTCCTCTGCCCCCCTACCCAAAATCACTCTCTTCCAGAATCTAAGGTTCATATTTTGTACTTAGGTCAGCAGTGGACGAACTAAGGGGCGCGTAAGGGAGCAGTTGTCCTCCTAATTTTTTGAAAAACATAATTCTATTAAGAATTTTTAAAAAAAATTGTAATCATTCTTTTAAAAATTATGTTGTTCGTCCTCCCCTAAATTTTTATATTTATTTTTATAAGTATGGTATCAAATCAAGTAACCCGCCCAGTTATGCAAAAATCATGGTTCACTAGTTAGATGCTTATTTGGTCACTCTTGATCTCCTATATGTGTATTGCATATAAGTTTTTAGACTTTTTACTTAATTTACTAATAATTTGGTGTTGATTCTAATTTCATAAATCGTTGCTCATGAGCCATTATAAGTTATTTCTACTAAAATATAATAAGAGATACCCTTAACTTGGATTTATGTTTTGTAGGCCAGCTCCTCTGGATGTGAATCCTCGGAAAAGATTAGCAAGTTAAGATCAAATAATGTGAAGTTGAGAGAAGAATGCTGAATTAGCAAAGCAGTTAAAAGAGTTGAATGAGAAGATGGAGTTGGCTGAGCAAGAAAGAGACCATGCTCAGGAACAATGTATGCCTTTGGGAGGTAATTCGATTAAGGCTGGTAATTTTGGTACAGACAATGCATCGAGGATGAATCCTCGACTTTCGAAGATCTTGTCACAGGTTTCGATTAATAAAGAGTTGATAGTTGCATTAGCGAATTCAGAAGTGAAACTGATGTTAGAAGTTTGGTTTACCAGCATTCAGACAGTAGGAATTCGCAATTATCTGGTTGTTGTGTTAGACGATGAAGTAGAGGAATTTTGCAGATTTAATGGAGTTCCTGTGTACAGAACAGATCAAAATGCCAACGTTGATACTATTGGAAACACTGGAGGTAGTCATACCGGCTCAGAGTTGAAGTTCAGACTCTCCGGGCTGAAGTTCAGAATTCTTCAAGAGTTTCTACAGCTTGGATACAGAGTTCTTCTTTCAGATACTGATATCATATAGCTACAAAATCCATTTGATCATCTGTACCGGGATTCGGATGTGGAGTCTATGACAGATGGTTATGATAACTTGACAGCATATGGTTATAACGACGCTTCTGATGAGCCTTCAATAGGATGGTCAAGGCATGCTTACACTATACGGATATGGGTGTACAATTCAGGGTTCTTCTATATCAGACCTACTATTCCATCAATTGAACTCGTGGATTGAGTTGCTGATAGGCTTGCACGAGAACAAACCACCTGGGATCAGGCGGTCTTCAACAAGGAACTATTCCACCCTTCACATCCTGGTTACATTGGCATTCATACTTCGAAACGAACTATGGATTTCTATCTGTTTATGAATAGTAAAGTTC
Source organism: Lithospermum erythrorhizon (assembly GCA_019722365.1). Lineage (NCBI taxonomy): Eukaryota > Viridiplantae > Streptophyta > Magnoliopsida > Boraginales > Boraginaceae > Lithospermum > Lithospermum erythrorhizon. The sequence continues at coordinate 101,625 of JADFUC010001789.1, read as the reverse complement.
TTTTCAAGACTGTGAGGTATGATCCTGAGCTGAAGAAATTGAAGCCAGTTGTAGTTCATATGTATTACCACAAATATGATAAATATCAAAGGATGAAAGCAGTTGTTGAGTATTATGTCAATGGCAAGCAAGATGCCTTAGACACATTCCCTCCAGGTTATCCATACAATCATTCTAGCCTGTTAATGTAGATGAAAGGCTTGTCAAAATTGTTAGAATACTCTGGATACAACATTGCTCTACTTTTAACTCTATGTGTTACATAAAACTAGGATCTTCTGCCTGCTAGGATTAATTGGTCATACATCTTTCTGTTGGGTCAATTCGGACACAGTCTCTATGTTAGTACAAGGGTAAGACGACGTACAATCCGACCCTCTTATCCGCTTAGGTGAGAGACTTTTTATATGCGCTGGGAGATATGAACTTGAGTTTGTCTAGTTGATGTCATCCATGGTTAATACATCCTCTTTATAGACCACGGATATATTTGATCGAGCTCGAGCAGTTCTCCTAGTTATTCGACTGTGTCGAGCTTGTTCATGAACATGCAAAAGTTCCTGGTCGGGTGCATCGGCCCATAACTTTCCGATGCTCAAGTTAGTTCAATAGTTGTATCAAGTTAAATTACTTGACTCTAGTTTTTGCATTACCTTGAAAGATGAAGTGATCTTTTCAAAGATGAAGTGAGAGACTGAGAGCCTACTTATTGACAATTGTGGGGTGAACCCATAACCATTTCATGCATAGCCTATTGCATATAGAGTTTTACTCCACTTCAGTCTATGCGAAAAAATGTTCAGAATTAGATAACTTTCTAATTTACTACTCCCTTCAATTTTTCAATTGATATTTTTTAGGCAAAGATTTGACCATGAGTTTTCATTTATTTTTTTAATTAATATAAAATTGTTACACATGAGTTGTTTTATAAATATTTTTATAATATATATTTTATTTTATTTTTGATAGTGATTAGAAAAGCTTATGCATGATTAAATCTCTATGATGAAAAGGTAAAATTGTATTGCGAATAATAAAATCTTTTAAATCCTTCCCTGCATAAAAAATATTTATTAAACTGGGATTGAAAGCTCGACTATCGCTTCCAGCTTATCTCCTACATATACTAACGCCTACAATACGACTCGACTGACATGATTCGAAATTGACTCCGAAATTTCTGCCTCAATCAATACTGGCCCGAAAGCGGTCCTGGGATTTGCGACTTGGTTTTGACTCGAGATAAATCCAACCCACAAGCCAAAGATTTCGATCCCACGCTAAGAAACCTGACTGATCGTTGTCTCGACTCTGATCCTCGGCATACTGCCTGACAATGACTCCTGACCCTCCTCGATTGATTGATTGTGCAAATTTCACCTACGAAATGACGCCTTCTTCGACTGACAGGCATTTCCACTGACGCTCTACCCTTCTTTGGTTGATACGTCTCATACAGACTGACCAACCTTATGTTTGAGTTGCCTTTTCAAGAACAAGCGCCCACAGCCTTCCTCAGACCGACGGATGTAAAGAAGCGGCTTCTCAAAGAACTCGATCCTACTATTTGATCTGACTCGAGGGTCAATCAGCACCACCTTCTCACCACTGCTGGACGGGTCCCCTTCACTGCATGCTTCAGACGCCTATTTGACGTGAGGAGGCGGTTTCAAGCACTTCTGGCCCTCTCCCTGGATTCGAGGTAGCTGACTTTAGCAACAGGTTTTTGGCAAATTATTGAATCGACAGCTTCACTTCTTGTTCGAGATTCCGATCGTCCGCCTTCTTTCGGTGGCCGACGCCTTCTGGCGCTATGAGTGGCTTCACCAAATTAACCCTGACTGATTGCATGCTATGGCCCTAACAAACAGATTTCCTACAACTCAGAGCGAGGACAACTCCACTTTGGCTCCGAGATTCTCGGATTGTCCGATTTGACGGGGTCGATGTCTTCCTCATGCCAGCTAGGCACCTATTTGGTCTTCTCGCGCATTCCGTGAGCTCTTTATCTCGAATCAAGTCCTGAGGTCAAGGCTCCTTTCGAGCCTCTCAAGCTGGGTTTTACTTCCTTGAATCTTCAAGCCCATAGCCTTCAATCTTCTCAAGTCCTGAGATGTTTCAGCGCTCACGATCTTCTTCTTCGTAGAAATAATTTCGCTTTTGGCTTTTTTCTCCCATGATTATTTTGAAAATATTTAGGTATTTATAGCTGGCCCGACATTCTCGACGTAAGGCTTCATTTTCAAAAGACGCATTCGACTGCTACTTCGGTATTTATCGAACTGCCGGATATTTGAATAATATTAAAATAATATTATTTAATCGAAAGTTCCGCCGACTTTGCAAATTGAATTTGCTTGATTTCCACGGCTAATCATTATCCTAATTGTTTACCCTTGTTTTTTTATCTACTTTCATTTTGAAATTGTTTATTCAAAAAATTGATTTTTTATTTTCGTTTTCCTCCAATTTATCATTAAAATCCCGTGAAATTTAGTGGAACTCTATTCTGCGCTTAAAATTAGATTTAATTAATACTTAAACCCTAATTTTAACCTAAAGTTAATATCGTGTGTTTGAATCCCGGAATCCTATCATTTTCACATTAAAATAATTTAATTGTGTTTCAAAGTAACCCTAATCAACACGTGTCATCGTGTAATTGATTGTGGATTAATTAAATTAATAAAGATTGAATTTTATTAATTAAAATTAATTAAATTCCCACGGTATACAAAACATCAATTAAAATAATTTGTAATAAATACATGGAGATCAATAAAAATGCACAATCTTGCATGCTCCATAAATATAAAGTAATTAATAACCATCGATCCCTTGTTTTATATCGATTTAACTTTATACACACTAACATGATTAACGTTTTATATTTAATCCAGGGCCGTCTTTATCGTTGTTCAATTAGATTTTGTGCACAGGGCCCCACTTCAAAAGGGGTCTGATTTTTGAAAAATAAATAAAAGAAAAATAAAGTTAAAATAGAAAAAGAAGACAAACAATTTTTATGTGTTCGTTAAATTAAACCAGAGGGTAGTGAGAGCACCGGCTTCTTAGCCTATCTCAATTCAATTTCTCAATAAATTTGTATTCTATTAATGTATGATTCAATAAATTTAATAAAAAGATTATCGCTTGGTAATGTTTTTTTTAATAAAAAGGTATTATTTTAAATCTAGACACATGATTCTAGTTATGCATGAGAGGACCCTGATTTAATCCCTCAATTAATGTCTATATATTGATTATTAATAATGATTATATTACGATTGTCGTAATTTATGATTCACCAGACATAATTTAAAGAAAAATATATCAATTTAATAATGAATTTGAATTGGAAGTTGCACAAAAGCAAGGGAAATAAAGAAATCAATTCCTATGATCATATAAGCATATTATTTATATAAATAATGTTAAAAAGTTTAAAAACTGAATGAATCAGTTGCACAAAACAATAAGAATTAAGGGTCTATATTATGAGGGGGAAAAAAAGGTGTATATTGCCGATAAAGTTTGGTGAACGTAAACCGTGATTTGATAAGGCATTGTCATTTAAAATATTGAAGTACATATATTAAGCATGCTAAATAAAATAAAGAAAAAGATTGAGTTGAAATAGAATAAATTGTCGAACATTGGTATACAAAGGATAAAGTAACGTTAAAAAATAATTTATTGAGATTTTGGAATGACCAGTTTCAAAACAAAAAAATTAGGCTGCAATGATACTCCCTTCATTCCTAAAATGGTCGTAATTTAATTTTGATGGGTTGATTTTTCGAAGTTTGAATCCAAATATTTTTTAATGTGATTCATACTTTTTTGTAAAAAATATTATATAATAAGATGTATTTTTCAACATATTTTATTATTAACTTGATTAATTTGATTCAAATAAAAAAAATTCGTGTCAAATAATATCATAAAAGTTCGTTAATATTAATCATAAAAAAGAAAAATTGGACAATTTCTTAAGAATGTATGAAGTAATCATTATAAATTAAAAAGTGTTTTAACTCATAAAAATGGTCGAATTGATAAAATAAGTAAGCTTTTAACCCAAATTCATCATAAATTCGAATTCTACCTAATAGACACTCGTCCCTATTTATCAAAGAAGATGTACAATAAAAGAGGCAATGATTCTTAAATGTGCAAATGCTATAAATCCCCAATATAGTAAGTAATATTTCATGTATGTTGACCAAACAATAATTTCATCTCTTTATCACTAGCCGTAGAAGAAACCCCCCAATCTCTAATTCCTTTCGTTTGCATACGGCTGACGTGATCTTCACACCGTGGAAAAACTAAAACTTTGGTAGCAGCCTCGCCGTCGGCGTCTTTATAGGCTTCGTTTTTACGTTCCTTTGTCCTAATGGGTTGTTGTCTTCTTCTCCTCCTATCCAAAATCACACTCTTTCAAATTCTCAGGTGCTACTACTAATTGTGTACTCTTCTTGTTTTGCAGTTTTATTTCCATTCGTCAAAATTAACAAACGTTCTAGACTTAATTGATCACATACATAAATTTTTGTTGAATCAAAATTGTGACGTTAATGCTAAAGTTCATTAAAAGTAATGATATTCGATATGTTTTTCATCACATTCTATATCTATTTCAATTTAACATATGTGTAGCGTGTGTAAAGTTTATTTTGATCAATTTTTGTATGTAACAAGATTAAATGAATCAATTATGGCTTCAACATTAATTGAAATGGAGGGAGTATAATATTTGTGTTCAACATTTATATAGTGGACAATTTTTTGAATATGAGTAGCAATTCGTACTTTGTTGCTTACATGGTCAATCTTGTTCTCATATATTTTGCATTGTATCTAAGTCTTAACGCAATTTACTTAATAGTGTTTCATTCTAGTTTGATCACTCGTTGATAGTTTTTCTTTTAAATTAACGATGAAGAGTACGATTATATAGTATTGCAAATTACGAATACATAAATTTATATGTAATCGTACTCTTCATCGCTAATTTATAAAAAAAACTTGGATCCCTCAATTCCGTATCTAGCTACATATACACGTTTATACTTATTTAGAGTCATTAAATTTAATTTAATTCGAATTAATTTATCAAAATAATTTATGTGTCAGATGAATTTAGACATGCTCAAGTCTTAATTCATTTCATATAATCAATTATTTTGATTAATTACTCCAAATAAAATAAATCTTACATGCTCTTTCCGTTACGTTTTAACTATATTTATGCAAAAATATAAGAACAAATCTTATGTCAATTTATAATTATTGTATATATTTATTGGAGTATAAAAAAAAAGATGTCAATTTATATTTATTGGAGTAAAGAATAAAAGTTAAAAGTTATTTTTGTTCAAAGATTTCGCAACATCAATTTTTCGCAATGTCAATTAATTTGAATATGAGGAGTATAATTTAAATACTACAAAGTTAATATTTTAATATATGGTGTATTGGAGATTTATGAGAGTTTTTTTTTAAATTAGCGATGAAGAGTACAATTACATTTGGGTCATATGTAGACTATTGAGCCATCTACGAGATTTATGGGAGTTTTTATGTTCTCGCATCATTCTTACTTAATCATCAATTTCTAGCTAATAAGTGTCACATTTGATGTATGTTTTATAGGTAGATTCCTCTAGATGTGAATTATGCTCAGAAAAGATTAACAAGTTAAGATCAAATATTGCAAAGTTGCTTGAGAAGAATGCTGAATTAACAAAACAAATAAAAATGTTGAATGAGAACAAACAGTCTAGTGAGCAAGAAAGTGACCATACTCGAGAACAATGTATGACTTTGGGGCATAATTCTCTTAAGGCTGGTCCTTTTGGTACAGTCCACGCATTGAGAACAAATCCTGCTGTACTTCCCGACGAATCCGTGAACCCGAGACTTTCGAAGATCTTGGCAGAGGTTGCCATCAACAAAGAGCTAATAGTCGCTCTAGCGAATGCAAAGGTGAAACCCATGCTAGAGGTCTGGTATACCAGCATCCAGAGAGTAGGTATTCGCAATTATCTGGTTGTCGCGTTAGATGATGAGGTCGAAGATATTTGCAAGTTAAATGGAGTTCCTGTGTACAGAACAGATCAAAATGACAATGTCGATACTATTGCAAAGACGGGAGGTAGTCAAGCCGTGTCAGGGCTAAAGTTCAGAATATTGCGCGAATTTCTTCAGCTCGGGTATAGTGTTCTTCTTTCTGATATCGATGTCATATACATTCAGAACCCCTTTGATCATCTGTACCGGGATTCGGATGTGGAGTCTATGTCAGATGGTCATGATAACAAGACAGTATATGGTTATAATGATATTTTTTATGAGCCTGTAATGGGATATTCGAGATATGCTTACACAAGACGGATATGGGTGTACAATTCTGGCTTCTTCTATATCAGACCTACCATTGCGTCAATTGAACTCTTGGATCGAGTTGTTGATAGGCTTGACAGGGGAAAACACGCCTGGGATCAGGCTGTCTTCAACGAGGAGCTCTTTCACCCGTCGCATCCTGGTTACATTGGCCTTCATGTTTCAAAAAGGACCATGGATTTCTTGATGTTTATGAATAGTAAAGTTCTTTTCAAGACTGTGAGGCATGATCCTGAACTGAAGAAATTGAAGCCAGTTATAGTTCATATGAATTACCACCATTATGATAGACTTCAAAGGGTGAAAGTAGTTGTTGAATATTATGTCAATGGCAAGCAAGATGCCTTAGATCCATTCCCTCTAGGTTCTCCATAAAATCATTCAAGCCATTCAATGTAGTTTGAAGGCTTGCCAAAAGTGTTATAGAGTCATCTGGATACAACAATGCTCTTCTGTATTTTTGTATTAGGTGTTACAGGATAATTTTCTTCTTTAAATCTACAAAATCACTTTTGATAGATAATGTTTCTTATAAACTTTTTGTTCTTTCTTTTTTGTTCTTTTATGTTTCTTTAATAACCTAAAAGAATATATCAAAATGACACATTGTACTATCTATCCTTCTTTAACTATTGTGAAGTAGTAGATAATGTTTGTACTCCTCTCTTAGGACAATTCGGAATGATCCTCGTTGTTATCATAAGGGTAAGACTGCTTATTATTCGACACTTCTTAGGTCCTTATCCCACTTATACTGTAGAGATTCTTCAAAGACATTGGAACATGTTAATGTTATGTTTCTTTAGTAATCTAAAAATATTTTCCACTCGAATCCATGACATTTAGGTTGCAAGACTTTCGACTATTATCGGCCAGATACTGATTACACCACTTGAACGTTACATGAGACATAGCTCAATCAGCAAAATCTCAAGAATTTGAATTTCCAAATGAAGACAGGAAGATATGACATTAGGATGATATTGGCCCTACCAAGAGGACAGAAAGCAGAGAGCTACATCTTAATGAAGAGCAAACAGCATAATTTATATGGTCAAAAGACTTCACTCCAAAGGCTTTGTCTCCACTCTCCACTGTCTAGATGAGCAGAACACTAAACATTCTCACATGATAAACCCAACACTACAATTGTCATGTTTCCAATCATTTATTTCACTCATATCTTGATACAACCACATAAGAAATGCTCAACACATAATTGATCATCCTCAAAGAAAATCGACCCTTGATCTTGCACATTGTACGCGATTGAGGCACAAATCGATGTCGTGAAAGTAAATAAATTTGAACTAATAATTGTAATTTCAAGAGTTCAGGTTAAAATTTCGTCATAGATATATAGACAAGATCATATATGATGACATATTGAATGAAAGATGTGTAGAGTAATATAACTACACAATGTAGTATTGATAAGACGAGCATTACATAGTTTCATCATGAAGGGAAGATTTCAAACTAGCCTTCCATGAAGACGATGATATATTTGATCAAGGGATAACATAATCGATGTCCATCTACAAGTATTACCATGAAAGTACACCATTACAACGAACATATTAGACGATGGTGTTATAATAATTGATAATGAAAGAAATAAATCTAAGTGATGAAGCAACCAACAACAGAAAATCAATCATTTTGAGACAAGTTTGTTTATGAATCTACATTTGTACAATGACAGGGCTTATTCTTTGAAACTTCGACATGAATGTGGAGGGAAGAGTGCCAAGATTTCAACTGCCTAGTTTGAGATCCAGATCATCCATTTCCTCGTGAATCATCTCCCCTTCCCATGCATTGACAGCCACATTTTGCGCATCAATTTCCATTGCTTTTCGTTTCTCAGAAACAGCTCCCAAAAGTGGAACTTGATGAGCAATAGGTTTGAAGAGATTGAAGGTTGGAGAAGTAGGAGCCATATGAGGTGAAAATGTTTGAAATCTTATCCACTGACTTGAATCAACAGTGGAGACATCAGACTCATCACATTCAGGTATAGTTGCTGGAGTAAAACGATGTATCCGAGTTGGACTTCCAGGAGCCGAAGCAGCAAGGAAAGGAAACTTCAACGGGGGCATGGACTCTTTTGCGAGTGTCTCGAGATTGAAGGTTCTCTTAGACGATCTAGTTGGAGAGGAAACAGGTGGAGTCACGGGTGCACTATTTGATATTCGAAGGGGAGGTAGAGATGAAGGAATGGCATTACAAAGAAACGCAAATGGATGTGATGACATGTTGGGATCAAGACGAGTAGGGCTCGGGAAGGAAGAAGATGTCGGACTAGGTTGGTAAGAAGGAATTGGACTTGCAAAGTAAGAAGATGGCGGACTTGGATTCCGAGAAGAGCTTGGTGTAATGTTGGCTGACATAATTCCCATTTCTGATGGCGCTCGGCATCCCTGAATGTACAATTCAACACCAACACAAATTCTATCAGATCAATTAATGTAGTAAGTTGCAGATATCCAGTGGAAAAGAAGAAGAATCAAATTGCACATAATGCATTGAACAAACCATACTAATTCAACATTTCTCCCTAGTCTCCGCATTCCCACTTTAATTTTCAAATTTGCTGACAAAAACCATACTACACACAAACATTTTATGGCATTATAGTTACAAAAACAATGATCTTGAGTATGATAAAGGTTTCTGCATATCAGCAGCATAGGCTTATAATATACAGAACAAATCCAATAGAAACAAAAAATGTCATTATTTTATTAGTCCAAAGTATCTTCTTTATTGTAGAAAATAAGAGTAGATTCTTCTTCTCTTCTATTTCTCCAGTTTGGTATTATCCACTGAATTGCTTAAAAAACAATGAACACAAAACAAAAACAGTAAAGACCATCATTAACCACTAATTAGCTAATTCTTGAATCTTCAACTTCAAGCAACATTTTTTATCAAAACCAACCGAATTAAAATACTGAACTCACAGATCTACCAAATCCAGTCAATACCCACATCAAAACACAACAAAAGACTCACAAAAAATCCCAAATTCAACAAAAATGTGAACTTTTTGATCTGATAAAAAATAGTGAGGGAGGGCTAAAGGATGGACTTTTTGTTAGGGACTTCATACTAAAACCAATTAATTGTATATGGATAAAGCTCATAATTTCATTAGTACATTCGAAAGTTATTAGTTTATCAATGTGGGATTGGTTCCTCAATAAATCCGCATGTGTAATCTAATCCACTTGAACCACACCTGTGTACACGTGAACTTAAGTGGGTCTGGCTCATGATCGCATGTGAAATCGATTTCACGGGTTACATATTAAAACAAATTTCAATTAATTCTAGATAGATAAGCACATAATATTATTTAGATCTTAGTTTATCAACAGTGAGACTGAATTATCGAATATTTACCTTTCGATAAGTGGTACCATCAGGCTCAACGATCCAACCAGCTTCAACACAAAGAGCTTTCAAGACTTCATTATTATCACAGTGTTTAGGCAAATTATAGTTGCCTTGAGCTCTAAGTCCAGTGTAGATTTTAGCAGCAATTGCCCTCCTCCTTCTCTCTCTCCTCTTGTTGTTTTCCCTCTCTCTCCATGATGGTTTTCTTCTACCACCAACACCACCAGCTCCTCCTGAGGATGATTCTGTTGATCCTCCTCCACCTTCCAACATCATATTATTATTGTTATTACAACCTTTGTTTTTAATGTTGTGTAGCTTTGGTTAATGTCTTAATGACTCTATGCTGGTTCATGTCTTTCTTGATTTATTGTCCTGTTTATAAGCGTGTACTGGTGGGGCACAAGGGCATATGGGGTGGGGGACGGGGCTATGAAAGAGTCGGGTTCGAGCCACTATCAGATTTATCTGTCTGTGGAGAGGGGTTATAAAAGAGTGGGTTCAACCAATATCGGATTTATCCTGCTTTTGTATTTTGTAGATTTCAGCAGTTATTCAATAAATCTAACAAAGCTCATACCAATTAATTCGTTAACTTTTGGCCGTATTGAAGTTGAGTACTCGAATTATTGTCAGTTATTCCATTTCGTTTCAATACTAATGGTAAACTATCATAATTTAATGAATATACATCAGATTTTCGATAAATTTTAACTAAACTAAAATACTAGCAGCAAACCTATAATATGCGTTTACATGCAAATATAATTATTTTATCAGAGTGACTCTATTACAAAGTCATTGTATACTGCATTTAAATTATGTAAGACTTCTACTTAATAAAATTATTAAGTTTGATATAAAATTAACACATTATTTTTACTTCAATAGTTAAAGTATTATGTTAAGAATAATTATGGATTAAAAATATTAGCTATTTGCATATTTTTAAAATACTAAATATATAATGGAAACCTATCCCTAAACCAACCTTATAGCAAATATTATGACACACCTACCAAAATAATTATGGAATTTGTTATAAAAATCATATATTTAATAGCTCAAACTAATATAATATTATTTATTGTTATTATTACTACTATATTATATCTATTATCTATTACTACCACTATTAGGAAAGAACAGAGAATCAAAAGCAAAAGCAGATAATGAAGAGAATGTTCTTCTCAGGGTAATGCTTTTTATTTGCTGTGGACGGTGGGTATTTATAATGCAAAATTCATCCGACAAAACACTATTACTTTTCCCATATTTCAACACTACTATTTATATGTTGAATTCTATAACACTTCCCCTTTGAAATATCAAACATTTATAACTCCAACACACGTCACTTCACAAACCCCGCGAAAAAAATCCAGTGACAAAAAACCCTGGCAAGAAAAAAGAAAGACAACACTACGCCCCCTCAATCAAACAAGTGAGGCCCTCAAAGATTCGGCGCGACGATTCCATACTCAACACGCTTCGAAATCACGCAGGTTGGGCTCAAGGATGCAGATCTCGCCACATTATCACACGAACGAATATACTAGACATTCACTTTCAGATCTTTCAAGTTCTCGAGCGACTCAGAAAATAACTGTGTGACAGTGGTTCGGCTCTATCACTTTGGAGAGCTCTCATTCATTCGAGTAACACATACAACATTATCTTCGCACAATATCATTGGACTTATCGTCGATAGTTGGGGAGGTTTCTTGTGTTATGTCATACACCGATTCAACATTCATACTCTTTAATCGCCTTACGGCGGCAATAACTCGTAACGACTAAGCATTTACGAAGAACTCTGCTTTCCTGGATTCCAACATATCAGAAGGTCATCATATGTAAATACATATCCAAATTTCAGGATTTGCAAGATTAAGCTGGATTCGACAAATAACACGCATCTCCGCATAACCAAAGAACCGGTTTCAGATCGTTGTGATAAACAAACCACATCGACGCATCTCTAAGATATCGAAATACATATTTTATCCCTTTCCAATGTTCTTTGTGTTTATTACTTAACCGAATCTTCATAAGAAATTCACTACAAAAAAGCCTATATTGCGCTCTTTTACACTCAGAATGCTCCAAATTAACTAGCATGGTACTTCAAAGACGTAAGATATAGCCTTGATTTTCTTTCTTAGGATGAAGAGATTTTTTCAACATTGCTCTCGCCCATCATCGGAAAGACGAAGGCTTTCGCTTTATCCACGTTAAACTTTTCAATACCTCTTTCAGATAATTTTATCGGTACACCAATATATCATTTTTAATGTACTCAATTTGTAAATCAAGGCATAACTTAGTTTTTCCCATATCTTTCATTTCAAATTCTTTCAAGAATCTATCAGTTTCGATTTATTTATTGGGCTCCAATGACATTTAAGTCATCAACATATACAAAAAATGATTACAACACCGATGTTGTTTTTTCTTATAAAAACACAAGGCAAATAGGATTATTCATATGTACTTTCTTTTGGCAAATATCACTTAACCTATTATACCACATGCCATTCCGATTGCTTTTTAACCCGCATAACAATTTGCAACTTAATTGCATACGCTTCTAGATTTGATGTCGCATGCATCTTAAATCCTTTTCGAATTTTCATGTATATTTCGCATCGCATTCCATATAAGTACGCAGAACATCCATAAGCATGCATATGCGTGTATTATTAGACACCGATGCACCAATTAAATAACTTAAAAGTAACGACATCCATAACAGAGTAATGTTACTCTATAATCACTCCCGCTGAGAAAATTCAGTAACAAGCATTTGTGCACATTTTACAATCTTGTTTTTCTATTTCAGTTTTCTTACAAAACCCATTTGTACTCAAATGTGCTCTTACACCTTTAGTATAGTCACAAGCATTAAATACTTTTCAATTCTATAATTCAACTCGTGATCTATCAGATCTTTCCACTTTTTCCACTACGTTTATTTTACATTCATTCACGGATCTGTATTCATGATCATCAATTTCTATTCATAACGTATATTTCAACACTATTACTTTTCCCATATTTCAACAGATATTTCAACACTACTATTTATATGTCATTATCTACAAGATTTGAATAATGGTTGGAAACCTCCTATATTATTTTATGTTAATAATGCAAGATTATATAATATAATGCATTTAAAATATTTAAAGTATTAATAAATTTAATTTGCTAAAAATATTATAATTTGCTATTCAATTCACTGTTATGTGTATAAATTAGATGACAAAGTTTGCGACTTGTTCATTAAATTAATCTAGCCAATCTTTTTGGCGATGGATAAAAGTATTCAAATTATGTATAAATGATTTAATAATTATGACAAGTTGATATTTTAATTTATACTCAATATTACTACTTTATAAAATTTATTATATTATTATGCGAATATATCAACATATAATATTTTCAATTTACTTAGCTAAGCATACGATAATTTCGATTCAAACTAAAGCCAGATATCAATTGACAAGATAATAAATTTGTTAATTTTGACTATTGAAAATATCTTTAGCCGCCGGGCGTAATATATATAATAATCATAAGTTATCAATTTTGTCAGCGGAGTTTTAAATACCGCGACTATCGAAGTTAAAACCGAACGATCTTTGCAGAATCCACGCCATATTTAGTAGTTATATATAAATTTTGAATTTTGGTAGTTGAGTTTTAAATAATTTTAACTATCGAAAAGAAAATCCAATAATATTTTGTAGATGTATGCTGCATGCAATCTTCATAATTCTTGGGCTATTTATTAGCTTTTAAATAATTTTCACTATCGAATGCTAAATCAACTATCTTTTTGTATTTAATGCGAAATTTAGTATTTAAATTTTTAAATTTTGGTTGTTGACTTTTTAAATAATTTTTAACTATTTATGAATTAACCTTTTAGACGTAGTACTAGCGACAAGCTTTCATAATTTTTAAGCTTTGTCATATTTAAATTTAACATTAAAAAAGTCAACTATCATGATAGATTTAAGTACGGATAAAGTATAAGTTAACAAGTTTTTAAACTGTATATATACATAAGGATTCTAGCTAAAAAAAATTATTTATTTTAATTGTGTGAGTTATTATATTAGTAAATTATCAATTTATCATCGTATCGATCAAATAAATATGCATTATTTAATTATTATTTTTTGTAAATTTGTTTCTGGTACTCCTATTTTGTACCCAATTATCATTAAATCATAATTGTGTTTCAGATTATAAAATTTAATGGCCCATCGCTATGTTTGTCAGATGATTACAAATTATTTTGTTTAATATTTATCAGAATTTAATGATATAATTATACATCATATTGAAAAATATTTGAGTTTAAAATTTAAATAGTTAATTCATGAAAATTCAAAACTTTATAAATTAAAAGTAGTCTAAATGTTATTCTAAAAACATGTATAATAATATTGAAACTAAAATTCTTAAAAAATGTCATTCTAAATATCGACTCTCCTTCTTTATTTTTTTTTTGTTTTATATAAGTTGATAGCTTCACTATATCGTCATTTTTATTAAGAAGGTGAAAAAATAAAATTATGAATTTTCAGAGAAAAATATGAATTTAACCACTGGCGAATTTTATTAATCTGAACACAGAAAAATAAAACTATGCAGTTAACATGTTTTATATTTGAAAGAAGAAAAAACTATTAGAAGGGACATGTAGTTCGAGGAAATTAGTAAATAATTACTCAAAGGCTCATGCTTTTATAATATCAGACATCACGTATTCGGAAATTGCTCGTATAACTATACACGACCTTTATAATGGCTTGTATATAATCTTACGAAGAGGGACGCACTAAAACTATGCGACGTAAGTTATGAGTTTATAAAAAACCTTTACTTAAGTAAATCGATACTTTTAAAATATATATAAATATATTTATTCGATAATTTTATTTTTCTAGTATAATTTTATGTTAACTTTTATAATTATAACAATGAAGTCATTGCGGTAACAAAGCCTACATAATTTTATGTTAACTTTTATAATTATAAAATTACGCTGTAACAAAAACTACCACACGCACGCACGCCGCTTCTTACTACAAGAAAAAACATAAATGTACGAGCTGTTTTAATTTTTTAAAAATATACATTATATATTTGTTGAATTGTTATCGAATATTTAGTTGAACAATTTTAGGTATACTTATTAAGATACAAATACAAATTGATAATCCAGTTCGATAAACCTTTATTCTCAAATGATTTAATCTGGTGTAGGTAAATTTAACAACCACTATCCTAAAATTTTGAAAATTATATTTTTAATAATATTGTAAATACTTCATTCCATCCCACAAAATCACAACTTTTTATATTATAACTTTTCAAACTTTAACCTTAAATAGTATTTGTTGTAATGTATAATATTTAAAAAAAAAAATATCAATCAAAAGAGTTTAAAATATATTTATCAAATATTACAATGCTAAAATAAGATTACATTCAAAGGCCAAAAGATTTAACAAAGCTCAAAAACACAATTCATGAAATGTAGATAATAAAATTTTACCATTCATTTATTAAAAAATCTCTAGTTTGCTCGCCTCCCAAATTTTTGTATACTTTTCTTCATTTATATTTATATAATATAATTACTTGTCTTCTATATAAATTAGGGGTTCCGCCACTGTTCATATTGGATTGTGAGGCGGGAAACACAACTATGTTGATCCTCCACCTCCAAACATCATATTATTACTACCACCATTGTCTTTAGCGTTATCTAGCTTTGGTTAATGATGTCTCAATGACTCTATGTTTGCTTCGTGTCTTGAATTATTTTTCTGTTTATAAGCGTGCATAGGTGGGGGCACGAGGGGGTGGGTCTGGACTCATTATTGATGCTACACAATTTGGACCCTTCATTATCTTTTCATTTATTTCAATTTTGCCATCAACGTCCATAACATTTGTCCAAATCAAACATTGAACGTGCAATACGTTCATCCAATTTAACACCAATATTGGCCTATCGTTGACTTATAGGGATTTAATTTAGTTGATGTTTATTTGATAAATAAGAATTTATTATTGGATTTATATACTAGTGGAAATAGATATAATAACATGGGAAAATAAGAAATTGGGAAAAATAAATCACACAACCACTTAATATTGAGTCATGGGTTAAATCATGTGTGCAAAGTCGTTATAGGACAATTTGTTGTTACGAAAAAAAAATCAATAAGAACATATCAGGTTAATTTTTCAATTTCCTTCATTTTATATTTTGGGTCATTTGACGTATAAATAGATATGATGGGATAGTAAGGAACATATTATTAGCATTAATGATCAATTAGTATGGAATATAAAAAATAAAGAAATATTGGATGATATGGTAATATTCTTTGGAAACCGAACAGTTTAAAATATGTCGATATTATTAGTTATTAGTTCAAATGAGATGGTTTGAAAGAGAGGGGTAAATTTATACGTTCAACCATAATGAAAAACATATAATTGAATAATATTACAATCTTAACATATTTTTTGGGACACAACTATTTCCAACAACAATAAAATCTATGGAAGCGAACTCTTCCATTATTTGATACAAATGATCTGATTTTAATTTATGGTGATGAATAAACAGGGGATAAAATTTTCAAAGAAAACACGGTTTTTGACTAAGCTAGAGGGCCCGTCGTCTTCAGATTGCATAATACAACCACTAATATAGTGCCACGTGGACTACAGTATATTGATCACTGGATAAGTGAACTAGGAACAATTTATGGAAAGTACAACATAATTGGAACTTATATTTATAATTCTAAATCATAATGTATTAGTAGTTTATTTATATTTATTTATAAAGTAATCTAAAAATTGTAACCTAAATTGCTAGAGTCATGGAAAATCTAAAATTAATTTAACACTTACCAATTTTACTTATTAATATGATTAAAGTTTCAATTTTATAGTTGTCATGATTTTAATAAATATATACTAACAGAAATTGTCATATAAAACAAGCTTCATCTCAATTCTTTTTTTTTGTTTCGCCTCTTATTTCCTGAACATCACGATACATATATTATATGTAATCACACTATATATATTATAAAAATATATGAATCGTGGGGAGCAAAAGAGGCACCTAAAGGAGCATAAGTTCAAAATTAGGCATTTGAATGAGTCGAGTGAGATCGAACCCTTATATGTAATTTATATACATTGTTAATAGACGTTACTAATTTAATACTCACATGTAATTTATATTGAGTGTTGAAACATATTATTAATAGACATTATTAATTTAATAATTATAAATAATATTTGTCAAGTCGAGTCCACATCTCGAAATCAAACAAGCTTAAATTAAGGTTTAAGGTTATATTTGAAATACCGAATTAAACTTTCTGAGTCGAACCTATCGAAGCTTTAAGCTTTTTCTAGGAAATTTCAGTCAAAAACCAGATTAAGTAACTTGTTAACTTTAGTAAGGGCAAATTGTTAACCTTGGTCAATGTAGGCAAACTAGTTATTTTGTGCACTATAAATAACCCATTCAATCATATTGTTTTTAGCTCTAGTTAATGTAGGAGTTTTCCTATTTTATGTCTTAAAGTTACCATTTTTATTGTTTTCTTTATTATATTTCTGGGTTTGCTTCATTCTTTAATTGTATAATTGTTGTAAATTGTTCTATATTTTCTGCATTTTTTGTTATGATACTTTGCATGTTAGTTATAGTGCTCTTTATGGTAGTATAGTATATTAGTATTTCAGTTTGATGCATTTTTTTTGTTCAGTTTAGTTGATGGGGTTTTGAACTTGTTAGTTTGAGCTTATTTTCTTGAATTATTGGTGTGTATCTTGTTTTCCCTTAATTGGAACAAATAAAAATTGAATCTTGATTGGTAGTGAATTAGTGATCAACAATTTTAGAAACCAGGGTAGTAAGTTCTAACTCCAATTCAATTTAATTGACGTTTTTGTTTATTCGTGTTAAGCTTTGACCATCAATTGCATTTTAGTTATGTAATATGAAAAATTGTAAGAAAATAATATTATGAAAATATTTGTAAAGACAAATCCAATGATATCGATGTATATTTATTAGAATAATTATTGATGGTTAGAGATTGGCACGAAAAATGAAAACGTCAATTAAAAAGAAGTGGAGGGAGTATCATTTTTGGGTTCCCATTGGTAGAATGGCATCCATTTATGTTTGTAAGTAATTTTGGGGGATTTGTTTGTGTGCAAATTCTGCACTCTATTCGTTGACTTACGGTCAACTATGTGCTCATTACATTATGATCAGTGGATCATTGTTTTGCATTGCATTTGTTGTTACTTTTTTGATGATATGTGGTATATGAAAGTAATTTTGATTATATTGGAGTTTGGAGATTACCTAAATAGGAATTGGTTGCATGGTTCTTGGGAATATATTTATTGTTTAATGACCAGTTCAATCTGGATAATCTTGTAGCTTCTGAACTGTGTTCATCAATATTATCGATTAACATTAGATCTAGTATTAACTCCGCCCGTGTTACTTTGTGTAACATTGCCGGTCTCAAGCCCGGAAAGGAGGAGGGTTGAGTTAGGCCTCGAGCCCTCGACATCCAGCTTAAAACTCTTGTCGGAACCCTATTATGGTTTAACATTAGATCTAGTATTGATTTATAATAGGCACCTAATTCAATGATTAACCAAGTCTATTTTCATTTACTTTTAGTTATCGCGTTAGCATTGGGTAGTCATGTGTCAATCCCCGCCTTCCCCTCCTGTGGCTATTGGATCATATTGGACTGATGAGCATATTGTTATGTATCTGGACGAGATCATGAAGGGATCTCTGCTACCTGAGGATGTGATTGCAGATATGAATCCTTACCAGTTCAGCCCCTCTAACTTACCTGGTTAGTCAATCTCCTAGTTCTCTTTATGTAACTTATTTCCGAAATCATACTAAAATCCTAAGGATTTACAAGGATATCTGTTATGTAGAAGGAATTTGGTATCTACTGCACTCTGATGAGAAGAAAGAAACTGAACTGGGATCTTGGAAAGAAAAGGGAGAGGCATGCCGAATATATGAAAATTCAAAGATCACTGGTTGGAGGACAACTCGAGAATTTTTTCAAGGGCCACCTCTTGCTTTGAAAAAAACTGACTGGGTGATTCAGGAATACAAGATTACGCAGAATAAACAATGTGAACAGAATAAACTGATGGTATGTATTACAACCAACTCCGGGAGTCCTGTAGCCTTCTCTGTCTCCCTTCATTAACATGTATCCGGTTGGCTAAATGCAGGAGCAGGACTGCAGAATTCTGTGCAGAATTTTTAATTGCCGTGGAGAAGGTTCAAGTAGTGGTCTGCACTTAAAACTCAAGGATTCTGATGTAACTGAAAGGAATTTTTCAAATTCAAATTCAACTATACCAAGCATTGGAACTACGTGTGAACATAATCATGCCAGTTCCATGGTATGTTAACTATCTCTATCTTTCTCACGTACACTCACTAAACATGAAACGTCGACTCATCATTTTTCACTCTGATATAATGATGTTAACTAACTTCAACATTATTAATCTTTTAAGTTATTCTCAGATCTTCTAGTTGGTTGTAATAGATGTCTTGGTTCATCGCCTGTAATCAAACTTAAATAGAAGTTAGTATACGAGAACATTTAGGACAAGCAAGATCATGTCTGGATATCACAAACATGAATGAGTGCAATTTTGTTTTTGGGATTTATTCCCAGCGTTCTGGAAGATTTCAATACAATTACATGATGTCTTCTCACTTAATCATAATTACTGATTATGTTTTTGTCCTGAAAAACAACAAAGCAGAAGAACATGGAATTATCTGTGGCTGAAGAGAACCCACAGCCAGTTTCAGAAGCTCTTCTTGAGCTGGATTGTATCTTAAGAGGTGACTATTTGGAACTTGATGATCTAGTTGACGAAGAGTGGGGCTGCTCCAGTTCAGACAACTCTAGTTGTGTGAGCACCACGTCTGATGAGTGTTTTGATTCTTTGGCCCTGCTGCGAGACCTGGAGGATGATATTAACAAAGATATCCAGGAGAAGGCTTTTAACTCAAAGTTCATTGTGTCTGCGTCTGCCAAATCTGATAAAGTGATACTGCAGCCTGCGACTCAGGGTATGTTGATAAGAATTCTCTTTACACTTGTTCTTGGTATTATCCAATTGCATATCTAAAAAAATGCTGTTTTTAGCTTCGCTTTGTTTAAGCAAAATACTTATTCCACAACTCAGACTTCTGACCTCATGTCATACTGCAACAATCCTTACCATATCATGAAGACTCCCATCGTCATATAGTTTAGTTCAGAGTTAATTAAAACAGTTGAATCCTGCCAATTTATCTGTATATTGGTTTGATTCGTAAGGTAGAAAAACATTGTTTGTGAATTACTACAGGATTTATAGCTACTGCATTTGGGAGTGAGTCATCAGCGGAAGAGGTGGCCCATAGAAGGCAGAAGGGAGACCCTACTAATGAAGCTTCCACGTCCTGTCGCGACAAATCTGTTGCAAATGACGAAAAGGTTACTCGCAGCAAGAAGAAATTTAAGCAAAAGTACTTGTGCTTCTTCCCTTTCTAACTAATCAGATAACATGGATGTCAAGGTAGAAGAAGACGCTGTTTTATTTAAGAAACACGACAAACATCTAAGGAAATAATTGGAGTTGGATTCTGACTAATACTCCTCTTTTAGCTGCTAAAGTTTCAATGAGAATATTTGCAGGATGTAGAATGGGAGATAGTTGCAGTTGATCCTAGCAATGGTCAGAAGGCCTTTTCAACAAGTAGTATCATTTGTAGATTATCCTACTCTCTTGAAGTGACATTACACATATTTTCATTAGTATATATATGCTTTGTATTATGAACAGATGCTTGGTCATGAAGCATTCCACTATACATGTAAGCACTGCAGATTTATGAACTCGTTACGCGTCTTATCATTATCTTTATTACTGAAGATTCATTCACAAATATTCTTAGCGCTCCGCCCCCCTTGTATAGTAAGGGCCTAAGGGGAACTTTGATTGCGCGGCTAGATTGGGACTAAAAGCGAGATTGTCTACATATCCCTCTCTATAAATAGTTTTTCTTTGTTCTTATTTGAATGGTGTTCTTTGTTTGGATAAGTAGTTGATTCATGGAAGATAGGAAGATTTTAGAATATTCAGAAATCCAAATCAATAATGCAACCTAAAAGTACTCTTGTCTCATGCACGTTTGAATAATTGAAAATGATATTTGACAAGATGAAAAAGGAATCCTCAAAATTTGAAGAATCTGGTCTGCTTGTATCTTTCTTGCAACTAGGAGGTTATTGTGACATTTAGGCTTCTATAACAACCCTTGCAAAATAAAGTGTAAACCAACAAGTTACTCTATTATTTTTCACCTCAAAATGTGTTTAAGGACATACAAGTATTACTTTAACGAATATCGAATAAATGTAATCATTAGTAGTCGCATATTTACCCGCTTGCATCAGATATCGAGTAGTAATATTATTTACTTTAACCAATCTCATTTATCAATTTGGTGGTCAAATAATCCACTTTTTAATGTCAAATAAGGAGCGGATATTGAATTATTCGTGATCGTGGCAACAGAATGTTACAAACTTACCGTTTTTGGAAGTTTGAACTCTTGATTTCATTGCTAGTATATGTTATTATCAACTTAATACGTTATTGATTACTTGATTATGGACACTATGTACTATGTGACTGATAAATACATTTAGGTTAGAATGGGGAAAAGAAAATCAAAGTTGCAAGAAAAGGATTGTCACATAATTAATTAATTAATCAACTACTGTAATTGACTAATTGATAAACACCAAATCAACTCACACGTGATCAAAATTAGTTAAGATCTGGTTAGGAAATATTTTCCATGATGGATTAGTCCTATGACAATACCTATACATTGAATTACTTTAATATTATAAAAAATACTCAATATTTTGAGTTGAATTTTTTATCACAAATTTAATTTCATAATTTTATTTTATTGTGATTTCAGTATTTAATTAAAAATTATCAACGATCAAAGTTTTGTTTTGAAAATAAAAAATTTCAATTAAAATAATTTTTGTTGGATTATCTCTTTAAACTTTAATACTAATTAATTTTTTATGAAACTCTACCCACCCCACCTAGTTATTTGCCTTTTATTGGTAGTCTTTTTGTTGGGTAAAAAGTTGGTACTGTGTCACATACTACATTACTAATATCTCAATTGCAAAAAATATCTTTCAATTTACTCCCTCCATCCCTTTATCTAAAGTCCCTTTTTTATAAATAAAAATTTATTTTTAAAGTCATTTTACCAAATTAAATAAAAAAAAGTAGAGGAAAAATTATATTTGTGAGATAATTCAAATATTTCTTAAACTTTATAAAAAAATTAAACTTAATTGTGGCATAACTTAATTTGAATAAAAAGTTATAATACTAACATCATAATATATTGACATTCTATATTTTTGTATAACTTTCATCAAACATTATACGGAGTACTATACATAGAAATATATTTGAGTTCCAAATTTAAAAATTAAATATCAAAATACTAGAGAAAATTTTGAAACAAAGGAGCAGTATTTAACTATTTTATTATGTTTCACCCTTATTTGGACAATTTATTAGCTATTTATTA
The DNA here is from genome assembly GCA_019722365.1 of Lithospermum erythrorhizon. NCBI lineage: Eukaryota > Viridiplantae > Streptophyta > Magnoliopsida > Boraginales > Boraginaceae > Lithospermum > Lithospermum erythrorhizon. The sequence continues at coordinate 79,070 of JADFUC010001789.1, read as the reverse complement.
AAAATGTGAAATCGTCATACCAAATATTTGATTTTAATATTTAACACTAGTTATTTTATCAACATCCTTATTTCTCTCTTTATTGTGTGATTGATTTTTGTTGAGCAAACATAGCAAAACCAGAAGCTGAAGCAGTTCAAAAACCACTGCAAAATCTTCTACTGTACTCCCATGTTTTTTGCTTCTCATTCTGCAATAAAATTTAATTCTTGGCATTGAATTTTGTTGGGTTTTACTATTTATTTGTAAAGATTGAATATTTATTATCTATGATTTAATACTTGCATTTTGCTTCACATTTTTCAGCAAATTTTGGATTCTTGGATTGAATTTTTATTGGGTTTTACTATTTATTTGTAAAGATTTAATCTTTATTATCTGGGGTTTAATACTTTTACCGTACTTACATTTGCATAATTTTGGATTTTTGGTTTTGAAATTTTGTTGGGTTTTTCTATTTATTTGTAAAGATTGAATCTTTATGGTCTTTTTTTCTAGTTATTTGTAAAGATTGAATTTTATTATATGGCGTTTGGTGAAATTTATGTGTAATGGTAAAAGGGTCAAGTTTGGACCTGATTGGAGAGACTTTGATGCTAAAAGGGTCAACAAATTTATGTCTAAGCTTGGCTTTGGTCTCATTATTTTGGAGGTAAAAATCCAATTTTTTTTTTTAATTGCTTTACCTTGTTTGAATTATTGTATGATGAAAAATATAGTTGGTTTTTAGTTCACTGTTTTTGGGTTTAATTAAGACTTATTAAGGTTAGTTGTAATTGTTATAGTTTAGCTTTTTTATTATGTTTAGTAATTGGTTTTGGTTTGGGGGGTTTAAGGTAAGAAGCAAAGTTACTAACTTCTTATCTATTGTGAAGTATAGATAGTGTTTGCAGTTCACTCTTGGTCAATTCGGGACCGTCTTATTGTTATCAGAGGGGTAATGCTACGTATTATCTGAGCCCCCGCTTAGGCGAGAGACTCTTCAAAGGCGTTGGGACATGATGTGATAATGATAACATTCCTTAGAAATTTCCTTTTTTCGCTTTGATTGTTTCCCTTTATGACTGTGCAATTCTAATTCTTCTTATCTTAAGTAAATTTACATTCGTTAGAATTTGCCTTTTTTTGCTTTTACATTGGTTCCTTTTTCTGGTTGTGCAATTATTGTGCTTCTTATCTTCAGTAATTTTGTGTTTCCATTCACCTAATTAAATACCTCAGCATAATCTTAGAATACAAACAATTCACCTTTTGGATCGAATGATTCCGAGCATGTTTCCCATCCTGCCATGCTCCTCGTTTACACTTGTATGGTTCTTCTGAGAACTTTTATCGGTAGGATTTAACTTTGGAGGGGTGGGGTTAGTTGCAGAGAGATGATATGGCGTGAAGTATTGGTTATGTATGAGTTATCCTCTTTGTTTGTAGTTTTGTTTTAACAAAGCTCTAAGCCTTGACTCGAAGAGTTTATATTATTTAATTTTGGTATAATATTGATATTAAGTGCTTTATCCTGTGTTAGGTTTTATTGTCATTGTTGTGGTTGGGAGCTGCTTTGGACACAACCCAGGAGCACATAGTACATAATCAAGAGTTAGAAAAGAAGTATATTGGATCACATTCTTGTATCCATGATCAGATAACTGAAAAGCGGAAAAGACCTGGTGGAAAGTTGTTTTCTGTTACCTCTCAGGTGTATAAGGCATCTGATAGTTCGAGGACCCTTCACCGCAGGGGAAGATCATTGCTTTCTAAAAATGAAGAGCCTAGGACACAAAAGGATGAGAAGCACCCTATAAGAATTTATTTAAATTATGATGCAGTTGGACATTCATCCAATAGAGACTGTAGAGGTGTTGGTGACACTGTGAAGGTGAGTCTCCGCTATTTTGTTGACATGAAGATATGCACCCTGATGTTTTACTAAATTTTTTTCTTCTTCTGGTTTTTCTTGATCAGCTTGGCGAACCACCGGGAGCTTCATATTCTGGCGGGCCTTCTTGTGATCCACATGGCGATCCCCCAGTTTATGGCGACTGCTGGTACAACTGTACTTCATATGATATTGTTAGGGAGGACAAAAGGCATAGGCTTCACAAGGTAGATAATATGACTGGACATACTTCACAATAGGTCGATAGCATATGTATACTCAGAAGCTTATGTTCGTTGCTCGTCCGTTCTAGATTATATATTAGTATATGTTTCCATTATTCTATTGCACTACATTAAGGTCTTCTTTTAGCTGAGTCTTCCGACAGTTAATTGGGAGACAAGTACTGATAAATTCAATCATCTTCCAGAGCTTGAAAATATCTTTTAATGCTTTGTGTAGTAAAATCATATTGGTAATTGTTTTTGTAGTTGGTGTCTACGAGTAGCATACTATAATGCCAATCTTAACTGCTATCTTCGAGATCTAACTTGAAGCTATGTCATTTACTATTATGCAATAATGAGTCCCATGTTCTTTATTCTTCTCACTGGTCTTTGTTGAAATAATCATATGCAGGCTCTGGGCCAGACAGCGGATTGGTTTAGGCGAGCCTTGGCTGTTGAGCCCGTGCAGGGAAATTTGCGGTTGAGTGGATACTCTGCATGTGGGCAAGATGGTGGTGTACAACTTCCAAGACAATATGTTGAGGGTACATTTTTAGTTATAGGCATAACTGCATTTGTGTTGAGTACTTAAATGTATTTGTAAAATCAAATAAACTTATTATCTTGATTTCCCTTTCAGAGGGCGTTGCTGATGCAGATTTGGTACTTTTGGTAACAACACGGCCTACAACAGGAAATACTCTTGCGTGGGCTGTGGCTTGTGAAAGGGATCAGTGGGGTCGTGCTATTGCCGGTATATTGATACTAAGAAAAGCTTATTTCTTATACACCATTTAATTTATTAGAGATCAAAGGGAAAAAAAACATTAATTTAAGCGTTCTTCATTTGTTTACAGGACATGTAAATGTTTCTCCTCGTCACTTGACTGCAGAAGCAGATATTTTACTTTCGGCCACTCTTATACATGAAGTGAGTCATCTATAACTATCCATTCAAGATGAAGCTATGAAAATATCCCCTTAGGTCAACTGATAGTTTTTTTTTTGTATAGGTGATGCATGTTCTTGGGTTTGATCCCCATGCATTTGCTCATTTTCGGGATGAGAGGAAGAGGAGGCGTACACAGGTAGTTGATCAGCATGTCTTTTCATTCATTCATATAAGACTGAATTGTAGGCAATAGGACAGAATGTAATACTGTGGTATAATCTAACTTCATCTATCTTCTATTCAGATAATTTTGTACTGATTTGTTTCTTAATCGAAAAGTGTTTTTGAACTCTCTCACTCATGTGTTAATGAAACTCCTGAGGAAGGTGTCCTCTTCGCATTTGGAAAACATTGATATTGGTAGTTTAATTTGATATATGTTGACTAGATATGTGAAAGTGGAGGCTGCAAATGTAATATATGAAAAGAGAAGTATTGAGATTGGTGGAAGTTCATTTGCATGAAATGGATAGCTTGCACTTTGACATAGTTTATTTTAAGTATTGTTCTTGTATGGTTGAGCTTGTTTAATCACTCTTAACTGTATCTGCTGTACAGAGGCACTGAGCTAGTGTTGTGTAACTCATGGTTGGTAAGGGACTCATGGTCAGTAAGGGGTTATGGATTTACTTGTCCTTATCATATTTTTACTAAGTATCATAAAGTTGCTCAAGTTCAAAGTTGGGTTTTTATCTTGCTGCACTAATAAAGTAAAATAAACCTGTCCAACAACTGAGTTTCTTCCCATAGGTCACTGAGCAATTAATTGATGACAAGCTTGCCCGTGAAGTTACAAGAGTAGTTCTTCCTCGGGTTGTCATGCACTCACGTCATCATTATGGGGTATTGTCATGCTCCTTTACGTTTCCCTTTGTATTGTGTTGCTGGATATTATCACTTGTGGAGCCTTATGCCTTTACTCATTGAAAAAGCTCTAATGTGGTATGAACGGCCATGCCAGGCTTTCTCGGGAAACTTCACTGGCTTAGAGCTAGAAGATGGTGGTGGTCGTGGCACATCAGGTTTGTAAATATATGAACACCTATAAAATGTACACATGATTGGACTAATGTTGGCGGTGAAAGATCCGAAAGGCTATTGTAAATAATTATTGTCATTTGATTTGTCTCCTAACTATCATGTCGTTCATAATTTCCTACAGGATCACATTGGGAGAAAAGGCTATTAATGAATGAGATTATGACAGGATCAGTTGATGCAAGATCTGTTGTCTCGAAAATGACACTTGCTTTACTTGAGGATAGTGGATGGTACCGAGCAAATTACAGTATGGCTGAGCGCCTTGACTGGGGCCTCAACCAAGGAACCGAATTCGTTACGTCTCCTTGTGATCAGTGGAAGGGAGCATATCACTGCAATACAACTAAGCTATCTGGATGCACATACAACAGAGAGGCTGAAGGGATGTAGAGTAACTGTGTATAGAATTAGGTTGAACAGAAAAAATAGAAAAAGTTGTAGAGTGAAACAGCAATGCTTTGAGGCACATGGCCTTTGAATGAAGCTTTAAACATTCATCTCCTGTCTATTATCATATGCTTTAAATTGCAAGTTTATTGTATGTACTGGCATCCGAGCCTACCCTAGAGATGTTAAACGAATCGAGTTACTCGAAAGCAATACTTCTGATGTTCCATGGAAGAAGTAATACTGTACAGTACATGCATTCAGAAAATGATTAATAATACAAAGAATAAAACTTGCAGTTTCCTTATGGGATTACATGGTTTATCAAACTACTTGTAGAAGGTGAGCTTTGTTCACTAGGCCATGAATCAGGAGTAGAAGCTTTGGAGGCTAAATCCTCAGTGATATCCATCGAGTCTCTATAGTGAAACGAGTCATTATTATCTGTCTTGAGTTGTTTCTCACTTGCATTGTATATCGGAGATGCATGATGAGGAGTGTTCAATAAAGATGTAAAACATACATCTGAGTTGGGCCACTGGTTCAGCCTAATTTGTTCCAATTCTATCGCGACTTCCATCATTGATGGCCTCGCGTCTCTGTGAAAGGCAAGGCATCGAAATGCCATTTCCGCCACCTTATGCAATGAAGGACGTGTCCAAGGATCCATGTCTGGTTGGAGATATGGATCGATGATCTCTTCTAACCTCCCCTTCCCTATTCTGTCAACAGCAAGAGCAGACAGATTTATCTCGTTCTGAGCTCTTGAGAAGTCTACTGCCTTTAGTCCTGTTATGATCTCAACAAGAACAACGCCAAAACTGTAAACGTCGCTTTTGTCAGACAAATGGAAGTCCTGATGATATTGGGGGTCTAAATACCCTGGAGTTCCTTGAGGCGCGGTTGAAATGTGTGATGTCTCCATCATACACCCAAGTCTCGAAAGACCAAAATCGGCTACTTTTGACTTGAAGTTGTAATCCAATAATATGTTGCTGGATTTGATATCTCTGTGAAATATAGGTGGATGCATAGCATTGTGGAGATAGGCTATTCCTTGAGCTGTTTCAGCAGCAACTGCGAGCCTAACATGCCATGTAAGTCCATCGCCCTTTTCTCTTCGAAGATGCTGGGACAACGTTCCATTGGGCATGTACTCATAGACGAGGATTTGCTCGCCTTTCTCAATAGAGCATCCGAGGAGGCGAACAAGATTGGGGTGCTCAACAGATGACAAGAGCTTGATCTCGTTTATCACTTGGTCTATACTCCCAATGTCTCTATGCTTGATTCTTTTGATTGCTGCCCATGAATCATTCTGTAGTCTTCCTGAGTATACTGTTCCATAAGCCCCATTGCCAAGTCTCTGCTTATCACAGAAGAAATTTGTAGCTTTCTCAATTTGCTTATAAGGATATATTGGAATAGTGATTCCTGTGACATTGCATAGCTGACGCTTTGTTTTGCTTCTATTGTTTCGAATATTTCGTCGTCGGATGCAACAACAAATTAGACCTAAAGTGATCATCAAGCAAGCACCTACCATAACACCTGCAGGAGTTCAAGATTAAGTGAAAAATGCAGCTAACACGTTAAAAGGCGTCGGGCCATTTTGATCGAAATGGGAATGTTAAGAAAGGTTAGTGACGTCTGGTGTTGTTAGCCTTTATATATACTATATGTAGTCTTTCATCTAGATATACAATATTAAGATATACATTTAAAGAGGGTTTAGTGAATTACCACCAACAAGAACAGCAACTCTTGTAGTGCCTCCACATTCACCTGACATGTAGTTGGATGGGCTGCATGATGTGGATTCTGTTTAGCAAAAGAAGAGAACAAGAAACAACTTAATTATTGAATAATTTATATATCAAATTGTTTGATAATTTTGTTAGTAAATTTAAAACAATAGGAGTAATACAATTCACCTAATTTAAGGTCGGAGTTTGGTTTAGTGGTTAATTACTCTTTGTAAGAAGAAAGGTCGAGATAGAGACAAAATTGCGGGATCAAATTTTGACGTTAAGGTTAAAGTAAAAGTTTTACATAATTTTATTATGCATAAAACTATAAATGAGTCGAGCCATTCATAGAAGACTTTTTTTTTTTTAATTTGTCCCCTTATTTATGCATATTAGATGCCCTTTTGACAAATCTGTGGGTCCATAAGAATACATAATTGAGGACAAGCATTACTAAAGAAATGCAAGTAGACTTGAGAATCATGTGTTCCTCCGCAATTAACTGAGCATGCAGTACATTTCTTAATTTGATTGCTTTGACAAAACGGCAGAGAATATTTGCTCACAAATTATGCAATCTTGTTTGGATGTGAAATTATTCCTAAGGTTTGACTTGTGCCATAGACCAGAGATATGAATGTGTTAGTGATGATCATGATGTTTTATTTCCAGGTCCACCTAAAAATTTAATGAGTTCATTATCTTTTGGGACAGGGAATTATTAGTTGGTGGAACAATGAATATGTTTGGTTAGTTGACCTGACTAATGCTATGTTAGGATCACATGTTTCCTAAAAAGAAGGGAATGAAGTAATATTTTCACTAATATGTTTTCATAATATCATATAATACGAATAATAAATCGTATAATCATACAATACGACGTGATGAATACGCTAAGATAAAACACATAATGAAGATCGGTAGTAAGATAGAGATTCACAACCTAAAAAATGATTAGGTTTCATCACAATAAATCAAAACCCCATAAATAAATAATAACGACAAGTTTTAAAATGGTTCCACACTACAAATGAACAGAAAAGGCATTGAAACAATGATAGATTTTCCCATGCAACATGCATCAGGAGGCCTTCAATCACAAAAATCATGGCATAACATATGGCAAAAAGATTTAATGTAACCAATAAAATTATTTTCCTTTCTATAGCAAAACAACCAAATTCCTAAATTTGACAACCAATGGCACCAAAAGTAGACCAAAAGGTAACCAATATGTATGTACAATGTCATTTCTAAAAGGTCAAGATTTTAGAGTAATATTATGATTTCGATTCTTTAGGAACGATAAAACAATATCATGTCATAATGACTTTAAAAGGCTTTGTGTCTAAGCAATGTAAGTATTATGGTCATGCCCATGTTACTCATGTGATTAATAAAGTTGTTTTTGAATTAATCCAAAATGAAAATATATGAAATAAATAAAAATTCTGAAGCATACCTTTGAAGCAACCTGAACCATCTCTGTACCCATTTCCACCATACCCTTCCTTGCACCGGCACCGGAACCCCAAGCGGCCGGAGAGAGGCGCCACTACTTTAGTACAATGAGCATGCTTAGAACATCTGCAACCACCATGAAGCCACCACCCAAGTTGAACAAACTGAACCTCTAATGAAACAGCCGAGTCATTAACACTACCCCCCAAATGCTCCACAGATATAGCCGACAATATAGTTCCACAATCACTCCTGGTGATAAAATATATAAAGAGATAATTTACTTATGAAATTTTTTTGTTCATTAATTTAAAATCGTCACACTAACGGTTCTATGGTAGAATAAATATTTGTTAGTTGTCAGTATATATATATATAATTATATATAGACGAACCAAATATTAAATTCTAAAAATACTATAATTGTAAGTGTACTAATAACAATGAAACACATATGGAAAATAGTTCAATATCACTAACTACTAATTAGTTTCTTAATATGATGAATAGTATTATATTACCTGGCCAAGTTATCATAATCAAGAAACATGGTTTTATTGTTCTTTTCATAGTAACAACTCATTGAATTATTCCCACAATGTGGAAACTCAAATTGAGTTTCCACAACTGTTGAAGGGATCATGCATGGTTCAACAACAGAGGAACAGTTTTGTAGTAAAATGCCATTTTGTGAAGTTGGGGCAAAGTTGTTTGAGAAGAGATGATGGAGGGTTGAGTTCATTGGACGATTGCATTTTGCTGGAAGGTTGACTAGAATGGTGTCTGATGAAATGGATTGGATTTTGAAGTTGTTGATGGACATGGTGTTGTTTGAGGTGCAGTTTAGCCGGATTTCACAGCCGGAGGAGAACCCGAATGGGTACTGGAGGTGGTGGTTTGCACCGCATGATATCGCACCACCTCTCGCTCGGCGAGCGCAGGCGCAGTAACGGTGCTACTAAGAAGGTAATAATAAAAGACGAGTTTAAGGACAAAGAGTATCATTGTTTCATCGTGCCCAAATTAGGAGAATAAGATGGTTTTGGTGTTTCATAGAAAAGTCAAGTTGGACAAATTGTTTTATGGGAAAGTTGGACATAATTTTGGGACAATGAAATGGTTTGGTGTTTTTGAAATTTCTAATCCTCAAGAATGGGGTCTAAGGTGGATTATGAATCGGAAAAAGGTAGGGAAAAGACGAAATTTTGGTCATCTCACCTTGATAGTAGTTTTGATATTTGATGTTGATTAGGTAAATTAGGTCTACCACAGACCAATTATAGTATTAAGGCAACTAATCAAATACTTAATTTACAGAGTAATTACTGGTAATCAAATAATCAATTTAATGCCGTATGAAGTTGTTTCATGTTTTTGAAATGCTACCAATCAATTTGCACTGTAATTTTTATTTTACCTACTAACATGCTGCCAAATTTCGCGATCGCTTTTTTTTTATATATCTATATGGTGGGAGTTGCCGGTGTATTGGGCACTGCTTTGTTATGTGCTATCCACGATGCTACTGTAAAAAATACTTTATTTGAAGATGATGATTACAAGAAATACATTCACGCTTTTAACCCATAGTTTGAAGAAACTTATTCAATGGTCACCGCTAATCGCTTTTGGTCTCAAATGTTTGGGGTTGCTTTTTTCGATAAATGTTGGTTACATTTCTTTATGTTATTCGTACCAGTAACCGGTTTATGAATGAGTGCTCTTGGAATAGTCGATTCGCTGAGCCTAAGCAAGGTTTGGCGACTTGAGCTTTCGTGAAATTCGCCAATGGGAAGCTCGTGAATTTGAGACTTTCTACACCAAAAACATTCTCTTAAACGAAGGTATTCGTGCTTGAATGGCTGCTCAAGATCAGCCTCATGAAAATCTTATATTCCCTGAGGAGGTTCTATCACGTGGAAACGCTCTTTAATGGAACTTTAGCTTTAGCTAGCCGTGACTAAGAAACTACCGAAGTGATATATATATTCACTCAAAAAATAATCTAATTTAGATTTCATTAGTCCAAATTAATAAATGATACAACATTAATTAACACACATAAATTTGAGTTGAACTAAAATATCAAAGTCAATAATAAAGTATATTGAAGAAAAACATGTTCTTACTAAATATTATAAAGCATATACAAACATCTTTGAATTTAAAATTTATGTATTCAATCATCAAAAATAAAAAGTACACAATTTTTTAGGAATGGAAGGAGTAACATACTAACAATCTAGAAGAAATGGACAAAATAATCTTAATAAATAGCCCATTGAATTACTCTTTAGTCTCCAATCTAAAAGGATCTCACTCATTTTCAATTGAATGGCATACCTTGATATTTGATCTAGATTATATATATATGTTATCATGCCATTTGTTTAAATTTTAATAATGGCATAAATAAAATGATATGATGATCAAACTGAACGTGCTAAGTTGTAATACTACACTAGTAAGTAGTAGAGATGGAACTACTACGAAATTGCAATTTACATCCATACATAAGAAAGAGATATTCTATACGTAGACTATTACGCTCAACTCGAGGTCTACTAAGTGAAAATTCAACGATTAGTGGCTGCAGGTTCCTCGTTACAGAAGTAATAGTCTATACCTCATTTCTAACTCTAAAGCACTACAAGAGAACAATAAGTAAAAATTCGACTCGTGTCATTGCAAGGATTCGAATCCGAACCTCGTCATTATAAGTAATAATCATGAACACTAGACATCCCAGTAGTTATTTGCCACCTGAGTTGTTCATGCATACTTATCTAAGGAGCAGCAAAAGCATTATCAACCCATCTGATCTGAGAAGAGCTTCCCTTCTCATTCTTGGTAGCAAAAGTGTAGCTAATAAGTCTCTGGAAAAAACCCTTAGCCTTGTTTGCTCGCTTTCGCTGTCGAATTCTCCTGAGAACAGTTTCTTTGTCAAGTGTTGCAGTAGTATGAGCAGGCTTCAAGTATAGATGACTTGTAACCTTCAGGCTTTTGTTGTTGTTCTCATTCGCTTCTTCATCTAGTAAAAATTCTATGTTGTTTTCCTCAGCTCCTAAAGGGGTAGCAGCATATTGCTGTTTCTTGGATGTTATAGAGGCCATATTGTTACCATAGGCCAGTTTTCAGATGATGTTTTTGAAAATGTTTGTGTTCAAATGATATAGGCTAACTAAGAATCTGATTCTCTTGGGTTAATAATTTGGATGAAAATGACAAAGATGCATGCCAACAATCTAACTTTCGACTAAAGGTTGATAATGGGTGAAGCATCTTCATAAATTATCACAATAATGATAATCAAGGATGGATTCAAATCAAACCTTATCCTACCAAGTATAATCGGCTATACGAATATTACATCTTCAATTAATCATATTTTGGATCATCCATTTTGTTAATTTCATAAACTCATAGTCATTTGATATAATATCTGTCCAACTCTTTTTCGATCTACCTTTACATTTATGTCTGTTTGCGACTATTATAGCTTCACATTTTTGGACTGATGCATCTATTGAACCTCTGATTACATGACCATACCATCTCATAAATTCCCCCCAATTGGAACAACCCCCATTTTCACACGAATCGCTTCATTTCTAAAACTGACTATTTGTTGCGCAAGAAAAACCAAAAATTATAGAGGTAATTAAAATTAAATTTTTCGGGGGTGCGTGCCCTCTTTATCCCCATTGATTCCGTCAACAACAAATATTCCAGAGTTAGAAATACTATCCATCAAAATATTCTTATCAAGTAAACAAAATTCTATGTAAATGATCACAATTACAATGTGTAATGCACAGCTACTATTAAGAAAACAATTCTTTTTAACAACCAAGTCTCAAGATATCATTAACGTCTCCTAAGAAACAAAGTAAATACAACTCCAAGCATACAACTGGTTCTTGGATAACGCATTACACATACACTGTTCAATGACAGCCTAACATAGCAATCTAGCTTTGGAAATTTAGAAGTATAGAACTGTTTGTCTAGCTGAGACAGTTAAGCCTGTGTCGATACCAGAAAATATTTCTCCACAGCCACGCAGAACAACTTTCAGGACTGATAGATTGAACATATTTTTGGATGAAGTGGAGAACTATCAGGACTAATTGATGGAAGAATTAAAGACCAAGGCAGCATAACTACCTGCATTTCTCCCACGATGGCGGATCCCTCTATTTTTGTGGGCGTTTCATTTTCAAAAGATGTGAAACACCAGCAATAACATGATGGCGACTATGTGGAACTCCAGTCTTTGCGAGCGCCATCCCATTCTTGTCCAGCAGAACAAAGCATGGCACATAATTTATATCATAGTGAAGAAGCTACAATTACAATTTCAAAATAATTAGAAACCACTTGCTGATGAAATCCTCCAATCCTCGAATCCAACTATTTACCAACTTTGTCGCAAATACAGGTAGAAAAAGATGGTGGATTGTGATTTCACTTTTTAGGGTAACAAGATTACTACTCAGTACTCACCCATGATGGCTCATTATATTACCTACGCTTTTTTCTGCTTTGTCATCCCAGGGGTTGAGGCTGCGTAATATCAGGCCGCTAACGGCTTCATCGAACTTTCTTGGCGTCGAGATGTTAATGTTAATTGTATAACAACTGATCCCTTTTGAGTCCCACTAATATGAAGCACTACATGACTACAAGACAATCACAACCACATATAGCCATAATAGAAAACAAAATCCCATTACTTCCTCCAGTTTTTAGTTGTCGTTTAACATTTCTTAGCGTAGATTAAGAAAAATAAAAATTTACTCAAAAGTAAGTTGATAATGTAGAATGATAATTAATTGAAACTATATTAGTAATTGGCCGATAATTTAAAGATAAAAAGTAGTCAAAAAGTAAATTAAAAATGTAAAAGTGCAATTTATTATTTTAAGCAACCAATATTTTGAAAGCAAGGGTACATCTTTAAAATGACAAGCTAACATAGCGAAGGAGAGAGTGAAAGCGGAATCATGCCAGTAACGACAATTCCTGTATCGGGGAAAGCACAAAGTAGTTAATCTCGGGGAAAGCACCATGGATTGTCGCGTTTGAAACTTAGCAAAACCAGCCATGGCTTGGCTAACGTGAAGAGAGCAGCATCTAATTCTTTAGCAATCTAGTTCAAGTTCTTTACGTGAGATATGTCCGGACACGGAGGGAGTATTAAAGATTATATGGAAATGAAGATACCTCAGGCAACCATTGCTCATTTTCAGCATCAGCCATGACAATATTAACCCAATCAGAATTCCTATTCTCAACTTCATTCACAAAAGGGGCCAAAGAATTACAAAGACTGCATTTTGGTGAGTAAAACTCCAAAACAGTTGCATCTTTCCCACTAACCAAAGCTAATGCAAATGCCCTTTGCTCTACTTCAGCTTGCTCTTCACTACTCAACTTCTTAGTCTTCTTAACAACATTTTCTTGATTATTTATTGCATTAAAAGCATTTATTGCTAAAGAACCTATGGTTTTTGCAGATTTGAATAACCATGGTGTATCAAATTCACATGGACTTTGAGATTTTGAGGATTTGGGATTTTGAGTGGTTTCTTGATTTGCATCCCATGGAAATTTTATGCAAAATTGGAAGTTTTTTGCAGATTTTGACATTAATATGGAGGTAAAAATTGGAACTTTATAGCTCAATTGAGAATTTTGGACCTTTGGTATTATTATTATTATTATTTTTTGTGAGAGTTTGGAATAATCAAGAATTAAGATGAAAAAAATTGTGTACTTTAAAACTTGAGTGGCATTTTATCGAACAGATGGGGAACATTCTTGAAAAGGAGGGGAACTAAGTTACCTCAATTGAAATGAGTCAATTTGTTTTGTTTGACAAAGGATTGGATGGTGCCATGTTGAATCTATAATATTAGTAGTAGTATAATTTATAAAATTTAAATTTTAAGAGGTAATTAAATAAGTATAAAATTGATATATAAATCACAATTTATTTTGATTTAATCCAATAGTGATAGATCAACAAGACCATTGAGTTAGGAATTACAATTCATTATCAATAATGACTTCTTTTTTAAAAATAAAAATAAAAAAATTAGCGTTACGAATAGCAGAATCTGAAATTACTTATTAGAGTGAGTCTTTGAAGAAAATAAAAAATAATAATCGTCAGCGAAATTGGTAGTAGATCATATATTATCAAACTCAGACATTGGAATCCATTACCAACTTAATGAACATTAAGAAAAACATAGACAAATTCATATAGGGAGAAGGAAATCAACAAGGTAATTCGCATATTATTATAGTATCATTTTGCTAATTCATTGTTTTGTTGAAATATATTGTGGATTAATTGGCAAATCAGTCTTTGGATATCCTAAAATAGTCAAATATTTTATTTTTGGTTTTTGGATATCCTAAAATGAACCAAACAACTCATGAACTACATCGTTTAGCATATGTCGGACCCGATGTTCGCTGACTTAAATCTTTGATCGATTAGAAATGTCTACTATTTTGATGGGGATAAGATGAGATTATTAAGATGATACATGCAAAATTATTGTTAATTGTTATCAAGAGATTAGAGCAAGAAGAAACTGTCCTAAAATCATCAACAATTCTAATCTAGAAAGCATATGCAGGGTAAGGCAATATAATACAGTAAACCATTTCAAGAACTTATTTCAATTAAGAAGTTTCACATTCTAGACCAATGTTTAACAAATCCCTTAAAGAACTTCCTCTTCAGTTAGTCAAAATCCACTTTCATCACCCCACTTTGGAATACAACAATTACATACCACATGCCCAACCTCACAACAGAAAGATGAACCAATGCTCATTGTGGCATGGCTACTTTCTTTGGCATAATCTATTTATTCAATTCACTTGCTGCTGATGGGGGTGAGTAGCATACATGGGATAAGCTCCATATGGTGACGCATACATGATTGGATCGTGAGGTGGTGGCATCGGATAACCATATCCTTCGTAGACATGTCTTCCGTAGTATGCACCAGTTCCATAGTCGGCTCTTATCTGCAAAATCCAAGAACTAAACCATCACAATTCACAACAGCATAGGTCACTGAATAGCTTATAAGTCTCACCGAATATTATGTCTACGGTATGTGACCTAACTAGTTTCTATAAACCTTGTTTCTGAAACATTAGGGGAAGTAATACATGTTTGTTTCCTTGATTGCGTCCCCAGGATAGGCGCACACTTTGCTTTCCAATCACAGTACCATTCAACTTTTGTAAAGCTTCCTCGGCATCACTTCTGCAAAATCCATTAATGAAAGCAGTTGGATTATAACTTGAATATATTTCAGTGTTTCTTTAAAAGTAGATCTATCAATTCATTAATTGAATGTCTCACTACTCAAAAAATTTATAGACGAATTACACAATGCAATTGAAACTATGTTTGTTCTTCGTTTGAACATCAAGATCGATGAAATTGATATTTAGATATCTAACTGAACATAAGACAAGGTAGAGACCGTTATTTTAACTCATAATTTACCTGTTTGCGAATTGTACAAAACCGCATCCTCTTCCAATAGGTATCTTGACAGAAACTATTTCACCATAGTTTGAGAATGGTTGCCTGAGATCCTCATCACTGACATTAGGATCTAGCCCTCCAACAAAAATCTATAATTGAAATTAAATTACTTGATATCAGTCAAGAACATCCAGAAAAGTGGAGACATGGAGAAATAAAAGATCAGATATAACGAACTGTTGTATTCATAGAATCTCCTTCTTGTCCTGAGGTCCGATTTGAATATCCACCTATCATAATAATACTATAATTAGAACTATAAGAATATTCAAATCATAACTTGAATATCATATGACCCTACTCAGTTCTCACCGATAAGCTAAAAATTGTACTTCCTCCATTTTCATTTGAATGGTCTATAAATTGTGTCCATATTCATGTCACTCAGATAAAAACAGAGTAAGTATAGCATTCTAATTTAGTTCCTTTTCATCCCCTGTGACCCAATTAACAAGACTATATATGCACATTTATAAATTCCATAGTATGATGATAAACTATTTAAAATGATTAGCTCATAAAGCTAAAATGACGATGATCAATTATTTGGAGAGGATTAGCACGCAAACTACCTTCTGATCTATGTAAATCTTAACAAAGAATCTCATAATTTAGACACCTCTACTCTACCTCTTAGATCATTCTTGGTAGTGGTAGATCATAATGCTAATGAAACGAAATGTTCAAAAATGATAATTTTTTGAAAATTAGACGATTGATATTCCTATCCATTAGACAATTATATACCTGGCCCTGGAGATGGACAATATTGTTGGTATCCAGATTTCCTAGGAGTTGCAGGACCGATCCGCATAGGCCTACTTGAGCAATAAACACCATTCATTTCATTCAACGCCTGCGTTCTTTCATTGTCATCTCCAAACCTGACAAATCCATAGCCTTTAGAGCGATTGGTATTGGCATCAATCACAACTTTAGCCCCTTTAACCGAAGGATATCGTGTAACAAAAGTTTCATGAAGCAATGCATCAGTCACATCCGTGGCTAAATCTCCCACGAATATAGAAAGGTCTGAACCATTATTATTGTTGTTATTGTTCGATGATGATCGTTTATCTCCCATGCTGAATGTTGCCCAATTTATCCGGAATGGTTGGTCTGTGTTCGGCATAACTGAATGTGGATACATCTGTAGGACTTTCTCAGCAGCCGCGTGTGTGTTGAATTCGACAAAACCATATCCCTCGGAGAAGCCAGTTTGCTTGTTGCGGATTACCTTTATGGAAGCCACCTGAAGGCAGGGGAGAAGAGTAGAAGATGAAAGGAGTGTTAATGCATCTTGATGAGTTTTTAGATCATTGAACTCATTACTAAACAAAATTAGTTATATGTAACTTGCAATCGCCAATGCAGTACAACGACAACAACGAGCCCCAACAACTTTGGAGAGGCTCCCGTCTAAGCAGGGTGATCGGATAATATGTACACAACCAGGAGCGGTGTCATGATGTGAACATAGGAGGGGCCAAGGCCAAGTTGAAACAAAATAAAAAAATAATTTAATTGATTAAACTAGAAACACAGTTTACGTCTACGCTTATCACGAAGAACATGTACCTTAAACCTCAATTTTCAAATGAACTTGATGATGAAACGATTGTATCGACAGTACATTCGAGAAGATAAGTAGGATATTAGATATTATATGAGAATGAAGCTTTGTAGAATTGGGAACTAGTGGAGTTATGGTGAGAAAAATCTTGAGACCTATTATATTTAAATCATTATATATTAACATGTAACATTATATAATGAAGTGAGAATTATTTATTTGTAGTCTTGCTTTCATGAAAATTGGGGGATAAGTGCGTGGTCGTCCCCTTTGGAAGGACTCACGTAGTTGTATTTGTCATTTGTACAAGCTCTTAATTCTCATTATCCCAAAGCTTTCAAAGATTTGGCATATTAAATTATATTGCACAATTACATTAAAATAAATTAATAAACATTGGTAAAAATACAGTATATAACATAAAATCTCGTACTGAATTTGATACATATTAATATTATTTCATAAATCTTAATATAGTCAAATTTTTGTGTTATCGACCCTTAATCTTGAAATATAATTGAATAAATCGAAAATACTTCGTTATCTGGCACAGGCTTCTTTATCCCCAATGTGAAGTTTTTTTATCTATTGTGACATAAACTAGTATATAATATTTAAAACATTCGTGAATCGGTCGGAAATAACGATCAATTCAAAAACAACATTGATGGTATTAGAGATTAAGGATTGCCTATCTCACCCCTATCCGGTTAAACGAACGGACTCTTCATAAATATTGAAACATGTTAATGTTGATAAACTTTGATAAATGCAATAAATATAAAGATAAGGTTAACAAACTAAACCTCTCTAGTGGAAGCAAAACAATTCCTCAAATATTCCTCCTCCATCCAATGGTGCAAATCACCAATCCAAATCGTCTTATTCTCACCATTAGACCCTCCACCTTGGTGGTGCAGCCACTGGGATTGTTGTTGTTGTTGGTGCACTAGTTGACCCTGGTGGTAAGGCATGTAATGCGGCGGTGGTGGATAATGTGGCATCATGGGGTGCTGCATTACCATTGGATACTGCAATGGGGGTACCCATGGCTGCTGACCACCACCACTCAAACCATGCTTCGGAGGCGGCGGGGTTTGTTGTTTTTGATGGTTTTTCTCATTATTACTATTGTTGGTATCTTTATTTTCATTTGTAACTACTTTTTCTTGTGTTTCACTAGGATTCTTGGATTCCATCTTTTTAGCTACACTAACAAAAACCCAAAAATCACAAGGGCATTAACTTTACAAAAAAAAAATATATATGGTTTTATATATTTCTATTTATTGGGTATTTTTATGGATATATGTATGTATAGTTTGTGTAAAGAAGGAGGCTGTATTAAGGTTTTATATGAGGAAGACAAGTTCATAGGAATCCTAGAATGAGGGGTGCATGGTCAATAACCGTTGGATAAGGGGCGGTTTAATCTCGTACGCCGTTGGATTTGTCATATCATGTGTTTTGGTCTCTACAAAAATGGGCATAGATATTTTATTTGAGGGTTTCTAAGCGTGGGTCATAGTTTTTTTTTTCAATAACTAGTTTTTTTTTAATTAATTAATAATGAGTTGAATTTTGAATTTAGGAGCTTCGGGTCACCGTACAAGTACCTTTCCACAAGGCTACTCGTGGTGAACTGATGATGAGGCTTCAAAAATCGCGCCAATGATGTGAGTAAAAGTACTCCCAACATTTGTTATTTTAATAATAATAATATTTATTTAAAAAAGTAATCTGTTATAATATTATTAAAATAAGATTTTACAATATTAAATTTAACAAATGACTATTTATAATATTAAATTGATTCAATATAATTTTAATCCAATCAATACTAAATATTTTATTCTACAAGACTACAACTTAAACTAATTTTTCATATAATGTTGAAGTTAATTAAACCAAATCAAATGAAATTGAAAAAACTAAAATTAAAAAAATAAAATTAATATATTTAGCAATTAAAATTACCATGGCACTGGATGACGCCATGCCAAAAATCGATGAAGGCACCACCATGACGCCACGCACCTTGTGTACTCGAGTGCCACTAGTTGCGTCAAGGCGCCACCTTGCCTGGCCACGACACCATGGTGGCGACACAAACGCCTTTTCTAAATATGGTGTGTGGGATAGAGGTGGGTTCGTTCGATTGTAAATATGAACGAATTCATGATATACTTTTTAATGAGGCGATTCAAAAAACAAAAGAAATAAAATATTAGTATACCAAAAATAATATTTAATATTTTCAATACTTTTGAATGATGTTAAAAATAAAAATAAAAAATCAAAATTTATGACATAATAATATCGTTAATTGAAAAAATCAATTTTTTTTATGGTGGGATGCACCACCATGTTTTGTATAGTCCCGTTTGTGGTTGTGAGGTGTTAGGTGTTGGATTGATAATTACTAGATTTATTTCTTACTTAACGCAGTTTTTCTTAGAATGAGCATGCAGATGAAAATATATTATTTAAGGAATTCAATAACATATTTTTTCAAAAAATTAATATATAAAGATTTGTTAAAAATATTTACTTATTTATTTTCATGTTTATTTTCAAATTAAACAACCACTTAAGATACATGGTAGAAAATCATTATGTTTTCTTTTGAATAAAAAATGGTAGACAAATCCTTCTTTATTTTATGTTTTACTCACTAAGATCCCTTAATTATTAATCTCATTTATTTTTGCTCTAACTTAAGTAAAACTTTAAATAACTCTCACAATTTTAAAATTTTCCTTTATTTTTTATTTTTAGAACAAGTCAATAATATCTTATTTTGCCATTTCTAAAAATAGTAAAACATCTCAAGTGTTTAGGGAATATTTCATTTCATTACTGCTTTTTACCTAAAAGGGAAATTTAAGGTGAGTGAAGGAATCTTTAACAGGAAAATTAAAGGACGCCCAAAGAATCCTACGATGGAACCAACATGGCAACATGGGTTTCAGTGAATTGCATACAGGCTAGGCTTACATTGCAGAACACTGAGTGCAATATTTTGATTGCAAAGTACTTTCAATTTCTAAATTCTTGCAAGAACAAAAGAAGCAGTAGGCACGTTTTCGGTTCGGTTCGATCGGCTTTTTCTGATTTTTTGTGTGAAATCGATTCTATCGGTTTTCTAAATATCTGGCTCATTTCGGTTAGAAAATAATTCGGTTTGGTCGGTTCGGTTAAGTGGGTTTTAAATGCGGTTTCGGTTCGGTTCGATTAGGTTTTGGGTTTTATTAACGGCAATATAATAAAGGTTCATGATTTCAAATTAGAATAAAATATACATAAATTTCAGTACTTGTGCAATACATCATTGACATGGTGGCCAGATGGTGGTTTCAAATAGAATGTTCTTGGCATGTGCTAAAATACGTGCCGCAATCTTTCAATAGATATTCGGCATCGGGCTCAAAGCTTGCACAAGGATGTCTTTGAGGTTCTAATTTCTTTGAAGAACTACTCTAACTCTATTTGCTTATTGCCTTTTCATTCTAGCTTGTCTTTGATTATGAATTTTTATATTAAGCAATTTATAATACTATGTATCGTCTTCTTAAATCGTTCGTTTACAAAAAAATACATGTGATAATGATATAGTCAAAATCACATTAGTGTAGTTTATTAGATTATTAGATGTTGTCAGTATAGTACTTTTGGACTTTGAATGCATGTTTTTGACTTTGAACTACGTTATTGGAGTGCATTTTGGATTAATACGTCTGAATTTTTCTCTCAAAACAATTCAGTAATGTCAATTATAGTTAATCTGTACCAATTTATTTAACGAATTTTGGTACACATTCTAATTAATTGCATAGAATAATTTTGGTACTCTTTTTTTGAATTTTTTCAATTATACCATCTTAGAATGGTACGTTTTAGTGATATGTCTTATTTTACATTGAAGTAATATTACTATGGTGATTAATGACATTAATGAAGCATCATTAATGAGCGATGTCTCATTCTCATTAAAAAATAGTATAATAATTTTTTAAAACTTAAATTTAAATAGAAAAATTTCAAAAATATCATAAATATAAATATTTTAAACAAAATATATATAATCGGTTAGTTCGGTCGGTTTGGTTAGGTTTATGCTAAGCGAAACACGATAAATTCCCCAATAGGTATGATTTTTTTTACCATTTCGGTTCGGTATCATTTTTCAACCAAATCGTGCATCGGTTCGGTCGGTCGGTTTTTGGTTGAACGAGCCATCTAATTACAAGTTCTTATAACATATCTTGGGTATGATTACAAAATTACATAAAAGTCTTTGAAGAATTAAATAACACAGTTAACATGGTATTCCTAACTTGATGTGTTGGGGTAATCCCATGGGCCGGGAAACCCCATGCAACCAGTTGGCTATAATGGGAAGAATAGATTACAGATAAGCAATATTATGCTCTCAGATTGTGTAGATTACTACACCAGATGAATAATTTATGGCTAAACATATTTGCAATCTGTAGGAAGTATATAGGCTGCCACATGCTCAGATGTTTAGGTTACATAAGACTTAAAACGTGTTTGGGAGTATTTATAGCCCAAAAACCGAGTTAGAACCGCCTCAGAAAAACTCGATGTCGGGACTTACGTAGGTCTGGGCTTGGTCCCCAACTGATGGACTCTGGGTCTTGATTTGGTCGGGACTTGGTCAGGAGTTTCTACTGACCCCGACCAAGTCCCGAACTTACCACTGCTGTGACGGTAGCTTGATTCAAAGCATATATAATCTCGCTTGCTTGAATCACTCTTGAATATGAATAAACAAAAAGCTTCCCCAATATCGAGAATACTGAGAATATGCATTAGATATACTAACGGTGCGGATGTGCTCGGATAGTGAGCAGATGTGCGAGAATGCACCCGAGATGCGGATGTAGGGGAGCACTTTTAGGCACGTTGCCGACCACGGACGACTAACGACTACGAATATTCGGCAGAAGTTGGGCAATCTTTGAAACTTCTTTCAGGAAGCGACTTAGAGTAAACATATCGGCGGGTTATCTGCGGTACCAGCTTTGTTTTACGCCCAATTCTCTTCTGACTGCCGAGAAATGATGTCGGCGCATTAATGTGCTTCGTTCTCATGATGAACATGATGATCGTGGTTAAGCGTATTGCCTCGAAACTATCGCGATATACATAGCGATCATGATGTAGTCCCAGATCACAACTAGTCCTCTCAACCCGAGATATCCTCTGCAGCGAAAGCTTACGTAAGTACCGTATACTACACACCGATGGTAGACAAAGTCACCGTGGTTAACGTCTTAGCCTACAGCATGACAAGGAGACACTCCAGAGTAAACACGTAACAGTCATAGATGCCTACCGTCTACGTCCAGCGTAGTCGAGAATCGAGTACCCGAAGTGCTTAGCATTATCGCCACCATAACAAAGACCAATATCACACGTGCC
Source organism: Lithospermum erythrorhizon (assembly GCA_019722365.1). Lineage (NCBI taxonomy): Eukaryota > Viridiplantae > Streptophyta > Magnoliopsida > Boraginales > Boraginaceae > Lithospermum > Lithospermum erythrorhizon. The sequence goes on along the minus strand of JADFUC010001789.1, from coordinate 56,775 downwards.
TGCGAGATAGCGAAAAATCCTCTTCATGACACATAATGTTTTACCGAGGGGTCAGCCACTTAAACCTCTTGACAATACTAACAATTTGTGCCGAATCGAGGTCTAGTGCGGAACCCATGCGATACATCAGGCTTCCAAGCTGCGCTAGCATGGGTATGCGTTCCATGTATACATTTTCGGTGCAGGTGAAATGCAACTGACAGTGCGTATTTGTAGAACTAGGAGTTTGATTGGTTTGCGGCAGTCATACAATATGGACGAGAACGCTACCAGCCTTAGCCTTTTGTGATAAGCTTCTTCGACTTACATCCTAAATATCTCAATACCTAAAATTTTCTTTGCGGCGCCCAAATCCTTCATTCGAGCTTCGGCGCTAAGTAAATCTTTCACCTTTTAAATATCAGACTTCTCGACCTTAGCTATCAACGTATCCCCTGCGCATACAGAACTAATAGATAAGAGAACCATGTTAACCTTGTTATAGTATACACAAGCGTCATATGGACTTCTCAAATACCCAATCTCCATCGTGGCAAGTATCAAATCTCTTGTACCTTTGCCTACAGGACTGCCCAAACCATACAAATATTTCACCGACACACAAACATAGTCTTCTTTTAGGGTTCTTGAAACTGTCCCCATTTGTGTCGTATAAATCTCCCTGCATCGACTCCGTGTAAGAAAGTTGTCTTGACATCTAACTGCTCGAGTTCCAAGTCCTGATGTTCAACTACAACAAGCAACATTCTGATAGAAGTGTGTCTAACTACAGATGAGAATATCTGGTGTAGTCACCCACTCCTTCAGCCTCTGGCAACCGCTCTAGCTTTATATTACATCCGCTTATACGGTGATAACCGCTGCTTTCTTCTTGAAAACTTCGTTTGCAGTGACAAGTTTTTCTTCCTTACGGTTTTCTAGCCAAATACCAGTCGATTCTTACGGCGATTTGATTTATTCTCCATGACGAAGCCATTGGGCTGACTCGATGCCCAGTTACAACTTCTCTATAAGAATGCGCTCGTGAGGATCAGCTTCCTCTGACTTTGTAAAGCAAGGACGACATATCCTCGCATGCGATACCACGCATAATTAGCTCTTGGGGGCGATTAAAGCTTCTATTTGTGATAACAAATGCGGGGATGGAACCCGATGTTTTACGCCTCTGATTGTGGCTACTACCGCACATCGCCAAGTAACACCGAGAATCTTTCGCTCGCCTGGCTTTCCAAACACCGTCTTACGCGCCCCGCAATTGTGGATTTTATGGTAGAATTAAACATAGAATTCTCATCAAATATCATATTCTACTTCGAATAACCCGTTTCTCGGATGATGACCAAATTCTATACCCGCCTTTATGATAAACATAGCTGCAAATATACCCTTCTTTTCCTTTAGTTCAACACCTCGTCACATGATAATAAGCGATCTGACCAAAGACTACCGAAACTTGTATAATCAACGAGACTTACCCGGACACATAATTGATAGGTGTTTTTCGGATTATCTTTGTGTGAGGACGGCTGTTTATCGGATAATAGGCTGTCTTGCTTCCACATTCTTGTCAACCCGACATTTTGAGAGCATACAAGGCTACTCTCGAAATAATGCGATTCATACGGATTCTGCTTCGCCGTTACTGTGAGTTATTTATGCACAACCGTATGATGCACAGCAATCACTTCCATTTTAGAAAACTCATCGAGCTTCGGTGAATAGAATTCGGTTATTATTAGTACTTGACATTTTGACACTTATTTCCCGTGTTTGATTTCCACGAAGTCTTCCAATCCTCGAAGTGCTTGAAAGCATTACTTTTTTGCTTCATAATAAAAACTCAAGTCATCCTCCAATAATCATCAATCAGTGATAGAAAATACATGTGACCTCCCAAAAGATTCAACTCATGAAAGACCCCGACAATTGGAGTGGATGTAATCCAGTGTACCTTTTGTTACGTAGTCACTTTCGAACCATTTGTGATGTAATTTCCAAATACACGGTGCTCCTGAAGCCCCAGGTCTTTTCGGCTAGCGCGAAGATTGTCCACAACAAGTGCATCCTTCTATCCAACTTCGTGTGACCCGATTCATGTACGCTGACTTAGTCGCCTCATCATCATCGTAAATCAACCCGCAGATGATACCTTGTGCCGAGAATCGAAGCGTAGCACACTTGTAAGAAATACAAAGTATCACCATTTTAACACCTTTTGAGAATCACCTGGAAACCCTGCAGACATTGCTCGCTCCTTCGCCTCACAAGCGGAGCCTCTTTTTTGTCCCAGCAGGCTTCAATGAAGTAGATTCTTAAATGCATCGGTGAAACGTGCCTAACGTCTTATAAGGTACAAAACTTACCGTCATGAGTCCCCAACATGAGAACCTATCACGACTACTTTACAAGCAGAGCTGTTAACCATAGAAAATTACCACCATCTAACTGCTCGCTTAAATTGAAAACCATTCCCTCTTAGGACAAATATGACAAGACAACTCTAGAATCAGTATCCTTGTCGATTGTAAAATGTGTGGCTATCGGCTGACAATCTTATGTCTTTCCTCGAGATTTTGTCTTGCCGCATTGAAATAACCCGACCGATTTAATTAGTAAAAATCGAGTAGTGGTAATTCGACGTAATATAATAAAGCGAGATTCGAGCATGTAATTGTTATCAAATAGCGAACTTAAATTATAAGGTAAAAAGTTAATTGGGAAAAGTTGATTACGATTTTACGTGCGGGTTTAAAAAATTATATTCGTTAACGAGCTATGAAGAGGCCTTTTGTCTAATAGACTTTTTTATTTTATGGGCTCGTCGTCACCGCTATAAACAAAAGAAAAGCAAACCACAAACGAAATACGTCGCCTCTTTTTCTGAATTGAAAGAACTGAATTTCTGCTTTTTCTCCCGCTTTGATCGTCATCCTTTGCTGCAAATTCGAGAAAAATATACCAATCTTCCCGTCTTAAGGTATGAAAGTCTTCATCTTTTTTTGAGTTTGGAGAATTTCGAAAAATTTGAAAATTTAAGGGTTTCGAATTTAATAATTTTAAGTGTTAAATTATGATCTTTGGCTCTGGTGTTAAATTATGATGTTTGGGAAGAAGGGAAGTTGAGTCCCTCGCTATATTGGACCATATGAGATTTGGGTAGAGTTGGACTGTGTACTACCGTCGCGTGCCTAAGGGAGTTGGAAGACTATAATGTATTCATGTATCTTGCTTGAGAAAATATATTCCCGATGTGTCCCATATCTTGGAAGCACAACCGATGGAACTTAAAGAGGATCTTTCGTATGAGGAGCAGCAGGTGGGGAATCTTCCAGATCGGGAAACGAAGAAGTTGAGGAACAAGGCAGGTGGTTGGTGAAGGAGTCTGGAAATCATCGCGTTGAGGAGGCCACTTGGGAACGGGAGGACGACATTCGAGAGCGTTACCCCCATCTTTTCGGTTAGTATTAAGTTCGTTATATTGCGTGTCATGTTGTACTTAACTGTTTTTGTTGGTGTGTTATTTCATTTTGGGTTTGGCATGTGAGGGTAGACTAACTGGGCCAGCTTCGGCGTTGATCTTCTGTAGGTCTAGATCAGAGTCGACTGGTCCGGTCTTGATTTGATCGGGACTTGGGTCGGGGTTTGCAACCCCGACTAAGTCCCGAACTTCTTTGCTTCAGCAATGATAGTTTCGATTCAAGGCATATCTAACACAAGTAAATCTTGGTTGAGTTGACAAAATCACATAGAATTATAGTAATTTTGTTTTTTTGGCATTTAGTTTCAATGATTACCTTTTGTATCAGTATCAATAACTGGACTTTAATGAAGGAGTTAGATAATTAATTTTGATGATATGATTGTAATAACAAAACATTTACAGTATGATATTTAATTCTGACGATATGGCGGTAATAAGAATAATCAACATATATCGTGGTCATAAGTAACATGTGTGTCTTGTGATAGGCATTTACTGAAGGCGTTAGATATTTAAGTTTCACGATATGGCGGTAACAACGATAATCAACATATATATGGAGTAGTATTTAATTTTGACGATATGATAGTAATAACTCTATATGATGATTAATGTTATTATCGTTATGTTGTCAAAATTAATCTCTAACACCTTCATTAATTATGCATCACAGGTTAATTTCTAAATTCTTGCACGTCATTGAGATCTATATTCACAAATACACAAGAAGATTAAGAGTCTGATAGGGGTGTCAACGGATCGGTAAGCTGGTACAAGGTCAATACTCGACCCAAAAAGCCAGATGAATTAATTTTATTGTTGATGATGTTCAACATACACAGCTCATATTTGCTCAGTAGTGTACCAAATGAATTAATTTTAATGTTGATTTTACTAGCTACTGCATGTTGTTCTTCAGGTCTTTGAACTAAATACTCCATTTACTAATTAGCTCGAATTTTAATGTTGATTTTCCATGTAGTTGTATCATTGTTTATCTTGTGAACAAAATATGTTTACATTTTGACAAAGTATTAAACTATCAAGAAAAAATTCGAAGAGTTGCTAAACTAATTTAGTAATCCCTCAATTTTAAATTAATTGACGTTTTGAAATTACGTGTTAAGGCTTTGACCATAAATTATTTTTTATTCACTAATTCGAAAAATATAAAATTGATATCATTGAATTTGGTTTTAAAAATATTTTCATAATATTATTTTTATAATTTTTATAATACGTAAAAAATAATTGATGATTAAAGTTGTGTGCCAAAGTGAGAAAGTCAGTGTCACGAAATGAGCGAATCTTTACGTATTAAATAATGATGAACAAAAGATCACTTGCAAATTTATGGACTTGAATGGAAAGAATCGAGGTTATCTTGAATCTTTATAAGGAGTTGTAAGTATGCATCGCTTTATAGGGTAAATTGATAATACATATTTTAATTAAATAAATAAAAAAATTAATCTATCCCAATCGGTTCTCTAATTTAGATCACTTTAATCGATTCATCCACTAAAAATTTGTTCTCTTAATTTCTCTCAATCCCACCAAATTAGTAATTAGTTTCCTTGTAGGACAAATATGATTTAATCTAAATTCTTCTTTTCCAAACCCATAAAACAAGCTACCAAAACCAACAAAATTTGTAAGAAATAACAACAACGAATTTGAGGAGAATTAGAGGAGACTTCGAGGAGAAATCACCATTAAGATAATTTGTAAACAAAGAAGTTGAAAAGATTGAAGAAAAAATGGAGAAAACAACCAAATCCACATATTTTTTTTCGACATTATAATTAATTTTGTTTTTTGTGACCTAATAAAAGAAAATTCTGTATTTGTGTGTTGAATGGGTTGTATAATCTTATGGAATTGGTTTCATAATAATATGTTAGTAGTTTTTAGAATTAAAGTATTGAATTGTTAGAATTAATTATTTTTTGCATGTTGTTTAATGTTTGTAGTGGTTAAGCAAGGGATTGATATAGTAAAATACTTTCAAAAGTGTAGTTTGAAGCGGTCGTAGAATTAATAATAATTTAGTTTTGAATCCAATTTGTGTGATAAACATTGTAAAGATTGAGTTTTTTTTGGAATATGAAATATTATGTGTTTGGAATATTGTTTCTTAAACTATGTCATTTTTGGATTATTATGTCTTTGGAATATTGTTGGTTATTTTTGAATTATTGTCTTTGAAATATTATGTTGTAGTTTTGTTAGAAATGAGATACCGGCACATATAAGATGGATTGAGGATTTCAACGTAGGATCAGATACTAAAAAAGAACTAATGGTGGGCTTTCGATTGATATATCGTGTGTAGATTAGTAAATGGTTGAATATTAGGGAGATATAAATATTCAAATTGATGTTCATTTGGAAAGAAGTAAGTATGGTATTTCATAGAGGTTCACGATCTTACGTGACATGAGCGATTGGATTTCGGTTAATACACTAATATTTTCATGTTTCAACGTGTGACGAGTTAGACAAGGATAGATACGTCACGGACCATCGTTTTAGTCTAAAATGCCACAAAGGAGGGTGGATGAAGATGCTTGAAGCGCTGATCTGAGAAAATAAGGAGGAGTTGATAATAGGCGACATCCACCCCAGACCATCGTTTGGTGGGATTGATCTGCCTGATTTATTCTTTTTGCATATATCTTAACTGTATATTCTTGTTATCGTATCTTGTTTCATATTTGTTCATGGTATTGATAAAGAATATCATGAAATTAAATCATATATATTGGTTTCAATATTTCATTTAAAGTAATTCTTTATATTTGTTATGTTGCATGTCATATATTACTTATTAGATTATGTAATACACATGTCCCTCATATCATGGTATCCATTCTGTCAATTGAAATACTATAAATTAGTATCTTGTTGGTTTTGCGTTCCGTGTATAAACAATAAAAACATCAATACATTTTCACAATTTGAAGAATAAGTTTCTCCATATATATTTGAATTCGAATTTTCGGACCTATGATGATGAATAATTAGAGTAAAATTATATTGAATGTTTTAAAAATTGAATTATGAATAATCTAAATATAAGAGTATAATCTAAAGGAAGAAAAATAAAAGAAATAAAATCAAAAGTAAAAGCCGAATTGGGTAAATTAGGCAATAATTCGGGAAATAGATTATGCATGCTATAATTGTAGGAGGAATTTTTCTTAAATGCCAAAAAATAAATTCTACAAATATCCCCATTCAATATTAGTCATTAATCAAAAAATAGATAAAAAAATAGTAATTCAATGGTCAAGATTTGAATAAGTACATAATAAATACCAAACTCTAAGCATCTAAAAAAAAACTTTATCTCTCTATATATATATATAAAGTGGTTACATTTGGTGAAATGAAAAAAATAAACAAAATCGAGTAGAGTATTAAACAAATCCTACTAGTCTTACTAGATCAATAAAAAAAATAATTCAATATGGGTTTTGAGTAGAGTAATCTTTCATTGGATTTCTGCAACGACTTTGATTGTATCTGGAGAAGAACATAAAAAAAAACTTTTGTTATAATAATATAATGGCTTCTTTTCTTTTTGCCTTCTAAACTATCATTGTTTTTTCATATTATTCCCTAAAACTATTATCCTTTCAACCTTATCCCCTAAACTATTATTCTTTTCAAATAAGCCCACCCAAGTCTTCCCTATTAAGAGTGGTAGAATAATTTTGTTAAAGGGTAGAGGTGAAATAGCATAAACTTTATTAGATATTTTGGGACTACTTTGTCTAACTAAATATGTGTATTATTTCATAACCAAAACATGTGTAATTATTTTAAGCCAGCCTCTTAAGCGCCTCAGCCAATACGTTTACTTTCTCTTGCTGGCGCACCTTGCTTGCGCGCAACTACTACGTGATCAAATAAGCCACCATTATGGAGCAATTCACTTTGAGTAAAGTCATTCACCGTTTGTTGGAAATAGTTCTTGTCATTTGCAGTAAGCCCAAAAAGCTTTGAAAAGCTTCCAAACGCTTCTGAGAATAGCAATCCAACGAAAAAAACCATAACCAAGCCCAAAAAATTCTAGAAAAAAATCAAAAGAAAATTCAAACTTTATCTTCAAATAAATTCATTAATATAAACAACTAAAATCAATAAACAAAAGATAAAACTTAAAAATTCATTGATATAGAAATAACAACCTTAATGCCCTCAAAATTAGCGTGCTTAGCCAACTGCCCAAAAAGAACCAATCTCACAACAAAAATGGGCTTATTTAATTTCGAGTGGGATGGAATTGGTATGTTGGGAGGAGGAGGAGGCTGAGGGCGGGGTAGGGTAGGGCGGGTAGCTGGTAAGATAGTTGGGTTTATAGGGATTAAGAGATGGTGGATGGGCTTTGTGTTTGTTTTTGAAGAAATGGGTGGTTGGTTGGGGAGGTGAATAAGATAATATTAGGATAGGGTAGAGGTGTGGGGGTTCATACATATTTGGTTATTTAAGTAATTACACATGTTTAGTGTGTTAAAATTCTTATCTGATGTTTTATGCAATTTCAAGGTATCCTTTATTAAAAGTATTTTGCCTATTTACAATAGAGAAAACTGTTTGGAATTTGGCAATTCGAGCAAGTTGGATAATAATTCAAGCGTATGAAAATATAGTAATAGTTAGGTATAAAGAAATAAGCCTAATATAATATAGCAAAGAAGAAGAAAAAAGAGGTCGAACTAAAAAATGGAAACATAACAATAACTAAAACTAAGGAGGGATATTAAAGGAATATTAGTTGATTGAAACTTAAAAATCAGCTAAAGACCCCACAATATGGGGGCAACTTAGAAAAAGGATCAAAATCTAGGAGGGAGGGTGAAAAATACAAGAACATAAACAAATACAACAAATTTATACAAAAGACGAGTCAAGGTAAAAAATCACTAATGGAGATAACTTGAAAAATTGATTAAACTTTATTCCATCCATGAATTAAACTTTGCTTATAATTAAAATCAATAATAAAGTATCATCCAAAATCTTGATAATTATATTAATTAAAGACACTTATTTTATACATTATATAAACTATATGACGACTGACGTGTGTGTGTTCCTTAGCATTATGACGAAGCTACTTACATTAAGACCTCTATAGTCTAATAATTAAAGTTGAACAAATCATTAATTGAAATTATTACCTGAAGATACTAATGGCTAAAGCCATTGGCTGGATGTTGATGATGGGGATGAACAATACCGCAACCATTATTCGTCACCTCTCTCCTTATTTTCTCTGAGTTTAGATCATATTCTCTTTGTACACAATAATCATAATAACTATTATGATCAAAATTAATAACACTTCCATTTTCATGGATATAATTCAATGTATTATTAATATTATCATGATGATGAGTCACGCCTCCAATATTATTATTACTCCATCCACTCAAAGGTGGTGTCGTTGCTCCATGGGACTTGTACATTGCACTTGTCACACCCCCTTGAGATAATACCAAGTTATTTTGGTACATGTTATTATTAGGTTGCAATTGAGTTTTGTACAACCTTAACTCATCATAAATTCTTTTGTACTCTCCATAAGGTCCCAAAATTGGATCTTTTTGCCTCCAAGAAGCCTCCCAAATTAGTGATTCCGCCGCCCTTCTCCGGTCGTCATCTAGGGGTAGATGGCGGACAATTTTGGTTAAATTGCTCACACCAAAAACTCTATGCACTGCTTGGAATTCTTTGGTTTTCTCCACAGGAAATAATGGTGCCAATATGCACTTATCTGTACACTTCTTTCTTTGGTGCTTGCATGATGCACATGCAGGAGTTCCATTGTTCTTCTGCATTATAATAAGTTTTTGGAATTTCCAAAGTAATAAATAAAGAAGGAAAAAATCAAAGAAAAAGAAATTTTCAATAACATAAGTTAGAATATATCAATCATAATATGTATGTATGTCTTAATATGAAAAGGGTTTGATGTATTTATATATGCAAGGTTGGAAAACAACGAAAAGAGTGTTTATATATAATGTAACAATATATGTCCAAGAAGTTAAAGATTTATAGGAATCTATCACTTAAGTGGCCAACGAAAAGATGGTTTAATATAATTAATAAAATCTTAGTAGCTAGTTAATTGAATTGAGTCGTAATTAGGTAGTTCACATGATATATCATCATATATACAAAAGTTATCTTAAGAAACTTAATCATGTATATTAGTATTATAATTTGACTTGTATTGATATTCTCTACTTCGATTTCAGATGCAAACACAAGTGTTAATTTCCTATGTACGTTTTTATAGATGATCATGTATAGGTCATCCACACATTTGAAAGAATTCAAATAATTGAAGGCACAAAATCTCACAATGTATAGGTCATTCACTATCTGTAAACTGAAATCCTCTAACATTAATTAATCATGCAAGCAATACTCAATCAAAATCTCTAACCTTATCCAATTTACTAATGTCCATCATATACATCATATATTGCACTATTAACCAAATGGTACGCAACCAACTGATGAGGACAAGTAACTTCATTTATCAATTGAAGCACAAATAAAACAAAATAAAAATTTGAAGTTCACCTCTACAGTTAAATTTAACATTGTCCCAATGTGATACATAACATCCACAAAAACTCAACCACCCTATACAATCATGCCCAACACCATATCACCCAACATAAAAACAAAATTCAAATAATGAAAACACAAACAAGACTAAAGAACAAAACTTAAAGATACCAACTCTCATCTGAGACAATGGACGAGTGAGCCAACAATTGCAAACACCATGGTTTTCCACCGTTGCAGCGACTCAAATCTGCACTCAAAAATAGAAGTCTACCAAACCAAATCTATTAAACAATTAAGAAATAAATTAAATAATTCAAAAATGTAAAACACAAAACAAACATGAAAATAATACTATAAGAAAAACAAAATAAAAAAAACAAAAAACTGAAATTGATGAAAATAAAATCAAACTAGGAATGCACAAATGAAAAACAGAGAAAGGAAATAGCAATGGCCTGGGTGGCTTTTAAAAAGTCGTGGCTTTAAGCATGAGAAAGCGCCATTGTGGGGGGTTGGATGCGGTTTCTGAGGTGGAGGGGTAGGATGTTGGTAGTTAGGTGCGGTGGTGGGTGGTGGACGGTGGAGGCCGAGTTATGTGGTTGATGGAGGAGGAAGGGTGGTGCTTAGGTGGGGGTGGATTGGTGGTGGTAGGGTGGAGTCAAAATAAAGAAAGAGAAAAATGAGAAGAAAGGAAGTGGGGGAGAAAGGAGTTTTCACGGATTTTCGCTGGCAACAATATATACACACCAAAATGCGAATACTAACGCTAAATGCACTATTTTACCCTTTAACAAAGTTAGCTTATTTCTACGCTTGTCATGGCAATGCCTGATTACGCCTACGTCATTGTGATAACAAAGTCAATTATGTCCATGTCGTCGTAACAAAGTTTCTAATTTCCAACGCTTATAAAATGGGAACTACCTAATCTTTGCTTATAAACATAGCAACCAAATTGATTAAGCCACGGCTATACAATAAGCGATTCATTATACGCTTATTACACAATAAGTAAATTTACTTGTGCTTTGTTAGATAATAAGCATGATATTAACTTCCGTTTCTTTTTATGTAAAATTCACAAATAATGAATTAAATAATTAATCATATTAAGAAATATGCAAAGTCACCATCACATAAATATTAAATAATTAATTACATAAGATCAATAAAACAAAATTATTACAATATAAGATAATTAAATATTTAATTACATAAGAATGAATTAAATAAATAAGTATATAAGAAATATTAAATAATTAATTGTGAATAAGAATGAATTTGGAATACATAGCAGCAATTAAATATTTAATTATATAAGAATCTAATTAAATAATTAATTACGTAGAAGTAATAATAATTAACACATATAAAACGATAATAGCCAAATAATTTGGTCCCCCACGATTGTTTGTGCACAAGCTTAATTAGAGTCATGGTTGTTAGTAAACAAACCTAATCTCTGTTTCATGATTATTGTTTAAATGTCAATTAGACAAATGATTATAAGACAACAAGCACGATAAATTATTTGTTAATTATCAAATTCATTGTTAATTCCAAAAATTGATTTTTGAAATTGTTAATAACCCTGATTATGCCTTAAATATTTCGAAATTATTAGTTTAATAAACTTTTTCATTGAATCGAGATTATGTCTTAAATATTATGAAATTATTGAAATTATATGTATTAATCGAGATATTTGAATTTGTCAAATTATTGTTAATATTTCTCTGAATTCTGTTAATATTTCTCAATTATGTTCAATTTTATTTTGCCCAACAATTATTAATTTCTTTCCATGGAATTACTATTTAATTCATTCTTATGTAATTAATTATTTATTTTATTTTATGTAATTGAAGTTATTATTTCCATTCAGATGTAGATATATTTTAATTACCTTATGTAATAAATTATTTTAATATTTCTTATGTACTCCTTTGAATATTGGCAATTTTATGTAATTAATTTATTTGGCAATTATATTCAATTTGCATTGTGTTTACATATAAACAAAACAAGCTAACAAACAACGTTATCGAACAACATTACAAAAATTTTTATTGCGTAATAAGCATGAATCGACTTCGGCTATGTCCAAACGTAAACAACCCTAATGTAAAGACGCCAATTAAAGAACAAGTTTTAATTCGTATTTGTTCAAGTAACCGAATATTAAGGTCATATGCAACGTTTACCTCAAAGCAATGATTACAAGACAATAATCTAATTTATTAAAGTCTGAGAATGAACTGCATGAATCAGAGAAAATGTAATGAATTGTAGGCTTACAAGATCACCTATGGAAATTATGTTATTAGGAAATTAGTCGACATTGTGAATTTATGAAATATAATAGATATGGTCAAAATTATGATAAAATGTTTATGTCAAATTATGATTAAACAATGAAAATATGAGTAGATTATGATAAAATTACATGAAATTACTTAACATGATAAAATTAGTTATGATAAAAATATGTTAATATTTAAAAATAAGTGGTTAATTTTAGATGATGAGAAATCATATAAAAACAATATTTTAACAATTTCATAAAATACAAACAATAAATATGAGATTATGATTAAACAATAAAATTATGAAATATTAAGGAATTATGAAATTATTAAGTGAAATATGAAATAAAAATTATGAAATATTATGAAATTCTTATGAAATTATTATGAAAATGATGGAACATGAAATTTTGTAGACAAGTGAACTATGAAATTATAAAATTATGAAATTATTATGAAATTTTGTGTTATAAACAAATAAAATTATGAAATTATTTATGAAATTATGATTAAACAATGAAATATGAGATTATGATAAAAATTATGATGAAATTATGAAATATGATGGGGAAAATTTTAGGTTATGATAAAAATATGTTAATATTATAAAATATGGTTAATTTTATATTATGCGATATAAAATATGGTAAAAAAATGGTAACATTACTTAAATATAAAATATGGTCAAAATGGTGAAATATAGCTGAAGTGGTAAATTTTGTATAAAGAGATATTGTAAATTTTAGATTACACGAATGATTTTTCAAATGATCGCTTAAAACAAGCGAATTAGGCCACATGTTTGTATATAATACCAACAAATGTAATTCTCTCTTCATGTTTATATACCAACAAGCGAATTATCTATTTGCTTATAACCAATGCAATTCATTCTTAATCATACTTTATATCGCAGACTACCTCTGCCAATTATGAATCAGTGTAATATTAATTATAATTTCAATGTTAACAATTTCAATTTCAATTTCATTTTTATAATGAACGTTGATAATTATTTAAGGTTAATAATTTTGAATGTTAATAAATTCTAATTCTTTTGATAATTAGGCCTAATGTCACATCAATGTTAATAATTTCGAATTTTGATAATTTCAATAATTAATAATTAATGTTGTGTATTTCGGAATTTGTGCTAATATTTCTCAAATATGTTAACGGGTGCTTTAAATATGATGTAAATATTTATTCTAACTCTATGATTCACTACCATTTTTAATTGGTGTTTAAACATGACAACATTGAGTTCAACTATGATTCACTGTCATTTTTGGCTCAAATTACCATGACAAACTACCACCTCATATGCTTTGAAGTGAATAAGCAATTTGTCGCTCTAGTTCTAATTAAACAAGCTAATAAATCAAATGTTTTGTTTAATAATAAACTAATTGACTGTGTTTGTTTTAGTACAAGCTGCACTGGTTTTTGTACAAGCAAACCGGTAATCTCAAACGACAAATTTTTCCAAACAAAACAAGTAACATCTACTTTATAAAACGTGGTACCGTTTTGATCTAAACGGGTACCCACGCTTAGCACCAACGTTTAACGGTTAAGTTTTATAGTTAAACGTGGTACCGCTTGGATCAAACGGCACAATGCTTATTCCCCGCTGGGGAGAAATGAGTTATCAAGCACCATGGAGAGCTTCATAAAGCGGCCACCACTATTTCTCATTTCCTCACAACTACAATCATCATTTCTAAGCAAATTACAAGATCCACAATCATAAGCAATTAAGTGAATATCATGACTTTTTTCTTTTTATCGTAAGTCTAAGGATTCGATCGAAGTCTAAGGATTCTCTCTCAAGTTCTACTCGTGGGCCGTTTCTAAGCCGTATCCTGCTCCTAAGATTATCTATCATCCTTTATTGGTGCTTAGTTTTGCCTTCTTAAATTAATGGCATCAAAAATGTAATCTTGCAAAATAAGTTCAAAGTGATATCAGAAAAGTTAGTATGTTCAATGATTTTGTTAATCTGTAGGATACAATCTAAATGGATGAATGTACCTACAATTAACTCTCAATCTAGTGCTACGGATAATACTAATGAAACAAAAAAACGCTACGGATTTGGCAACATTTTTTGGCCGACCGTGAAAATCACAAAGCGGCAACTCTAGAGATCAAAGAGAAATTTCTATCACGAAAACGGCCAAGTAAAGGAAAACTTGTCATCTTTGCTAGACAATTATTAACTCATAAGATAACTAAGATGGCGGCTCAAAGGTACACAATAACCTTATTAATACCCAAATGGCTAAGTAGTTTTTTTTAGTAATAATTTGGCTTTATAGGATGGAAAACCCGTTGTTCTTATAATCGGTAAAGTTCTTTAACTCTTTAATCATTGTGATGGATGGCGCTTTACTACCAGATTCAAAAGTCGCTAATCCCCGAAGCAATCAGATCCCCGTACTACTTTTGCACTCCTATGCTTTAAAATATTTTAAAAACGTAAAAGCAGCCTCTTCTAGGTGCAACCTTTCTGGACCAGCTTTGGCAAAACGTGGCTCAATTGCTTATATTGGTGTCTTTTGGATCTTGATATAATGTGTGTAACATACCATTGATTGATAAAGATTGAGTTTACAAAGGAGAATCGTTTATTTCGTATCAATTATAAACATAACAATATTCAAATTGTTGAAGGTATACCAGACAAACAAGATTAGCAAAATGTATGAATAATATTACTTCACTTCATTTGATAATGCTCGCTAATAACGCTTCAATTGAAAAATTAAAGATTTTAAATTAAACCGATTTTAGTGAACTTTACACGCATGCTTGGCGTCACGCCTTCAATTAGTAGCTAAAGATGGAATAAAAAGTTGTTCGAGATAAGTCATTCTACCACCGTAAGAATCGTTAATTTTGTCATAATGGGGGTAAGAAAAATATGAATAAGGTAAAAATTGGCTGAGACTGCAAGAGGTTTAGAAATTAATTTTGATCAGGAAACTGGGATTGAACTCGACTTCACGCATCTACTAGTTCTGCATATATGTATATGGTGTTAAATCACAACATTTTACGAGAAGTGACGCTCCTGCCAGCGACACATGTGTCGCTTATATATAGTAATTGGAAATATTGTTATGAATTGCTTAAGTTCCTAGAGCTGATTAAAGATTACACTAAAGTTTTTTCAACTCAATATCATCCAAACATTCATCTTTCTTTAGAATGTGTTGTTAATCTTTCCATTCATACGACCAAACATGGAAACAGTATGTCGTTAGAGATATGGTTCGAACATGGAAGATGTGTTTCAAATCGGTACCAGCTATACAAACCATGTTCATCTTTCTTTAGAATGTTCACAAATATGTTCCCCAATGGTACCGCTATACAAACGCAAGGCTCGTATTTTTAAAAGACCCGCTGGCATCGCTTAACTTAACGCCATTACCGCCAGAACACACCAAACATTGGTTTTTTCGTGATTAAACGTAAGCCACGCTAATTTTAAACGCGCTACCGCAGAAAAAGCAGGCGCGGATCGCTTTTTGCACTCGACAAACTTGCCCACGCTATTTGTCACAAAAAAAATTCTGGTGTAGCAACGCCCACGTGTAAAATCAAACGCCGGGCACGCTTGTCGTAGTGAAATTAAACATGCGATTTGCACGCTTAAATTAAAGTTTCTGATGCCAATCGTTAGATTCAAGCGCTTTTAGGGTTTTTATGTTAAAAAATGCGATTTTGCACCATTCAAACATAAATTTTAACTTCTCAAATCAAATTTCTCTCATTTCAATCCTCAACTCTCATCTTCTTCATCTCTTAAACATATTCAAGTACAATAAATCATCAAATTAAACTCCAATTTATAATAATGGGACCAAAAAGAAATGAAAGGCAAAAAGAAATTGTTCAAGATCAAGAAGTTGCAATTAGGAGGGGTCGTATAACGAGACCCCGACCAAACACTCCACCACCATCACCACAAGAAGGGGCCGAGGGCTTGTGGCTAGTGGAGTAGCGGATCAACTACTTCAATGCGCGGCCGATCAGACCGAGCAAGTGGAAATTATGGAGGTAATTGGCGTATATTATTTCGCTTATTAGTAAATTGAAATGTTCAATTATTTGTAATGCTTTACTAGTGATCGTACCCCGAAAGATAGTTGCTGTCAATTTCATCACACACTTAGGGTTACAAACGGAATGTAGGCGCCAAGGTGGTAATTACTTGATAAATTATGTCCGTAGAAGATGATTTCAAGATGATTTAGCTAGGTATTTGGTCAAGGCAAGTAGGAGGGATTCCATGATTATGTCTAAAGGGGGCTATGTAATAATTGACAAAAGTTAGTTTGAATGATTGTGTATTATTCTAACAACGGCCGAGCATTCAGGGGAAGTGCCTCCATCAAGCCCATATAGTATAATTTGAACGGCCTTCAAAAATTTATTTTAGAAGGTCGCTCGTGGGTCCTTGCTCATGAATAGTCACAAAGGCTCTGAGCTGGGATTCATACATGCTTTTTGATGTGGGCTACTTTGAATTTGGGTTCAGTTAAGACCTACCACATATGACGCGACAACATATTAACTATCAAAAACAAGCTTCCGGTGATCACTATGGGATGATACTCTCTCATTTGTTGGTCAATTTCAAAGTGTGTCCCCGCTTTTAGTAAATCAGCAAATGAAACAATTTAAGAAGGACACCACGATAGAAAGACAACTAATGTTTGCCTGTGGGTCAGAGCATGCTGGAGGGCGAGTTACTTGTTAAAGTGGGAAGTTTTTGAGATTTCTTGAGTTCCAGAGGGATGACGTATGTCGTTCATTGACGCTGGCCTCGGTACCCCGCTACTAGATGGTTACCAAGTACCGGGAGCCACTCTACTCTATCCACAACCCCCCTTTTGTTCCCTCTGACCGAAGGTGGTCATCCCATGGATCATCCGATCGAGATTTTCTTAGAGTCAATTTAACGCCAAACACGTTAGCTACAAGCTGTGTGATACGAAAGCGTAGACGCGCAGAATGGGACGAGGTTTCGATAGATCGCCCCGACCCACTTGTGCTGAGGATACGAGGCTGACCATGTGGATGCCACCACCCACCACTACCGCCACCCGCTTGATCGCCACAGATGAAATGAAGAGGATGACAACGGAGGATAATTTACATGTACTTTGATAGTCGAACAATTTATTCATGTACTTTCAATTTTAAACAATTTAGTTTCTTTTTATGAAATTTGTACTTTGATTCCTGGCACAATTTAGTTTTTATGTAATTGTGTTGTCGCCTTGTCGGTGATTTCAAACAATTTAGTTTTTATGAAATTTGTACTTTGATTCTCTCAAACATTTTAGTTTTTATGTGATTGTGATTGTGTTGTCGCCTTGTCGGTGATTGTTTTTTGCAAGATTTACGTGTTAAACGCTATAATACATTTTGTGTAAACGCTGCCACGCTTATGATACTGCTTAATACATAATGTTCCTTTAAGATTTTTTATGTGTTAAATGGTGGCATCGCTTAATATAAACGCTACCACGCTTAATCCAAATTGGTAATAGATAAGGATCCGTAAGGTTAAACGGCAAGATCAGTTAATACAACGTTGCCACGCTTGTTGGTGGCCGAGGGGCCTCGAACCGACCCAATGAACTTACTCCACTGCTTAAAAAACCGTAAAAACCACAACTCGAAAGGGATCAAGCACAAAAAATAATATATTGTAAATTTAAAACTAAAAACAACTACTAGAAATTTAAATAAATCTTGTTCCCCGGAAACGGCGCCAGAAATTTGATGGAACAAATTATATTCCTCGCAAGAGCACGAGTCGTATGGTAGTACAATGCTCAAGTAAGGGTCGAATCTACCGAGGAACGAAATTAATTGTAATTGTTCAGAGAAAAAGATGATTTGAATTGGTTAACTAAAAATAATAAAGCTTAAACTAACAATTGAAATAAAAGTGGAGCAAACTTACGATTAAAGTTTTACCTGGTAGACACCTAACAACTTATATATTATCTACCCGAATAATGGAATGGATCTAGCACTAGGTCCGATCTTACCACTAGTTCGATTTTATCAGACAGTACACCGTTCACTTAGCATCCCTAAATTAACTAAATCCTTATCAGACGTAGGCAAATTAATTAAATTAAAAGATTATAAAGAACAGCAAATCTATTGAACCTCACTCACCTATGCACACTTCCGAATAAAACAAACCACTAATTAATCAAGAGCTTAATTTTATGATGTTCCTATACTTTAAGTATATTACTCCTATCATAAATCTCAGATTCGGCAGATATAAAATAACTTGCCGATTCTAAAACAATTGAATCAAAATAATGCTCAATGATTAATATTAAAGTATATATAATAACCCAAAATTTGATGAGAAATACAATCGTTAAGGCTACACCATAACCTCCCTTAATAGTAGAAAAAATTAGCTACTACTCATACTGAAATAAATAAAAGATAATAGTTTTGAACTCATAAATCAACTAGAATATAAATAAAGAAAGAGAAATACTATCAATCGCCTGCATCTAAACGATAAATGTAAAGGTATCCTTCAAGCTGCTGACTCGCGTGACCTCTGCAATCTTTTCTATCTTTTCTCTTGCTGAATAAAGCTGCGTGAAGTATTGTGTTGTATGAAAACAAGAATACTAATGCTACTCCTTTTTTTCTCTTGCTCTGGTGCGTGTATTATTTACTAGTTATTTATGCACAGAGTTATTTCTGCACAAATTTATATCGCTACATTATTTTATTATTTTATGCGAAATTTTTTCATAATTTATAACATATTCAATTATACAAATATATACAAAAGAGAAAATATAGATATAAATATAAGAATATATATTCTATTGAATTTAAAAATATAATACTGGATAACTATTAAGTATACCAAAACAAACATTAAATTTATATACAAACTATTCATTTGCTATATACATTCCACTTTTTAAAAGTATTAGTAAAGCTTCTTTATAATATTGTATTTTTATTCTAAACCTTCGTCGAAAAACTTCTTATATATAATTGTATTTATGAAGTTATTTAGATTCGAAAGCAAATATTAAAGGGTATAATGCAGTTTAGAAATTTGGCTTCACTAGAACTGCTTAATCCATCCTCAAGACATTATATATAAAGATAGATAACAATTAGGTTGACTCCCTTCTTTTATTCTACTTTTACATAAATCGGACCTCTTTTATTCTGGATTCTTGACGAGACTTTCGGTCTCGCTATTCCTTATAAATTGTATGCGACTCGCCCGCTTACTTTTTACCCTTTTCCTGCCTTAAAATATTAGATTTCTCTATAATAATCATAAAAAGACCGGAATCAAATAATTAATCATATTTGTCAATTAATTAATCAAACAATCAATTTGTGAGTAATAAAACACTCAAAATCATCCTAAAAACTATGACTAAATATCAACTAATAAGCGACTTCATTTTATTTCAAATTTATATTTCTGTTTTGAGTTTGTTTACAAACTCTTTGTATTTTTCGGGTCTCCTCTAGAGATTCCAAAGTTATTTTTTATGTCTCTTTGTACGAACTTTTTTACTTTACTTAACATGAAGTCCCCGGCGAGGGTTTTAACTAAAAAAAAAACTCTAATTTACGAGCTATCATGTTTCAAAAAAAGGTTGTATACATAATGCAAAATGTTATATCATAATCATCCATAACATCTGCTACCATATACGATTTTTGAAAACATGATATACGAAGTAACATTTTATTAAGGTAGATAATAAATGCAGGTAAATTCACATTTTGTCTATCACGGTAAAGTGTTGTTGCTTATACAAAGAACATGGTTAAGAGGTGGATGGTCGCCAACTTTATCTTAATATTTTGAGTTTGGACTTCCATTATTAGTAAAATAAATAACATGTAATCGATTTTTCAAATATTTGATATATTTTTTATATTTAATTAGAAATCATTCTAAAATTGTGTAAAAACTTACACTATTTTTGAATTTTTTTCTAATTAACAATTTGATGTCTTTTGACTAAATGTATTGGCGAATTGATCATCAATATTGTATCACCGAATTATTTGTTTTTATATCGGTTAAATTGGTATGATTTAAAAAGTATAATTTTAAATTTTGTCGATCTCAATATATAAATGCATATCTGCACGGAATTAAATAATATTATAATAATAATAATAATAATAATTTACTTTAAATCATAGTTATTTAATTAATATCTATATAATAATAATAATAATAATAATAATAACAATAGTTTTACATAATAATAAATACACAACAATAGTTCTACATAAAATATATTATTATTTAACTAAATACAAATTATTGGGTTAAAAGCATTGAAACCCTACATATGACGAGAAACCATATTGATGACGTGAGTAATAAATTAATAATATATAATTGTAGACAGTCAAAATTTATTAATTAATTTTAATTAAAATCGATTTACTTTAATCGGTGAAATCAGTTAAATAAAAATTTACCACACGAGCTATATGTGACAATTAAGGTTTCAGATTCTAATCCATATGAAAATCGAACACGTGTGAAATAATAAGGGTTTCTGGGAATTAAGCCCCTGAAATTAATCAAAGTCGAAATTAGGGTTTTACGCATTAATTAACAATGAATTTTAACTCAAACGAGGGTTGCCGAGAAAATAGCCTCGAATTAAATATCAATTAAAATTAGGGCTCGAAAACCCCCAATTTTGTTACAATAATTTCGTCTATTTTGGCATAAAATAGAAGTTCCGGAAGCTTTCGGGCTTAAAATGAAAACTCTAGAAAGAATGGGTTTAATGTGCCTATCTTGACACCTTCTTTGATCGCCTCATCAACGGATTATCCTCCAATCTCCTCATGCTGACGCCTCTTCGGGACTCTCTTGGTCGCCCAAGGCATGTATCCGCTCAATGTCCGCTTTTCTTGGGTTTTATATTCTGCCATGGATGCTGTATCATCCATTAATGCCCATTCTTGGACTCCTCTTGCATCTCACCAACTCAAAGCCGTGTCGGGAACCTCGAGCTTGAGGTGTATCAGCGATACTATCGCTTCAAACCGCGAGCTACAACGCCACGCGGCCTATTATCCTATCAGATCCTTGCCTCACATCCACTATGGCTAACTCCAATTATCATTCGCCGCTGGTGCGTCCCCATTGTCATCATTAGGTTAGATACTCCTAACGGGCTTTCCACATCCCCGGTGAACAATTTCACCAGTCAGCGGCAACCGGTCTGACCGCGCCCGCCTATCTCTAACTTGAGATATGCATCCAAAAATAGGATGTCCACCGAGCGTCCTGTGTCTACTAGCATCCGTCCCACCTCAAAGTTGGCTATGACTGGGGTGATGACCATAGGGTCTTCATGTGGGCATTCTATCCCCTTAAAATCCTTCCGGGAGAAAGATAGGTCCGGGAACTAGGGGCATGCCCCCGCGGTCACTACATATATATCTCGCTTGGCATATGCCCATCTGGAACTCCCACAATCTCTTCCTCCTGCCTCGCCCCTGCAGATGACGCCGACTCTTCCGCGACGTTGGAAGCGTTCCTTCGATCCCCACCGGGTCCCGTCAATCGCTTGTTCACACTCTAGGTCTCCTTGTGAACGTAATCCTTCAACTGCCCCAACTGGATAAGTTTTTCTATCTCGATCTTCAGGTATCGGAAGTCATCGGTCTCATGCCCGTGATCCTTGTGGTACTATCAATATTTGGTCAAGTCCCTCTTTGTTCGGGAAGCACTCTCGGCTGAAAGTGTCGAGGAAACAATCGCTTATTCCGGAATCTCAGGGAATACATTCCTAGATGAGGTCTTCAAAAGAGTCAAGTATTCAATCCTCCCTTCCTTGGCTTCCTTTCTCTTTCTCGGATCATTCTGGAGGCATGAAAAGGCACTGCCCTAGGGGAGATCGCTCCGGGAGTTTGCTCTTTCAGGTGCCCGGATTTTGTCCAAGGCACTCCGCCTTCGGGGCTCGGGGCTTATCCATCGATGCTCCTCTACCGGCCACTTCCCTTTGCCTTTCTCGACCATTTTAGCTTCCCGATCCGATATCGTTGTAGCCCTGCCTGACCCTTCCAAGTCCTCGGCCGCCAAGAGTGATTCCTTGAACTTTCTCATCTGCAACCCCTCTACAAAGGCAATCACAACTACTTTTTGATTCCCTCCTGATATTAGGTTGAACTCCATTTGGAACCGCTCCTGGAAGGAGGCGATTGACTCCGTCTCCCTTTGTTTGATGGTCATAAGGGAATGCTCATCCTTTTCCTGCTAGATCCTCCCCACATATGTCCTGGTGAACCGGTTTTTGAGCTATTCAAAGGAGGTGATGCATCATTCAAGCAACCGATTGAACAATTTCAATGTTGGTCCGGCTAAGCTGGACGCGAAGGCCCCGCAATACCTGACCGCGCCCATGACTTGCCAGGGTCGCCATATATCATCTTGCCGGTGAGCGGCTCTTATGCCTCCCCGCCGCCGCTGCGGGCGAATTTGTTGGCCCGTGGCTGGCTCCTGGTTTCCTCGTACCGGGGGAGTATGGATATAAGTTTCCTCCCCATCTTCCTAGACGGCCGATATCTCCACGGGAGTCCCCTTTCTTAGGCGTGGATCCGCATTAATTTGCCGCATCGCTACCGGCCGATGATTGTTCCCGTCATCTCGTGAGCTACCCCCGCCATCTCTCGGGTGGTTGCGTAATTTCTACCTTAGGCGCAAGCCATCCGGGGCCGCAAAGTTGACAGCCGGGGAATTCGGCTGGGCATTATTCTCGCGGCCGATGCGATTTAGCCCATTGGTCTCCCTTTGAAGGTGGGTTTCGCCATATGCTCGCTTGATTCTCAAACGGATGGCCAATGGCCAAGTGTAATGGGCGGTGACTTTCAATATAAGTCTCCCACCGCTGTCGCCAATGACGACCGTCCGGTTTCGTGAAAGGGAACTGCAAATCCTCCATGTCGTGCTTCGAGCTACATCTTGCCCAAGCGTGTCTTCCTTCAAAAACCGTGACCGTCGTCGCCGTAAACACCCAACGATCACGAAAGAACGGATCAAAAGGGAGTATAATTTCGAAAGAACTAGTATTCGCAGACAGCGAACTTACTGATTGGACTTAAGGTTCTACTTTTATAGCTCGTTGGAACTAAGTTATTTTGTCAGCCCCACGAGATCCCTTTAAACCTCACAAGTGGGTCAGGTGTAATGATCGGTAACACGGGGTCTTAATTACTCTAATGGCCAATCGCCGCTATTGCACTAACGGTCCTCTCCTTCATCGTCGAACTATCAAACCTCTTCTTCGGGCGAATGATTCAAGCCCCTTATCGGGTTCAAGCCCATTGATGCAACTCTTCATCCACAAGTCTTCTTGGGTTAGCCCAATCGGGTTGGACTTCACTCTTGAACCGGCCCATTCAAATATGGAATTATCAAAAACCTTTGAAGATTGTTACTTTTCTCAGAGAAAATGAACAAATTTCAACCTATAAAACAAATAGGTGCCTAAATCAAGAACGGAGAAAGAACACAAAAATTCTTCATCCCCATCACCAAAATAGGCACCTAAACATGCTTGAAAAGCGTTGAATTACCGCACAAGAGCAAGTAATTTCTCAGATCAAGACTCCAAAACCCATGATAATTTGACGCTGTGTCTCATAAATCAAATCACTACAAGATTGCCCAAAAAGCCTCGGTAGTAAATCATAGGCGTGATATAAGCTTCCATAGCCCCCGCCATCTAGAAAGTGTGCAATATGGAGTACCGCAAGCGTGATCCTCTCGATGAGACAAAGACATGCACTCGTAGCACCCCGAATATCGTAACACGCCTCTAAAGCACCCTCGATCTCGCCCCTACTGCACGAGATCGTGCCAAGTGCCCTCTCATGATACATAACCAAATTAAGTCTAAGTGTCAAAGACTAAGTCTAAAGACCAAGATCAAGTCGAGACAGCCCTACGTGTATACGCTGCTAAGCCTCCCCGGCTCGGACCATATCCAAGTCAACGATTAAGTTCAAAGACTAAGTCTCCTATCCAGCTTAGGATCATACAACGGTACAAGCACAAATTCAAGTCCAACCTCGTGGATCATACAAATCTCTATCCGTTGGACAAATTCAAATTTGCTAATAAAGCCTGCACGAAGACTCCAAAGTCCAAATCGTTCAAGACTACATCGAATCCAAAGTCCAAGATCTCGGCAAATAACAACTGCTTAGGAAAGCAATAGACTCTATAGTCAAACCTCAATCGTTGATAAATATTCTTTGTAGCTAGAGCAGATTTTCCTAAAAGGAGTTTTATTGTATTGATGCGCATACATTGTAAATTATAATTTTTTTCATAAGCATAACAATAGGCTTTCTAGACATATTAATCAATCACTTAAAAGTTATAAGGCATGTAAAATTGGAAAAAATAATTTCATTCAACGGCTACCTTGAATAAATAAACACGCATCGTAGATTAATAAAACAAAGCTTAACAAAGTTTAGACGTCTAAATTATAAAGTATATATATATATTGGAGTACTTATTTTGTCGTTTCACATTATCTACTTATGAAAATAAGTCCTCCAATGTTATTGGATCTACTTATGAAAATAAGTCCTCCAATATTATGAAAAATTGTCCTCCAATTTTATTGGATGAAGCTGAAGAATTCGAGGCTTTTGATGAAGCGAAAGCAGATTTAAATTAAGTTACACCGCCCACCAAGAAAGTGAAACAAATGAACGTCAAATACTTGAATAAAGATGAGTTGCAGTCTTGCAGACTAACAACCCTACAGGTGAAAAAGAAGATAAATTGCCTTTCCAGTCAAAAACATCACCCTTAATCCAATTATTATTTTTTGGGGTCCAGAAGCTGTAATTTTGTTAGCCCTCAGCTATCCATAATGAATGTACAACATTAAACGTGCACAAAAAAAAGTTTTGTCTGATTTCTGAAGAAACGAATCGAAAAATTTTAAGTTCGATTCGCTTAATAGTTTTGAAATGCTCAAAGTTCGAATTTAACGATTAGACATTTTCAAGATAGAATAAACAAGTAGTGATTTTTTTAGAAATATATATATAGTCTAATAAATCAAACTTTGGTTCTCTAACTATATCAAACTGCGCTCAAATCAGTAAATTAAGTTTTCAAAATAATTTATAGCTGAGTCTGAAAAACACAATTCATGTACGGTTGGTGCTATTATTCACCAATAAGTAGGAAAATAATCGATTGATTCTCAAATTGATAACTCTGGGCGGATGGAGAGTTGTATGGAACTACTAACTTCTCCTGTCTAAATAGAAATTTCAAACTTTTTCATGCTAATTTCATTCCATTCGGATATTTGTTCATTAGAATAATGTAAAAATATTTTATGTAAGCATACCTTATTCTAGAATATTTAAGGGCATACCTAATAATAATTGATGCTTTGTCCCCCCAACTTTAACTCTATTCATTAAATAAAAGTTCTTACACTCATTGTGTAATACCATCCATAATATTTTGAACCAATTGTTTTAATTAGGATGAGCTTTCTCGGTCCGTTCACCCATTTTTTTTTCGTTAAGTGCTAAACCCCACTTAGTTTTGTTTAAAATACACAAACCATTTCGGTTCAAAATAATTCGGTCGGATCGGTTTCGATTATGGCCTGCTTTCATGCGGCTTCGCCTCTGGGCTTTACCGATTTTTTCTCGTTTTATTAATAATAGTACTGAAGTATAAAAAAGTTCATGATTTTCAAATTAAATGTACATAAATTTCTGAACTCATACACTACCATACGATATAATCAGATAAAGGCCCAAATGTATCGTTTATTACCATCCATCCCTTTAATATTGTTAGTCCCATTTGACTTACACAAAAATTTTAGACATTTTTGAATTTTGTGTCTGGGCTTAATGCATTTTCCTCCATTACAACATATTCATTTTGATCAAAATGTGAATCAAATTTGGGATTTCCTAAATTGAAAAAAAGTCTCCAACTGTAAGTGGAATTGGTGGGAGTAGCATATTACTAATAAAGTTATTCAAATTTAATTGACAACAATAGATGTATACAAAACATTAGCAATATATTATTCGAAACATTCATCAAATTTACGATTTTAAATTAAAACAATAAAGACTAATACTCAAATTAAAATAGTTTCTCACCATTCCATTAAAAGTCTCTCGATATCGTATTTCCTATTGTGGCCTGTGTGTAATATTCCTCTGATGATACTAGTGTAGTTTATTAGGTAATACGCCTTCCTGATCAAATAAATTTACTTACCTTGCACCACACATTTCTAGCCACCTCATTGAACTTTGGACTTTAATATTAGGTATTAAAAGTAATATAAATATTTCTTAAAAAAAAACTTAAATGGTAAATTTTAAAATGTCATAAATATAAATATTTTAAATAAATTTTAAAAAATCGGTCTGCCTCGGCTCGTAATAAAACCGAAAACCGATAAATTTCGTCGCATGATTTTTTTTTTACCATTTCGATTAACTCTCATTTTTTTCCAACCAAATCGGTAAAAAATCGGTTCTGTTCGATTGATTTTTTCTATTTGAACCGAATAAAAAACATCCCTAGTTTTAATAAGGCCAAGAAAGGCACTGTGAAGATAAATAATTCATTTTTATTTTATTGAATTTACCTTTTGTTTGAGTTTAAGTTTTCCAAGTAGCAGTGGGCCAGTGGATTGGAATGAGACATCCGTGTGGTCCAAATCTGGATTTCATTCTTTTATTTATGATTATGGCCCATCACTAATTCATTATAGATTTCTCAGTTCTTTGATAGTGATTTATGGCTTTTGCGCTCCACTTTAAGGGTGTATGAATGGAAATTCCCTTGTTAGACTCCGTGGTGTTTACATGTGCTTGCTCTTAAATTTAACTAGCTATCGGTGCACAACATGCTACGCTCAATCGTAATTTTTTGTTAATTTTTCAATGCTAATATATTATATTCTTTACATGAATACTCAACTTAAAAACAAATAAATAATCACCAAAATTTATTGAGCATGCATTATTGCTTCAATTTTTTACCTTATCAGTAATGGTTTAATCTATTATATTCATACCTTCACAAGTCTCATAAATATGAATTAATAGTTTGAATAGGTGGCATATAAAGGGAAATGGATTTGAGAAAGTTATTTTCGTTAGAATGAGGATATTTTAAGTAGCTTCACAAAAAAGTATTTTATAAAATGACTCGACAAATTTTTAGCTTTGCATAAAGATATGGTATGATAATGGAAATCTACAAAATAAGTCTCCAATATTAAGAAAATTTTATTGGATCTACTAATATATATATTCCAAATGTATATGATGTATCATCCTCAAACCAGATGTGATGGCTGATGATTCTCTCTCAAATCGATAATCTTAAAAAGAGATACGCAGTGAAACTATGAGCAAATACTTAATACTACCTTTTATTTCTTTTTTATTTTGATATTTCTTCAGATATCGAAAAGGGAACTTTGACCATTAATTACTAATTACTTATTATTTTAATAAATTATTTTCTGTAATTTTTGAAATATATGTAAGAATAATTGATAGTTCAAAATTTCACCTCCATATATTAAAAAGTAAAATAAAAAAATGGAGAGAGTAAGAAGCACTGCATAAAACCCTAATTTTATAATTCTTGTAAAGCAAAGAACAAATTTGAAAATTAAGGTGATTTAAAAACTAGTTAAACAATGTAATCTTTATTCACACTTTTATATATATTAGTGATAAGTTTTTTTAATAGGATCATGAGTGATTCTCCATCCAAATTAAGATTTCATTGATTTACCATCATGAAGATCCATAAATATATCCTCCCAACTTTTTAGGTATTGAACTATTTCATAATCAAAATTGGCTTAATTCAATTGAAGCAGTAAATAATTGATATAGGAAGCATGTTTGTTTTGTTTTATTTCGTTTCATTTGTTCATCCTTGAGCCAGAATTGGGGGCAGTTTTAATAATCTGCCAATTATTGTAACACTTGGAGTTTCACGCAAAAAATAACTACCAAATGCATTCCTTGAAGTTTATTATTCTCATGCATGGGTTATAGAGGTATATTTTATTGACCCACAGCATTTAATACCTGCTTTCTATAACGCGAAATCTTCATTTCCTTGTGAGCATTATATATGTGATAGATTTCATCAATGAAATGACTGCTATAACTCCCAGCCTTTTGCTCAAAACCTTTGCTCATTTTGTCTTTCCCTTACCCATCATATAACAAGCTTCTTTATTTATATGTTATCGTATAATTGATTACAATGTATGAATTAATATTTATTCTCTGTGGACGGTTTATATCTTTCACTGCACTCCTTCCCACTTGCATGTTGCTTTTACCTCGAAGTTTTTAACTCGCATTTTACATTATGCATTTTGTTTTCATGAAGTTTTTCTCAAGGTCAAGGTCGGTTAGCTGCTATAAATTTGTTACTATGTATTAACTTTTATTATATACAATGAATTATAAAATAAAACAAGAGGACGTGAATCATGGACATGTGGAACCATTTCAAGGGTCCTGGCAGGCAACATGTGGTCATATGTAAATCTATACTCTTGAAATAGTCCAATCATATTTATAACGTGCATATTAAAATTCATACGAAATTGTTTTACCGACATAGAGGGTCCTATATATAAATATGTGGTCATAAATCATACTCTTGAAAGACTCCAATCATATTTATAACGTGCATAGTAAAATTCATACGAAATTGTTTTATTGAATGCCAAGTATCTTGAGGGGGCCTAGCTGTATTTTCCTTTGGGCTGCAATCTGTCTAAGACTGCTCGATTCCTCGACAGTGAAAGAGATAACGGTGACACACATCCCCGCCTCCAACCCACCATAAAACACCTCTAGTACAGACAAGCCTCTGTTCATACCTAACCTCTTAGGTCAGAACCCAGCCAGTGTCCCATATTACTGCATGAAGCAACTGTTACTTCAACCTTGTATGAAATCAAACACTATATTAATGAATGTTTCAAAACACCAGTCATATGTAAAACCAAATGCACTGTTGTCAGTCGTAGGTAAAATATAACTACAATTTTAAATGAAAAGCATATTTTAAATTAATCTTTTCACATTCACTTGAGACAAAATTATCGAGTTAATTACATTTTATATTTCCATATTCCTATTTCCTTCTTTCAACCTTAATTTTTCGTTTTCCAAAAATATCAAGCCCTTCTTAGATAGACAATTGTACTTTACATTTTCGTAATTTTTTACTACATTCTATTATTAATATCAAATCCGCCCAATTATATGTTTCAACTGAATTTGACTTTCTACATCGCCAGAACATCAGTGTAACTCCCCTGGCCAAATCAGATAATCGCTGCATCACAAAGTTATATACAATTACAGATGACCCATAAAACGGCCCCTGGCTTCACAATGTCCGTAGATTTATACTACAACACATAAATATATCTTAAGCAAATATATCTGTATTACCAATTCTCTAAGTTTGAGCAACAGGGATCAGTAAATGCCTCAATCTCTGCGGTTAAGAAAAATCAACAAACCATGCCCAAGTCATGAAACAGATCAACAAATCTGATCGGCGAAACATGAGAAGCAAATAACCCTTCGATTTTGAGAGCATCACCATGTGAAATGACAATGACTTCAATGTGTTTTGCACGCCACAGAAAAAAAGATACAACTGATCGACTATCACACCTAGTCAGATGGGCTAATCCTAAGACTCCTAGAGACCTTTCAAATCAAATAAGTCTTGCCAAGTGACAAAGCAGCCATGGCCCTATATTCGGCTTCAAATGATCTATCAAGCATGAAGGATCAAGTTGGACTTCAAGAAATAGGAGAATCACCCAAATACAATTCACAACCAATCGGACACACAGTATCGTCAAGGTAGCAGGCAACTAGCCCGAACTGAATCACCCAACCGTTGGCTCCAAGATCACAAATTTAATGCAAAGAAATGGCCTCGGCCAGTGATCAGCCTTCTGATACTTGACAACCCGCAGAGAGTTCTATCCAACGATCAACTCGGGGCAATGAATAATGAATCGAGACAACAAAGAACGCGTAAGGATGCATCCTGGGCGAAAGTAAAAGACAATAAACGCCCACACCAACCTGCCCTAGAACGCTCAATATCCCAAATAACCTGCCTCGAACTAGCCAAATGATGGTCTCCTGGCCGAACGTGGAAATGAGCAAAGTTTAGCAATCTTTGAAGGACCAGCTTTAAATAATATCCGCAGTATATTCCTGGGTGACTTAGAAAGATACCCTTCTGCCACGGGCAACTTCGATTCCGTGAAATACTTTAAGTAGACCAAGGTCTTCATATGAAAACAGAGCCAAATATTCTTCAAAAGAGAGTAACGCAAATGAATTGTTCCCGTGATAGAATAAAGCATCATCAACATACACAAGTTAATACTAATCGTACATCAAGGCTTAGATCAAGTGAAGAGAATAATCGTAGAAAGCCACCCAGTTGAAACCATACCGCTTTAACGCTAAGAGACAACTTAGAAAACCAACACGAGGTGCCTATTTCAAACCATGTGTAGAGATTCCCAGAAGTCGATACACCTCTCCGGGTCGGACCTCGTGAGAACCTCTTATTATTAAGGCCCTTTCCTGTAAGATCGCCACGGAGAAAGCCCATTATGAACATCCATCCGATGTAACTCCCGCTCTTTCTCACCGCCAACAAGAAAAGCTGAATGCAACCATCTAAGCACTGGTGCAAAAAGTACTCATAGTCAATGTCCCTTCAACTTGGCGATGCCCAAAACGCAAGCACGAGCCTTATATCTCCACACCGCCACCTGTTCATGATTTCACCTCGTATACCCAATCCACTACCTGAAAGCTTTCTTACTGTGTGAGATTCCGCGCTACCTGATCTAACCTACACTTTTATTCTACATAATAGAATCCAAAACATTCCCACTCGGGCCAGGTGGTGCCGGACAAATCCAGAAGTAATTGTGAGGGAGTCTCAAGCAATCACTATACTGTATCGGGTATGATTAATAAGATAAGCAAAGAAGAAGATACACCTCCCAAAAAAAATAATGTAAGTGACTTTGAAAACGAAGCGACTTGCCATTTGTAATACATTTTGTGTTTACGCTCAACCCGACCATTTTGTTGAGGAGTACCAACACAGGATGTTTGAAAGACAATGCCATTGCTAAGAAAATAATCGCGGAGACAGAAAAATTCAATACCAATGGCTACCACGCAAATTGAACCCTCTAATTAAATTGACGATCAATCATAATGAACTTAAAAGTACCAATCACTCGCCTTATCAACCAATAAAAATATCTATACACTGAATAATCATCAAATTAAATAGTCTAAAATAACGAAAGCACCACAAGACGACACAAGCATTTACATATCCCCTTAAAAACACTACAATGAATCAATTCAAACTTACTTAATTACTTCAGGTGGGTACTAACTGAAACGACTTAGTATGTTGTGGCTTTTGATTATCAAATAGTACAAGCTTTTATTCAAAAAGACTACTGTAATCTGAAATAAAAGGTAGTAGATCAAGACTATCTTAGTGTGACGGATGGCCCAATCTCCGACGCCATTAATTCCTGGAAGTTGTAATTTAGTAACATGGAAAGCTTAAGTCTGTGTATCTTCCTTAAAAATAGTACAAATCCGTCTCTGAACATTCACCCACTCCAATCGTAGAGTCCTTTAAACGACGGTCCCGACACACGCAAACACTCTTAGCAAACCCGAACAACACAATCAATATCCTCGTAATCCACTTAGAGATGAAATTAAATCGCACAACCACACATAAGACATTATGTAATTTCAACTCACGACAAATAAACGGTAACCAAACGTATTTGGTTTCCTGGCACTGATCCTTAAGTCCCACCTGTTATCCACATAGAACCAAATCAACATCTAGACAAACTATCAAAAACCCAGAAATGGTAGGCACCTGTGATTAACTCAATTCAAAGGGGGAGACAGAGGAACGACTTGAGTCTGTATCGATCAAACATGAGGAGTTTTTAGGAATTTCACCGATAAGCGTAACAATGTAAATTGTTATCGCGCAAGGTCGCATAACCCAAATGTTGGACCTCAGCTCTCCCCATAATCGCTGTACAACCGGGAGCAGCAGCAACCGCTTCGCGCCGTAGCTCCCCTTCATCCGAAACCCATGCTGAGTAATAATCATGTACTTAATGTAATGTACACTAGGCAATTAAGAAGTAGTACCGAGGCGGTGGGAAACTTGAATGTTCTGCACATAACTTGTCAAGTAAAATATGCCTGTTCGACATTCCGCTGCTCCTCGATGAAAGTAATAGTTTGATGGGCACGATCAAGGGTGTGGAGATCCCCAGCCAATAAAGTAGACTCCAGCATTCCTAAAACAACCACATTAATGCCATAAAGAAAAATTACGCAGTATTTTATCATCATCTACTCAAGCTTCCTAAACAAGCCGCTTCAAATTACATGCACACACAAACCATAAAGACAAAGTGAGGAATGTGGTTATATTTGTGCCGTCCCACAAAGAAGTCAGAATCCTTCC
Organism: Lithospermum erythrorhizon; assembly: GCA_019722365.1. NCBI lineage: Eukaryota > Viridiplantae > Streptophyta > Magnoliopsida > Boraginales > Boraginaceae > Lithospermum > Lithospermum erythrorhizon. The sequence goes on along the minus strand of JADFUC010001789.1, from coordinate 23,705 downwards.
TCAAGTATTCAAAGAATAGACATTGTTCGAGACTGCTTACTATCTCCGCCAATAATGCCGCGAGTCAAGGCTTTCGGTCCCATTACCCACATCAAATCATTTCTGTAGAACAATCCACAAAGGGCGAGCTTCTTCATAATACGGAAGAGTCTTTCTGAGGGAGGGATCAATGGTATTGGTAACTCACCCAACCAACATACCGAACACATGCCCAATCCAACAAGTGTGTAAAGATCCTCGTAGTTCGGGAATAGTTCCTCGTAATAAACCCCAAATTTCCGGCATGATATAAGAGGATAAACGGCGATTCCGACCACTCTCGTCAGAAGTTGCGGACCGTAAATAATACCTGCATTAATAGTGTCGCCCTGATTATCGCTTGAACCGAGATAATACGGGACGGTATACTGACTTTGGGGCGAGGCGATCACTTCTGTCGGGCGGATCGCCGCCACAATGAGGCTAGATTTTCGCTCTCGCATTTACGTTAACTAAAGCGGGTGATTTCTAAGTTAAATCCGGCAAGCTCGCTTCAAATTATTTGGAAGAGAGCAAACCAAACCGGATGGTCTCTACCCACGTATTTTCAAATCAAGAACAATCTTCAAGTTGGCTAATTAATGACTATGGAAGCAGAGGCACAAAAAAATATACGATGTGGGCGCGAGGCTACCGATCGCTACGTGAACAAAGGAACCAGAGGAAAAAATTAAGCCCTAGCCTTATGGCTCTGATATACCATGTAGAATATTGTGTAACTCTCACAACTGTATTAATCATGGAATACAAAGTTATATACAATTACAGATGACCTAATGGGCTCCTACTACACAAGCCCAGAGATTTACTACACCATAATATATCATACAATATGTCCTAATAAATGTACTTTTTTTTAATTTTTTTTCTTTAATCTATGTGTGCAAATAAATGAAATACTAAGAGCGGCGCCAAATTTGGTCCGCAAAACATAACTCTCAAAGTGGGGATCGAGACCAAAAGTGTCCCAACCTACCTGGGCTGCCTTGGTGGTTGTACTATAATATAGTATCAATCATGTTCGATCTTTGGGGGTAATCCAGCGTAATTCACGGCTACTCAATTATCCTTAATTACAGGTTAAGATCATGTCGTTATGTATCATAAAGGGATCCCAATTACTCCACTATGGCCACAATAAAGCAGAGAGGATTCCTAACAAAGACAAATTAAAAAGGAATCTGAGGGAAGTATATATTTACTGTCAAGCTTAAACTTGGACACAATAATTAAGAATAATTGTATATTTTACTTGGATTACCTCATTTATGATATGAATAAATGACACTATCTTAAATTCCAAGACAAAATAGTGGTTCATTCTCATTATTGAAAAGTGTGAAACCTTCACACTAATGACCCCTTGTACCTGCCTTAAAGTACACAAAGTGAGACCTGGATGCGCTTCAACCGACGTAGACTGTAGAGTTTTACCTTTAACCACTTCCCAACACGTTAAGGTTTTTCTCTATATATTTTAACTCACACCGGCAAGTGGAGGGAGGCGAGACTACTTCAGACTTAGCCAAGACTTCAAATTTTACTAATTGGAAGCCCTCCAATGAAAGAATTTCATTATAACAAAAGAGATATAATAGGAAAAATAAAACCAAAAGTGTCCGTAGAAAGATAAGTAAATAAAACAAAGAAATAATTACGAATAAGGATGCAATGAAACTGAGGAGTATCTATCAACTCTAACTTATCGGTGTGTTCTTCATATATATATATATATATATATATATGTCAAGATTTTGTAATTCCGAATCTTCCTTTTATTTGTCATCGTAGCCCTATGCATATAAATTGAGAAAAAGAAATTGTAGTAAAAAAATTCATTGGAAATGTAAAATTATAATTAATTGAAACTATATGATTGGTTGGTTGATAATTTAATAAAGATAAAATAATGTTATACATTAAAACGAAATGCATAAGTTTATATGCTAGGACATCAAGTATTTTGAAATAAAAAATTGAAGCTAGATTGACAAATAAAAAGAAACGGAGGTAGTACTATTTTGGCTATTGTAGCTCAATGTTCACCTGAAAATTAGTATTTTTAATACAATTTCATGTTGGACGATGCCTAAAATAGAAGCATGAAAGACATGAACTAAAATGGAAAAAAGAGGGGACGATGCCTAAAGAGGATGTTTTCGGATGAATGGAAGACTAGGGTCCTCAAAGAAAAAGAGGGGACCAAGTTGTATTCTTCTTTTCATATTTCTTCTACTCTTTTACTTATGTTCATTGTGATAAATAAGACAAATAAATCCACCATATCCTCTCCACCATTTTCTGAAATCTTCACCATGTAAATCTCATTACCATTTTCTGAAATCTTGTAAGATATTAGGGACCTATAATAAATGTTGTCATAAATTAAAAGCTTAATTTCATATTATCCCTCAATTTAATATATCTTTTTAAATGATGTAACTTTATAATTTTCAAGTTACCTCCTGAACTAACCGAATTTTGCAAATTACCTCCTAAACTGTGTCAAACGTTTCAAATTAGACTATAAAATATGCCCAATATTTTAAATTGTCCCATGAGATTTTACTTAAAATAAAAAGAAAATAATCGAGGTCGCTTAAGTAGAGGAAAAATGTGTCAATTCACAAATAATAATAATAAAACAAAAGATAAATCAAACTCCTCCCAATGACGATCACTTATACCCCTCATCCTACCCTCCTAGCCCCACACTAAAAAATCCCCGCATTGCTTCCTCCCCTTAATATTCTCCTCCTACTGCTCGGGAGAAGGGAAGGAGCCAGTATGCTAAAGGACTATACAATTTAATGAATGTTGGGTTCCTCGATTATATTTTTTAATTTATGTTTATTTTATGAATCACATATTTGTCTCCCATTTGTTTAAATTCAAATTCCTTATTATAGTTTCTTAAATTAATGTCAAAGAATGCAATTTCACTAGGGATAGTTTGAAATGATGAATGAGAATTTAGAGGGCTATTTGGGGTGGCTCACAAGTATTTTGTATGTGTGTGTGTGCAATTTAAAATATTTGTGGAGGTAATTAAAATATACAAGAGACAACTTAAAGTTTGAAAAGTCCAGCCTCATCAATGAAATGATGATTAAATTTAGCCTTTAATTAATTAAAAGTCAGCCTAATACTAAGTATTTATTATCTCCGTCATTCCTAAATCTAAGTCCCATTTTTGACTTTATTGAATAGTTAAATTTCTTTGATCATAATATTTTTTGTTTGTGTTGTATAATATTTGATAAAAAATTATATCAATGGAAAAAATTTGAAATGTATTTTTATCGACATAGTTTTCTAGCTAAACTAAGAAAACAATAAACAAAATATTTACTGCTAAAGTTCAAAATGAAATTAGTTTCAAACCAGGTTTAAATTTAGTGGACCTGATGGAGTATTTACTCAAAGTTAATATAATTTTACTCAAAGTTATTATATAAAAATATTTAAAATAATATTATATTAATTATCTTAAAATATTTAATTTTAATATATACCATAAAAAATCTTAATCTAGATATTATTTTTCAAATATTAAAAATTAAAGTAATTAATATTAAAGCAGTTAGCGTAACGACCCGCCCGAAATTCTGCCTACCTCTGGTGTTTGACTCGTTAGTTGAAACGGATACACCGAGTCGCCCAACGATTTATATAAAAAATAAAAGATCGGATTTAAAACGCTTAAGCAAAGTAGTGAGAAATAGTCCAATGCTACCAACGTGGACATCAATAAGTGGGCTAAACCTAACCTAACATCACATATTCGATACATAAGAGTGACATAAGAACAGGAGTGTTCAATAATACATCTATAATATAAATCATCCACAACTGGAGTAAACAATGACTCACAACGCTAACCTACTCGGTATTAGACAATTTATATTAATAGTGTAATAATAATAGAAACTGCAAGATTCAAATATAAATGTAATACATTTATCTGAAAGAATAGTAGTTCAAATAAAGCCTACCTAATATGTAAAAAAGTAAATCATGGTATCCCCTATATTACACAAGCCCCACGAATTGGGGAAAGGGGTCCCCTAAAATCAACACCAATAATACCAAAACATTCTCCGATCCGAACATCCCCAACATGTGCCTATTACCAGTTCACACAAACGAACGCCCGACATGATGCTTATAACAACCAAAAGCATATGCCCACAAATGTGCTTATAATCCACCCCATATACACATAGTGGTCCTCAATCATCCTGGCAGCATCCAACGCCCGCGGTGCATTGCACTCCAATTGTCCATAACTGGATTCGACCGTCATTTCATACGCGACTGACCCAACCCCTAATACACAATTCAAGACCCCAGATGAGGACCAGAGACCTCACCCTCAAAAGTTCAACAACACAGTTTTACATGTCAAGCACCAATCACCACATCGCCTCTAAACAATAAATCACAAGTTAACGGGCTTACATATTGATGAATTCAAAAATTGATAGCTCGTAGCCACCAAAGATGTCTCAACTCGTATATCGCCCTAACATGATGTCATCTACCAACAATTTCAAAGAATAATAACTACTAGCATGTTGCTGTCAATAATGAAAAAGCAAGAATAATATATAAGAAAGTATCTACAATCCGTGCAACATGAAAAATGTAAGGAACCAAAGACAAAGAAGATGAACCCCAATTGCTAGTACCACTAGCGTTAAAGCTACTCAATTTAGAATAAAAACCTCCTAAGTCCAAGTCCAACCCTAAATAATATAATAAGATTATGATTTTCCATCAATACTTTAGAGTCACAATCTTAATTATATTTCAGATTTCATTTAATCTAAACTTTAAAATTTTACTTAAAATGTATTCTAGTGTAATTATCTCGATGAACTATCCAACAGTAGTTAAATTCATTTTTAGTATGGGAATCCTCAATACTTATAAAATCAAGTAAATAATATATTGAAATCTGAAAATTAATATTTTCAATATAGGTCCAAATGCATTTATATAGCTCAATAAAAAATCAGCTCTTATATTTTTATGCTAAAAATCGATTATTTCCAATAACTCCCAAAACTAGTTATTTACTCATCAATAATTCAAAATAAATACCAACTAACTCAAATTCTAATATTTGATTTATAGTCCAACCATACCCCATATGAAAATGGAGAAAAAACAAGCTTTAAATTATAACTATAAAAATTTGACCTTTGCCAAAATTCCATTCTGTTAATAATAACAAAACAAAAATAGTAAATATTTCCCAAAATTCCAAAGATTATTGTGTGTTGGTTGAAACTAGTAATAAACACAATGTAAATCTGATTTTATTTTTAAAAGTCAAAATTATGAATTATTTCAGTTTTCAATTTCCTTAGTTTTTGCTAAATAACAATTATACAAAATTAGAAAAAAGTCAATTGTCTATGAATAATTCCTAAAATAGTTTTTTTTGCTAAATCATATTCTATACTTCATCTACCAAGATCTAATACAAACAAAACCCCATAGTTCATAAACTAATTTGTTTCTTACTTTCTACCAAAATCCGAAATTATATTATAAATAATAAAATCAGAAAATAACTATTTTCTCTGCAAGGAATATATATTGTAAAAACTCTCATTATTATATATCATAATCATAAACATCTTAAATCTAAACATATCTAACATAAAATTAAATCTTTAATTAATTATATACTTTAAATAAATTGTTAAAATTAAATAAAAACCTAATTCTTTCCATTGACAAATAATCACCTTAGGGAGCCAAAAGATCATGAATTTAACAAATTGTAATTATTAAATTCGGAACCCCGAAATATCCTAATTTCTAAACCTCAAAACTCCAAAACAAGCAAGACTTTCATACCTTAAATGATCAAAGACGAGAGAGAAGAAGAATGGTATATTTTTCTCAAATTTTAGGAGCAAAAGGATTTATGATCAAAGTGGGAAAGAAAAATTGAGTTCTTTCAACGGGGAAGTTAGGCGGCGCTGGGTTCTCGAAGATTTAGGTTTGATTTTCGCTTATGTCAGCACGATGAAACAAAGCATCAAAAGGCTACTTTAATAAAAAGGCCTCTCGCTTAGCTCGTTAACGACATAATTTTTTAAACCCAGACGCAAAATCGTGTGAATCAACTTCTTTTCCCACCAAATTTTACCCTATACTTAAGCTCCGCTATTTGATAACAATGCTATCTAATCCCGCTTTATTATATTACGCCGAATGCCACCATTTTGATTTTTAATTAATTAAACCGGCTCAAGAGTTTCATGTGAATTCAAACGAAACTTCATTTGTACACTAATGTGCTTAATTCATTTTACAACTTTACAAGTTATAAAAACACAAAATATCTAAAACCCTTTAAAAATTTAGAATTAATTCCAAAAATACACTAATCGAAAAAAGTTAAATTTTTACGTAACCGTTAACTTAGTAATTAAATGCCATTAAATGTATTAATTATTTTAAATCATCAAACTGTCACTAACTGGACAAAAGATAATATGATCACACTTACTCCATTATCACGCGAATTGACTCTATTAGGGGAGTATCTCTCTTTTTCAATTTTCTAAATTTTCTCAAGTTTTTGCTAATGTCTACCGGTCAAAAGAGAGGATTCCAAAGAGTAATCCAAGTACATCTGAATACGGCATGTATACCAAAATCTGATTCAATGTTTTTATAGTATAAACATGGTTATGTTATATATATACTGTGAAAGAGGGAACAATGATATTTAGATAGACAATATGCAAAAAATATCTACGAAATTGTTTTATTGAATAAAGTATTTATTAATAAGGAAATCTTGGAGGGTGATGTGAAGTTTATCGGCGTTTAAGTAGTACTATAAATAGGGCAGGGCATCATGCTGTCAATAACATACATTTACAAATATTATAAGAAACCATAATTTCGTTGCTGCAATATTGTTGGTCGCTCTGATGGCTTTGATGGCTTCATCACAGGCGATATCTACTGAAGCCAGAAGATAACAAGCGACACTGCTCCTCTGACTATCGCGACTGAGTCTGTAGTTTGTAGATGCCGGAAACAGGAAGATGCAATGATGGTGCTCCGCGATGGGAATTTCGGTGTAATGGTGTGTCTGAGTCAATGGGAGGTAAAACCGAAAGTACCTGCCGAGAACTGCGCTCCCAGAAGGTGAGAATTGCTGCACACGAATCTGACGCTGCGATGGATTTGGCTGTGATGGCATATTCGTTGGGGTTTGCCGCCGCTACAAGGGCTGCGTTCCAGAAGGCAACCCTTGCGGAGCCCTTGACTGGTGCTGCGATGGATTTTATTGTGATAATTTCTTTCCGGGGTTTAATGGGAACTGCAAGCGCCAAGGGCTACCAACACCTCTCTCCTCTATCGTGTAATAATAATCATGCATGGATATGACGTAGCTACTAAATAAAATACATCTCTCCTGGGCACCATCATCGTGTTACCCTTAAATAAAAATGATGATATTGCAAGGCTAGCTACTATGTTCATTGTTCATGCATTATATATCGTCTATATGTATTTGGTGTGAGTTGGAATAAAATCAAATGTATTTTCTTCGTTTCTTTACCGTCCGCTCCTTTCCCATCTATATTTCTCCATTAATTGTATGTTCAAAGTAGTGAAGTACCCACATAAATAACAAGGTTCATGTATAAACTAATCAAGCTCACATTAAATGAGACCTGCCTATACGAATATGATTCTAACATAACAAACGAATACGGCCATATTCATATAATGACTTTATTTAAGTAGTGTCGGATGCCGTATGCTAGAAAAGCGGAAGGACATGAAAGAAAAGATGAAGATGCAAATAGCATGCTTAAAACCTCATAATCATATTTCCACACATCGGCTCATCATCTGTAAAGCAACTAGTTTTATGGAGTTGAGATTCCCTGGCGGTGAACAATCTTTTGAGCTATATTAGTACGGAAGGTTCTAATAACAACCTCGAGACTTCCGTTTGCTTAAATTTAAGCAAATTTGAGGCATGAGTTTACCAAAACACTATACACACACCCAAATAGTGTTTTTGGTAGTGAAATAATAATTTGCCCTAATGAAACTTTCTCAACTACTACACTTACAATAGGGAGGGGCAAAATAGTCATTTTACTGCCCAACTACTACACTATTTGAGTGTGTATAACAGCTGAGCAAGTCTCCAAGTAAGTTTGACAAAATAAACTTGCTTTTTACTTTTCAGCTCATCATTACTAAATCAAACAAGCTCCCAGAAAGAAGATTTTCTTCCAATCCAATACTCAAACCCCTCAGATCCTATATCTAATTGTCAACCATCCTTTTGCACAAACAAAAACAACTTTCCAGGTCATCCTTGTGTTTTTCTTGACAAACTTAATTTTAGCCCTTTTTATTTCTCTCTTATTCTCTCCAATCCCTCCCTTGCATTTATTATATTTCAACTACAATTCACGCTAAAACCTTTTCCAACAATATTTCTGAAAATGCACAATGTCCTAGCCGACTTAATCTCCCCCTGAAATCTCTCATCTTCCCAAAATCCCTCCCCAATCACAATCCTTCCCTAACAATGATGAAATCTATTCATCATTATCCCTCTAAATTTAATCAAATATGACTCGTCACTGCAATTACCCAAGAAAAATAGGCTTAATTTCATTTAGGCACTGACGCGAACCTTTCAAACAAAGAATCATCTAAACTAACATTTCAAAGTAGCCATTGACATGCAATTTTTTCAGACCAACTTTCAACAAGACTAACTTTCGTAAACTACGACCATAATTTTGGAATACAAAATCAAATTTTAAAAATGATAATTTTAGTCAAATAACATCAAAATAACTCCATCATTCATATATTCAATCAACCATTATCATAGATTTAATTTACAAAAAATGTTAGTTCATGTATATATAATCATATCTCTCCCTTTTTTAATCAGGCAAGGTCTTGAATCTTGATAGATCTGCCCTCTTCATATTTTCACTCTTTTGCGTCATTGAAGTCTGAATATAGGAGGTTGCGTAAGTGTTTGATAATTTATTGAGTGATTGGATCTTGATTATTATGTTTCTTTTTTAAAGAAAGGATTTTGTTATAATCAAAACGTGCCCATCTGCTATATGACTATGAGTACAGTACATGTATTCTTATCAAAATATGGTTTTTTTCATTGATCTATGTTGATAAATTAGATCTGCTTATGAGGTTTTGTAATGTTGTTGATTACCCAAAAATGTGGAATCAACTGCCTGCTATTCATCCTCATGCCATGAAAGCAATGGTTCCTCATCAAATAACAAATATTTTTGGATGAAAGACACATGTTCAATTAAAAATTATTTCTGATATTCGTATGAGCTAGAGCATGGGCCAGCTTATTTTCGATATTATTTGACTAAATTGGCTATTCTAAAATTCGATTATTCTCTCCAAAGTTACAAAGTGATCATGATTTTAAAAATCTGTGTGTCAAAACACACCCCAAGTGGCTTACTCAGCCGAATTGTTCAAATGTTCGCAAAAGACGTGCTGGGAGGAAATTAAGCCGAAAAATACTAACTTCTCTCCAACATTAATTCCTAACTAGTTATTTACGATATTTAATACATAATTATTTTATCATTTTATAAGAATTTTTCTATAATCTATAACATATCAAAAAGAAAAATGAGAATATATAATTCACTGAATTTAAAGTATAATAATTTGATAACTATTATACACCAAACAAACATTAAAATTTATGTTCAAACTATCCATATCCTATATACATTCTACTTTTAAAAGTGTCAAACCTTATTTGAAACATTACATTTTATTAAGTACACATACAATTTTTTTTTTAATGAGAGAAGTTATTTGTATGAGGAAGTTATTTGGTAGATTTCAGCAAAAGGTAATAGTTTATTTAAATTTCCGCTTTACTTTGAATCACAAGCTCACCCCCGAAATTGACTATATCCAATCGAAACATTAAAAATGCATGGCGGAAATGACGATTTCTTGTTCTCTTTGATGTATCGTATTTACACGATAAATACGATTGTATCAGGTAACCCGCATCGATACAACATTGTACAAGTTGGTTGTATCGTGTAACTTGTACAATATATACTAAGTATATTGTACATTTTACACGATACAACCAATTTCATATTTAAATATATTTATTTATTTTGTATAATATTTGATGAAAAATATATCAATGGAAAAGACTCAAATGATACAATCAAAGTTTAAAAATAGTTTTCATCAAGTATTATACAATACAACTCCCCGAAATAAGTATACACACACCCAAATAGCGTTGCGGGCTTGCATGAACGACTATTTCGGCTCTTGAAGTTTAGTAGTTGGGGAAGTTTCATCGGCGATAAAATTATCATTTCACTCAAAAAGCTACCTGTGTGTATAGTGCTGCCTATGCAACCCTATAATTTGAAATGAACAATTAGCCCTCAAACTCAGCACCCCACCAAATCCTCCCTTGACTGTCGTGGCTGATTCTCCGTATGGACCATGACTATGCTACTGCTAATCGCACCAGATTTTCAAGAACTCACCCTGAATCATTAGGGGACTCTGAATTTTCGAGTCTCTTGCAGCCCCTCTGGTCCCAGGTACCTTGATCCGCACTCGAGAAACACTCTTATCTGGGTTTCATTTTGATATGAGAATAGAATCTCCACCTCCATTGTTAACAAACTGTGAAGGTGCCCTGGCCAACTATATCGACAATCTTCAAGCCAACAATCAAGACAACAATGTGAACATGTTTAGTTTATTATGATGCCCCATTGTATGATCCAAGAATTAGAGCCTTCCCCAACACTGAAGCTTACAGAAACCAAATGAGGAACATAAACCAAATGCCCCATGCGTTTTTTAGTTGACTTTTTCAAGGCGAGCAGGGCACATTTCCTCTAAGTCATCCATCAAGATCTAGCTTTAAAAGTAATCTTAAAGGAAGAAATCTTTTGTAAGAAATTTTATTTATTTACTTTCGAGAATAATTAAGAGTGCTTATCTTTAAAACGTTTTTACAAATTACATTTTAGTAAAGGTAAAATTAATTATCGTTGAATCGGTAGAGTTTGTTTTGAGTTTGATTATCACTTAAAATCATTTTAAGTTCAAGTGATATGACTTTGTGTCATAAAAAGATTGAACTTAAAATGGGGTTAATTGACAATCAAACTTATAAAACGAATCTCATTTTGGTCAAAAACCCGCTTATCGGGACTCGAGTCGGACTCAGAGTAAACTCGATTGAAGTCCCAAAGGCTTCGTCATTTCGAAGTTATTTAATCTAGATTTGAGTCGGGACTTGAGCAAGTCCCAATCCAAGTCCCAAGTTTCGTCTTTTGGACATGGCTTATTGGGACTTCAAATGGGAATCACCAAGTTCGATGGAAGCCCGACCACGGGTTCAACTAGTCAAGTTAGGGTTGTTAGGATTCTTGAATGGGACTTTATGAAGTCCCGATACAAGTCCTGATTAGTCGTTTTTCAACACTTATAAAAGCCAATTCAAAACAACTTTTAACCTAACTTTCACCATTCTTTTTGCACGATTTTCAAGCTTCATTTTGAGAACTTTCTAAAGCAAAAAGGGCACTCTAGATTATTCCACGAATTAGATTGATAGGATTTCATAGTGTGTTTGTTCAAATCAATTATATTGATTGTAGAGTATTGAAATCACGAAGTTATCTAGGTTCTTAATCGGGGAGATTAAGAGTATTGGAAACTCGGTAGTATCTTCGGTTCTTAATCGGAAGACAAGAGGTCAAATATAAGCTGGCAGCTTGGGTTTCAATAGGATTGCCACAAGATTTGTGACCATTTGGATTGGAGTTGATTGCTTGTACTAACCGGAGTTACCTTTCATAATGATTGCTTCCAAATCCCGAGTACGGAAAGCGACAATGAAAGCACTTGCGAAACCGGCTCAAGTAAAATTGATGAGTTGTTTCTTTCCCTAGTCTTTCATTTCATTTACTTATTTTTGTTATTTATATTGTTTGTCTTTTATTTATTCCGCTGCTATTAATTAAATATAAATAATTGTTCTAGTTTATTATTGCTTAATTGTGTGTTGTAGCATAATCGGTTGGAATTTAACCTTGATATATAGAATTTGTAATTCAACCTAAAATTTGAAAAATCCAAAATATAGTATAATCTTTTATTCACCTCTTTCTAAGGATAGTAATTAATCTAACAACATGTGCTTTCGGAATTATTCCTTCTTCTGCTTGGGAATATCGCATGTCCTCGTTGTTGCAAAAAGTCAATACCTTATTGCTTCTTTCAGTCTGATGCTGCTGGATTAAGTTATATTTTTAGATTGGTTCCTCTTTAGTTGTAAATAGACACTTACACTAATCTTGAGAAGCCGCATCATTGTCATATGTCTATTAGGATTTAGATTACTTGTATGTAGTGCTGTTGGGCTGACGATCCTGAATCTGGCTCATTTAATCTGGTCCGAAATTCATCCGAAAATACACCGATCCTGGCCCGATCCAATATCTGATCCTAAGATCCGAAATCGATCCGACGGCGAATTCGAACCTGATCCTAGAATTTAATATAAAAAAACCAAACCTATTCTTCATTTTCTGAACTCAGTGATATTCATCATTCGATACCATCGATCCCATTGACCGAACCCACCGACATTCCGGATGGACCGAAACAACCGTCCTGGTCTAAATCCTCAATTCGAACCTGCTGACCTGTCTGACCAACCCGTCCGATTCCTGGACCCAGAAACCGGTCCGATTCCTGATCCGGTAAAAACCGGTCCGACTGACCTCGTGAATAACACTAGTTGTAGGTAGATACATGGAGGAAAAGCCATTTTGAAGCAGTAAGAGATTGAAAATGATTCCTCCAGTCTATGTAGTCATACTCGCAGCATAATTTATGGTCTGTACCTGAGAAGAAATACCTAAAGATTAAACACGACCTTTTTCTAATATCTGCTCGAGTGTTTGAATAGGTCTCGTGAATCATACACAACATTCTTATCCCACACATGATCATTTTTATCTAATTTTTCTGCTAAATATTATAGGCCCCACGCGAGTAGCATTTGGTCAAGGATCTTCTGCTTCAAGATCGTATGGTCATTTTTAAGGTTGACACCAAACAAGAGGGATCATCATCTGATGGCAAGTAGTTTCTGTAATTTACCATCTTACTCCATCCCCTATAATTCTTTTGGTGTATCAGAAATCATGAATCCTTATTGTTTCTCTGTTACATCTGTTGAGGTCAAGAACATTTTTTTTACTCGTGAAACGCCGGGCATCAGACTGTGATCGGTGACCCCGGCGCTTCGATGCACCTGACGCACTGCAATGCGGCTACTGCTTCGACTGCTCGGTTCTTCGAACAAGCCGAGCCATCGAGACTCGCCTCGATGCGCTCATGGACGCATTATCGCCACGTAACTGGCGCGCTGACTATTTTATTACCTATTTCAATTCAAGCAGCTGTAAGCTTCTTTCCTATAAATGGGACAAAGGCTTTAGCAATATATCACAAAATAAACATCCAAAACAACTTCCGTAGAGAATATTGTTGAATCATCATCAATAATATTCTTGAAGCCAGAATCGGTAATACTGTGTTTACAAAAGACAATTAAATTGAGTGTTCTAATTTTGATATAATCAGAATAATCTTCCGCTTGATTTTTAGTGGATTTCGCAGCTAAAGAACAGACGTACCTTTCACATCGGTGTAACCGTATAAATCGCAATAGTTATTTATTTTTTCTCGCAATTTACTTCGCCGTTATCATCATTTCTTGCGCTTGGGGCGATTAGATTAGTGTTTTATAATCACATCAATCGTATCGTAGCCTAGGTTCTGATTGAAATCATGATTCAACGTCAAGAACGTAAAGGAAATAATGCCAATACGCCGCTGGTAAGTTTGACGGATAGATTTCTCGCATTGAAGATGAATATGGAGGATTATCTATATAGAAAAAAGTTCTAACAAACCATTAGGTGATGTTCGGAAGATGGACGGCGTTAATTCGAGGAAGCTGTAATCGGCTGTGTCTGAAGTTAATGCACTACGTTTCACCGTAACGTGGTTGCTAATGTCGCTGGGCGAGACTACAACTAAAGGCCTCGACGCTATGGCCATTAAATTTATACGGTAAGCCATCGCCCAACAATACAGCATTTACTCAGAATGCTAGCTTTTTTCACTTAAGGATGTCGAAAATACTCCCATAACAAGGCAGCACCTTAATACTTGGCCAGTTTGATAAACCAATTATCTACTGCTTTCGGTGAATTTCATGACGCAGTTACAAGCATTACATATTGGCATCTTAAGCAAATAGTTGGTTCTACGAGGTCAGCAGCTAGTAACTTTGTAGGTAATGATAAGTTGGAGCTTATTGCAGAATAAGGCGAACGCCGTTTGTCCAAGGTTCGTAAGATCATATGCAGATGTTGGCTCCGTGACAAATGTGTAAAGAGGTAACCGGGACAGAGGAAATAGAAAGAATAAAATGGAGGTCAAAATCAGAGAAAGGAGTAAGTCGAGACTCCTGGTGACGATTGAGCTGGGCCGCGGCAAGAAGTGGTCACATGTTAAGCATCAGAAAGCTTCGAGGTCGGGACAACAACATAAACGACGCTAATGTTTGCCATGACTTACCAGACGCACCACTCTTGTCGGGCTTGATTGTTCTATTAATTTGGATTTTGATTCGTGCATCGCTTCATACTACTCCCTACCGGGATATAATGACGAATTATATATAATGGAGATTACGGACGCCCATCTTGTCACGGTGAACCACCAGCATCGTTGCATTTTAGACGCTGACCGAAGTCGCTAAACGGTTCTACATGGAAATTGACAAAAGTGAGATGTACCAAAGCTTCGTGGAAAAGCTTGATCTCTCGTTAGTCACGCATTGGTATATATCTAACAACGCTGTGATGGCAACTGAAAGAGTACGCGAAAGCAACGATCAGCTGTCAATACGGGTACGCTGTACCAATCGAGGCTCCCTCAAAAGATAGTCACGTTGGAAATTCTCGAGAAGACAAAGCTATGCACAACTGGTCACATGAGCGAGAAAGGTATGAAATCGCTTTTGTCTCGAATGATTTAATACCCGATTTGAAGTCCGTTGGATCATCATATCTGTAGAGCCGCCACGAAAGAAGCAGGCCTTTGTTAAAATCAAGTTCCGACAGCTGTGAGTTAGTTCAATACGTATTTGTGGACCCTTAATCAAGTTGGTTCAAGCGGGAGGTTCACTATATTTTTGTAACCTTTATTGACGATGCAACTAGAAGGTCTGGGTTTATTTCATGAAACACAAATCAAGTTTATTATGAATCCTCGCTAACTCTGAAAGTTTCATGGTCGGTAACGACCAATAAAGTATGTTTGAGATCGAGAATGGGGTGAATATACAGACAGCGATTTCAAACAATACTGCAAGGCTGAGAATGGAATCGTAATGTAAGACTATTCAACACCCCAACAAACGTGAGTAGCCGAGAATTTAACAGACCGCTTAAATGAGCTACCGGAGTATGAGGTTACATTCTCGATACTGCATATCTTCGGTCGACGAATCAATACCGCAACCTTCTTTTGATTAATAGAGAACTTCACCCCTCTGTAGCTTTAAAATTCCCGAAGCTCGGAGTTCGCCATGTAAACTTATCTTTCCCGGTGAGTATTCGGTCAGGTACCGTATGTTCACGTAGATGAAATGAAGTAAGCTTCGATGCAAAAATCTAGTATTTGCTTATTTTATTGGTTACATGATGCCGGTAGATGGGATATCGGTTCTACGACTTAACGAACCTGAAGATCATATCGTGTGAAAAAGCATAGTATCTTTAAATGCAAGAGGTAATATATAAAGATAGACAAGTTGCATAAGCGCTCAAATCGCAATTAAGAGGAAAAATGCACTTTCGGTTCTTCCAAACGTGCATAATCTGATCATGCCCCTACCCGTAAAATAACTCAAGATCCTTTGTTGATATGCCACCTCGGGAGTGAGGTTGGCACCGACAAGAGGAAACCGAGGGATGCGGAAAACACTTCCTATTAATTATACAAAGAGACGTAAACACCAGTCCTTAAGATCGTGAAAGAGCAAGGCACTTCAACCTAAAGGTATTCTCCATCCGCTAATTTTATTGCTAACCGACAGCAAGTAGCCTGCCGGGCTTATGATGAAGCAAGACAACGTGGTTGATGCACTGTCAGGGAGTTAGCACGAAGAGGAGATGGAGTCACATGACAAATATGACATGGGAGTCAGTTAAACCGCCGAATAGATGTAAAAAGAATATTGCGTAGTCGTATGGGTCTATCGAATCAAGGAAGAACAAGATGGTAGTAAACGCTTATAAGGTCTCGGGACATTGGTTGTCAAAGGGTTTCAGCAGGCGAAGGCATCGACTACACTTCCAAATATTCTCACCCGCGTCGCTCTACTACAATCGAATCGTTTCTTGGCTGGTAGTAAAGTGATAATCTGCACCTTTCAATGTACGGATGTAAACCGCTTACATGGCGATCTAGACGAGGAAATATTCATAAGCAACCTCAAGGCTTGAGGTTAAAGCGGAAAGCATTTGGTCCGCAAACTCGGAAAAGAGCTCTCAGATGGCTTCGAAACAAGCTCCAAGGTAATGAACATAACCTTTGATAATTTTATGAAGAAGTCAAGCTCAGATGCGGTAATCGACCACCGCCGTTATACGTAGGAGTGTTTGAAAAGAATATGTAATTCTACCTTTACGTGGATGATACGTTGATAAATGGGAGCCGATTTGCACAAGATAAATATGTCGGTGTTGAGGTTATCGCGTAATTTGCAACGAAGACCTAAAGTGATGCAAACAAATTGGGATGAGAATAATCGAGATCGGGATTCTCTGAGATTAACACAGGAAGAATACATGAAGAAGGTGATCAAGCGGTTCAACATGTTGGATGCAAAACCGTAAGTACTCGATACCGCCACCAATTATCTGTAGAACAATCACCTGAGACTGAGGATGAATTAGTGTATATGGATAAGGTGCCTTATGCTTCTGCAGTAGGTAGTCTTATGTATGCAATGGTGTGCACTAGACCTGATATTGCACACGCAAAGATGAGTTGTTATTAGTAGATATATGTCTAACCCAAAGTAACATCGTGTTCGCTAAGGATTTTAAGATACCGAACGGTAAATACAATAAAAGCAAGCCAGAGCTTCCGAAAATCTAATACGGGGTCGATATACATGACGCCGACAATGGTGGTGATGTCGATAGTAGAAAATCTACTAGTGGATATGTATTCACGCTTGAGGTACCGCTGATTAGTCGGAGATCTAAGTTGCAATCTATAGTAGCATCATTTAGTCAAAGGGTTCTGAATATTGCTATGGTCGAAGTTCTCAATAAAGAGATGATATGGTTGCAAACTTTTCTCGGAAGAGTCAATCTTGAGCATGGAAGTAATACATTGTACCTGCGGATAGTCGAGTGCTATTTATCTCGCGAAACCTGCATTTCATGCTAACTAAACATATAGGACTGAGATACCATTTTATACGGTCTGTATTGGAGAATGGAGTTCTGAAGCTTGAGAAGATTCCAGGGGAACGAAACCCAACTGATATGTTAACGAAAGTGGTGAACAAGGAGAAACTGAAGTTGTGCTCAACTTCAGTTAATCTTCAAAATGAATAATCAAGGGCGAAGTCACAGAATGGTGTTCAAGACGTGATTTGGTGTCTTCGGGCGGAGATTGCTTGAGGTTGGAAGAAGATTTTTGGGACCGTGAAAATCGCCGCATCGGTAGGGCATCGAGACTCGAGGTCTCGATGGGGTCCCGGCGTTCGCAACAAGGGCTACCGCTTGACTTGTTCGAGCCCTTCGAGAGTCAAGCTCGAGGCTCATCGAGACCCCCCCGCCTCGAATGTGGGGTCTCGACGGACGCCAGACGCCACGTAACTGAGGCGGTTTTGGGACTATTTTATTACCTATTTTTACCAAGTTAGGCTAGAAGTTTTCCTATAAATAGATGTGCTTTATAGGTCTGAGTATCACAAAATAAACATCCAAAACAATTTCCAGAGAGAATATCATTGAATCATCATCAATAATATTTCGAGCTGTAATTGGAGTATCACTAAGTTATAAAAAGTATTACTCAATCGAAGAGTTCTAAATTGATGTGAATCGTAATACCCCGCTTGATTTTTAGTGGATCAGAGCAAAGAATGTGGACGCATTTTCTGCTACTGAGGGGGAAACTCAGATAAATCGCTATTTATTTTTCCGCACTTCTATCGTTATCATTGCCTACTTTCAGTTTCTAGCTGATTAGATTGTTTTATAATCACATCAACATCTCCCTGTACATCCGTTGGAAAGCATTCCCTTTATTAATTGCTTTATCTAATACTATCTCAGCATTATTATGGGAAGCCATATTCTAAATCCAGGCAAGTACATCAATAAATTCTCAACAATGTAATCCTTAAAAGTCAAAGTGCACGATTAGAGTTTAGCACGATCATTCTGCAGTATTTACCCAGAAGTGATAACTTGCAAATATTGTATTTCACAACTCGAGTATTGCCCCTTCTATCTATTTCATACAGAGTACATTGACAATTTCTTATCTACACATAGCTCCTTACTGAAGAGGAATTTGGAGAGGTTTTAATGGAGCTTGACTTATGATGAACGGTAAGTACAGACTAATAGTACATCATATATAATATTCTTAGTGATATTAAATCTTAAGATTGTCTCAATACCATTTAGCTTCGAGCCCTATTATGATACTCCCACGCTTTCATAATAATAAATTTATTACATGTAAAATTTCTTTTGTTTTATAATAAGATTAAGCTAGATTTTTAAATTATATTTTCGCATCCCAATGTAGTTTTTACATTCCTAATATAGCTTTTTACATTCTAATATACTTTTACAATCCTAATGTATTTTTAATATTCTTTATAAATCACTTTATCTAAACAATCAACTATTAGCGAAACTAAGTGGTGGTAGTTTAAATGTTTGGCTTCAGTATAATGCTCTGAAATTGGACAGTTTGTTTGCATTCCATCATAGCACTTGAACTGTTTCGTTTTGATTCCATGCGGGGACGTAATCAGGATTTTAAACAGCAGATTCATTTTTTCAAATATCACAATTCTATAATTTTGCTAATGATATGTGACATTTTCTACTTTAAATCATTATACTACAAATTTATTTGTATTGGCCAATCTAATTGTTTCTACTATCAAGTGTACTAACACTTTTTTTCACCTTTTATAAAAATCTCATGAAATAATCATTAACCCATAAAAATTACCCGAAGCTTTTTTTTCTACTAATTAAAATACTTTGTCAGGCCTTCTAAAGTTAGCAGCATGATTCAATGTCGTGCCCTCATCCATCGTCGAGTAGTGGTGATAATTATAGAAATTGTAATGTTAAGAGTCAGGATGCGAAGACCAATTTCCTCTCTTTGTATGTTTACTCATTCATAAGAGATTGGGAGTATTTATAGAGAAGTCCTATACAAATATCTAAATAAAGAAATAGAATTAATACTAACTAGTGCTAATCTAACGGCTATAAACACTAACTAGTGGAGTTACAACAACTAGTACATTATGTACAAAATAATAATATATTGAAGAATAATTCTTCCTATATTTATATACTCCCCAAGTTCGGACTACAGATATCGATTAGGTCCGAAATTGCTTAAGAACGCTGAATTGTTTCTCTAGAAGCCTCTTAGTTAGAATATCAACTAAGTTATTGTCCCAGGCATATTCAATCTTGATTATTTTCCTTCACTTTCTCTTTTGACGGGGTTGTGATGTCCAATTCTTACGTGTTCGTCTGCTACACTGGTTGCGAAGCTGCGCCGATAGCTAACTCCGATTATCGCACAGAGTCGGCCGGATCATCAATCAGATCTTCGAAGTTCTTCATATAGTCTTTTGATCCAAATAACCTCACACACTCCATGAGCCATAGCTCAGATTCTCGCTCTCGCATGCCTCTCGGCTACCACGTTGGCTTTTGCTTCGCCATGTGACTAAATTCCCCATACAATGGTGTAGTATCCTCGGGATGTTGATTGTCATCAATCGATCCTATCCAGCCTCCAGATTCAGGTATACCTTATAGTTTTATCTTAGATTTAAACAAATAGCTCCTTTGCCCGGCGTGACCTTCAAGTATCTTAATATCCTCAGAACCGTGATCAATGTGTCAATGATACGGGTTATGATATACCGCTTTTTACGAGTCGACCGCAAATGCGAGTGTCGTCTGCTGTGGAAAGATATATCGCTTTCCCACTAACCGCCGGGTAATGTTGTTCTCACAACTGTTCCTTTGAACATGCCGGGTCTTTATTCCGAAGTTCCATCATGCATCGCTTGCTTTGTAATTCAACATCCCCTGCCTCTTTGAGTAGATCCAAAGTGTATTTCTCCGTGGATACCGGGAGTTCCTTGTCGACTTCGCAATTTTATGCTATAAGAAATATTTCATCATGCCCAAATCTTTGACCTCAAATTATGTATGAGTCAGCCTCTTTATGTTTTTTATTTCACATATTATCACCAGAATAATAATATCATCAACATATACAATTAAAATTGTCACTTTACCATTACCTGTATGTTTGATGAACATAGTATGATCCGTCTGACTCGTATGTATCCACCCTTTTTACTTCCTTCAGAATTTAGAAATCAGCCCCTGGGGCGACTGCTTTCAGCCATAGAGAGATCTTGAGTTTGCACCTGGGAAATGATCCCTTGTTCAAAACCAGAGGTTGTATTATGTGTATTTCCTTCCAAATCCCTATTTAGAAAGCTGCTTTTGATGTCCAATCGTGGAGTTCCCAAATTAGATTTGCTACTGTATACGTAGTACTCTAACAGTATTTAACGGGCAAATGTGGGAGCAAATGTCTCACCGAAGTCAATCACATATGTTTGAATAAACCCTTTGCAACTACCACTTTGTATCCACAATTTTACCTCTTTTCGTTATATTTGACTATAAGACTCATTTTCAACCGAATGGTTCTTTTTTTCTCGCGATAAGTTAACTAGATTCCAAGTCCGATTTTTCCCCGTAAGGTTGTCATTTCTCCAAGACACCTTCCATTTTGGGAGTCGGTAGCCTTTAATATTCCCGAAATGACAATACCGGATATATCGGAAGTAAAAGATTGAAAAGAGTCGGATTTGATTTGTATGAAGTCCATATTCAAAGCAGCTTGGACGAATTGTTCTAAATTGCTTTCTAATAGTATCAGAATATCAAAGTCATTCACAATATTTAGATCTAGATTATCTATAATATCACCCGATCAATGATTTCAGTGATTCAATTACAGATTGACCCAAGATTATGGCGAGAATTTGTGTTTTCTTAAGGATTTTTCTAATATAGACGTTAAGTTCAGTTGAATATTCCTCGAAAATAATTTCACTGGATTATTTTGGTGTTCATTGTCATTATTTTCATTTTGAGTACGGTATTTAGATCCTCGTTTATCGCTTGAAAGTTATGTATAGTCGAAAGCAATTGGAACATCTAATGTACCAATTTTTGCTTCTTGTGATTGTCGCTTCCCCGGCTTAAATATCAGAAAAATAAGGGTAGTTTCAAAAAGATAACATCATGTTATAAAAAGTTTTGTTTACGGGCAAAACAACTTATTATCCTTTCTCGATACAGCGTAATACCAATGAATATAGTTTTAATAGGATCGAGGACGCTTGATCTTCTCCTGAAAAATAAAGGCAAAGACACCCAAAAGTTTGGTAGGAAGAGTCATGAAAACATACGAGGTGTTTTTTCTAGTAACGACTGTGGAGTTTTAAAATCAAGAGTGCGACTCGAAAGTCGATTTATTAAGTATGCAACGGTAAGAATGGCATACCCCAAGATATTTAGGAACATTCATAGTGAACATAAGTGGCTTCGTGGTAACCTCCAATGTGGCGGTTTTAATGCTCGCTGAACCCCATTACGTACGAGAACAGAGGTTTCCGCTTTTAACTGGTTCTATGGGGCGCGGTGCTCACGCTTCAAAGCTTCGTAAAATTTGTGTCGCTTTAGCCCTATGAGTCTAAATTATTTTTATCTTATTTTCAGACCGCCCCGAGGATGCCACCAGAGTCGAAGTTAAAAGCAGACGAATCAAGGACCCGCCAGTAAGTGCGTGGTGCACTTCTGCAGGTAGCCGAGACCAAGCAAGAGGGGCGATGCTAGAAGATCCCATGGTAGACTTGGGACGCAGGGCGCTAGAGGCGCAGCTCCCCGGAGCTGTAGAAGGGACGTGCATGGTGAGCCGAGCGTAGACCAACCGGGTCCCTGTGAGGGTCGCGTATTTCCCGTATGAAATGAGTACGAGGATTTTGGTGGAGCCAAGGCAGTCTCAAGCATTCGACCCAACAGTTGGCACTGGCAGGCGATCTGCACTAAATCAAGTGTACGCTCGAAGAAGCGGACCACTGAAGCCTTTGTGAGGCCGCGATTAACGGAGGTTGCGATCAAATTCTTGGAGGCATTGTATATAAGTTTGAACCGACGGGCTCGGGGATGGCTGGGCGTGAAGTTCGCTGTACCAATTGTCGGGAGGAGCTAGAGTTATGAACCATGTCCACAAAGATTTGGTGGTTGTATAGGATGCCATCACATGGGCGTCTGATTCGGGAAACTCTTTAGGCAAATTTATGTTTGGAGACTCATATGTAATGCGATGGAGTAGGATTTTGCCCATGCAATGTGAGAGGACAAATTGACGGGTAATAAGAGATGTTTAATACCAGGCCGCTTTGATTCCTCGGGAGTGTACCCCACCGAGCCAAGAGATCGTGGGTTTCAAGCCATGGGTTTGTGACTGACTGTGGAGAGACCGTCTCTATTTACTTACACCCGCCAAATGGGGCTGAGGAACGGCAGCTACACAAAGTGGAGCAGGGACATAGCAGACCCAGAAGTAGGCAGGAGGTCCTATGTGAATCGGAGCCACAGGCCGCACTCGACAGGATTTCGTGAGAACTTTCGCCAGCGACCCCGTGGCGCAGCCACTGCACACCCACTGCTCACATGCATTTCGTGGGCTTTCTGGCCTCGTGTACCTCCTAGAATGAGTGAAGCCACTGTGGTATTGGCGTTCGCAGATGTGCATGTTCGCAGCACCAGCCAGGCGTATGGGCACAAGTATTGCCCAAGACCTGCAGGTAACGTGTTTCATGTCGCCAGCCTCTGGCATTTTGGGCGAATGTGTGCCCTCTTTGCGGGTACAGTAGAGTACCACTTCCGCTTGGCCAGTAGGCGGATCTGTGGCAATGGTGGACGGTTCATACCACGAGTCGTACGAGGAGTCGGGTGGTAGACGATGTGAGTGCTAGGAAGCAGTATTAAAGGAGTCGCACGGGATACTCCGAGAAACGCCACAAAATTCTATCTTTACATGGTCTCATACTGCTAAGTATTGTTTGATTCTCGGAGCCACACACTCTTTATATCTCCAACTTTGCTAAAAGGCTATCAGCAATACGTAACTGAACGAAGTATACTGAG